>JAHRHZ010000083.1:954502-992578 GCA_024137785.1 Ginglymostoma cirratum | reverse complement strand
TCTGTTTTGGGACCACTGCTGTTTGTCATTTTTATAAATGACTTGGATGCAGACATAGGTGGATGGGTTAGTAAGTTTGCAGATGACACTAAAGTCGGTGGAGTGGTGGACAGTGTGGAAGAATGTTGCAGGTTGCAGGGAGACTTGGATAAACTGCAGAATTGGGCTGAAAGGTGGCAAATGGAGTTCAATGCAGATAAATGTGAGGTGATGCACTTTGGGAAGAATAATAGGAAGGCAGAATACTGGGTCAATGGAAAGATTCTTGGTAGTGTGGATGTGCAGAGGGATCTTGGTGTCCAGGTACATAAATCCCTGAAAGTTGCCACCCAGGTTGATAGCGCTGTTAAGAAGGCGTACGGTGTGTTAGGTTTCATTGGTAGAGGGATTGAGTTCCAGAGTCGTGACGTCATGCTGCAACTGTACAAAACGCTAGTGCGGCCTCACTTGGAATATTGCGTACAGTTCTGGTCGCCCCATTACAGAAAGGATGTGGAAGCATTGGAAAAGGTGCAGAGGAGATTTACCAGGATGTTGCCTGGTCTGGAGTGAAGGTCTTATGAGGAAAGACTGAGGGACTTGGGTCTGTTCTCATTGGAGAGAAGAAGGCTAAGAGGGGATTTAATAGAGACCTACAAAATGATCAGAGGATTAGATAGGGTGGACAGTGAGAGTCTTTTTCCTAGGATGATGACGTGGGCTAGTACGAGGGGGCATAGCTGCAAATTGAGGGGTGATAGATTTAAGACAGATGTCAGAGGCAGGTTCTTTACTCAGAGAGTGGTAACGGCATGGAATGCCCTGCCTGCCAATGTCGTTAACTCAGCCACATTAGGGGGATTTAAACAGTCCTTGGATAAGCATATAGATGTTAATGGGATAGTGTAGGGGGATGGGCTTAGATTAGTTCACAGGGCGGCGCAACATTGAGGGCCGAAGGGCCTGTTCTGCGCTGTATTGTTCTATGTTCTATGAGTCATATGCTCCTATAAATGAGACATTTGAAAAAGCCAACGAACCAGCATGTTTAGGGAACTGGTGGGCAGCAACAACACCAGAACCAACAGCAGAAATGATTTATATTCGTAAATTACATTAAAATACAAAACATCTCAAGATGGTTTGTCTCAGCACAGCTAAGACATTTATCCAAAGAAAGAAGGCAAAAGATCCAATCTTTTGAACACAACCACACAATGCAACTTAGTAGACCGTGGGAATTTACGGTGTGAGAAAGTACTTCTCATTTTTCTAAAGTTTTGTTTTCTGTTCTTATTTAATGTAAGCTTTAAGATATCCCTGTGTAATTGGCATGACAGTGTTTTATTTCAATTAGATAGAATTTATGTACTCTTTGGGGACCATCTATCCTGTTTAAAATCTGGGATACCTGTAAATGCAAAATTTAACATCTGAACATACTTTTGATGAACCTTTGAAGATACTACTGCAAAAACTGACATGGGGACATGCATTTTCCTCAAAATATTGTCACTCTGTTTTAAGATTTTGTATCAAAAAATCCGACCATCAACCTAAAATACTGTATTAACTAACTGACCTACAGAACCTTCTTTGAAGACAGCTGGAAGCATTGTTTTGCCATGGTAACAGAAACTAAAATCAACTGTACTGAGATAAAACTTCTCTGACAAATGCTGAAGTCTGAGAGAACTACTGTTGATCCCTAAGCTTTTAATTGTCGAATTAAATTGTTGCTTAGTAACTTCTAACAATGCAAAAATTTGTGTAGCAAGAAAAATAGCTTTGATTTTTGATATTGTTTAGACTTTTTTGTGGTGACTGGACAACAGAGTACAATTTTTCTGATAAGTTACAGCCAGTTTGGAAGCCGAGAGAATGCTCCCAAGTTCAAAGTGCGCAACTGTTATAAAATATAAAGCCTGAATTTTGATTGAAAAAAAAATGTTGCTGAAGCTTTTCATTTGCACTCATCAGGACAAACACAAGAATGTCTAATTTCAAATGATTGCTGCATCCTATGATTGGGAAACACTTGGTGAACAATCCTGTATCAACTAATAGCCTCACTAACAAGCAATTTCAGATGATCAATGAGCTCGTAGCGCGGCTTATTTATGCTTGCTAAAAGCAACATTCTATCGTATGCAGGAAGCTGTTCATTCTAAGCAAAAGGAATAATTTCCCCCCAACAGTGGTCAAAAATGCCCTCGACCCTCAGCCCTCACACCCTCTCCCTGCAATAACAACAAAGACAGAATTCTCCCTTGTCCTCACGTATCACCCCCTCAACCTCTGGATTCAACGCATCATTCTCCACCACTTCCACCACCTGCAATCTGACCCCACTACCAAGGATATATTTCCCTTCCCCATCCTTATCTGCCTTCTGGAGCGACCGCTCTCTCTGCGACACCCTCATCCGTTCCACACTCCCACTAGCCCCACCACCCCCGGCACCTTTCCCTGCAATTGCAGGAGGTGCTACACCTGCCCCTATACCTCCCCCTCACCTCCATCCCAGGCCCCAAGAAAACCTTCCACATTAAACAGATGTTCACCTGGACATCCGCTAATGTGGTATATTAAAACAAAGAGCAAAGAAAATTACAGCACAGGAACAGGTCCTTCGGCCCTCCAAGCCTGCGCTGATTGAGATCCTCTGTCTAAACCTGTCATCTATTTTCTAAGGGTCTGTATCCCTTTGCTCCCTGTCCATCCATGTACCTGTCCAGATACATCTTAAAAGACACTAACATGTCTGCGTCTACCACCTCCGCTGGCAACGTATTCCAGGCACCCACCACCCTCTGCGTAAAGAACTTTCCACGCATATCTCCCGTAAACTTTCCTCCTCTCACTTTGAACTCATGACCTCTAGTAATTGAGTCCCCCACTCTGGGAAAAAGCTTCTTGCTATCCACCTTGTCTATACCCCTCATGATTTTGTAGACCTCAATCAGATCCCCCCTCAATCTCCGTCTTTCTAATGAAAATAATCCTAGTCTACTCAACCTTTCTTCATAACTAGCGCCCTCCATACCAGGCAACATCCTGGTGAACCTCCTCTGCACCCTCTCCAAAGCATCCACATCCTTTTGGTAATGTGGCGACCAGAACTGTACGCAGTACTCTAAATGTGGCCGAACCAAAGTCTTATACAACTGTAACATGACCTGCCAACTCTTGTACTCAATACCCCGTCTGATGAAGGAAAGCATGCCGTATGCCTTCTTGACCACTCTATTGACCTGCGTTGCCACCTTCAGGGAACAATGGACCTGAACACCCAGATCTCTCTGTGCACCAATTTTCCCCAGGACTTTTCCATTTACTGTATAGTTTGCTCTTGAATTAGATCTTCCAAAGTGCATCACCTCGCATTTGCCCGGATTGAACTCCATCTGCCATTTATCTGCCCAACTCTCCTATCTGTCTATATTCTGCTGTAATCTCTGACAGTCCCCTTCACTATCTGCTACTCCACCAATCTTCGTATTGTATTGTAACATAATATTGTATTCACTGTTCCCGATGTGACCTCCTCTACATCGGGGAAACCAAGCAGAGGCTTGGAGACTGCTTTGTGGAGCACCTATGCTCGGTTCGTGACAAACGACATCACCTCCCAGTCACAAACCACTTCAGCTCCCCCTCCCCATCCTTGGACGACATGTCCGTCCTGGGCCTCCTCCAGTGTCACAACGATGCCACCTGAAAACTGGAGGAACAGTACCTCAAATTCCACTTGGGAACCCTACAACCAAATGGTGTCAATGTGGACTTTACAAGCTTCAAAATCTCGGCACCCCTCACCTCATCCCAAGACCAGCCCATCTCATCCCCACCTCCTTGACCTGTCCGTCTTTTCTCCCACCTAGCAGCTCCTCCCACCTCACTGACCACCCCCCACCTCCACTTCCTACCTACACTCACCTCTACTAGCCTCATCCCCACCTACTTGACCTGTCCATCTTTTCTCCCACCTAGCAGCTCCTCCCACCTCACTGACCAACCCCCACCTCCACTTCCTACCTACACACACCTTTACTAGCCTCATCCCCACCTACTTGACCTGTCCATCTTCCCTCCCACCTACCCCCCTCCTCACTGACCAACCCCCATCCCAGCTCCCTACCTACACTCACCTTTACTAGCTTCATCCCCACCTCCTTGACCTGTCCATCTTCTATCTGCTCCACTGTCTACCTTCAATCACCGCCTCCCCCTCTGTCTATTTATTTCAGAGCCATCTTCCCCTCCCCCATTTCTGAAGAAGGGTCCAGAGACGAAGCGTCAGCTTTCCTGCTCCTCTGATGCTGCCTGGCCTGCTGTGTTCATCCAGCTCCGCACCTTGTAATGGCTTTAGATTTGCCATTCTTGCGATACATGCAAGATGAAAAATTTTGGCAACATGTTTCTTTATTCAACAATATTCATGTTCTGTGCTATCAAATCACTGTTTATGTAAAACACTCTAAATGTGAGTGGTGTGAAACACAATTAGAGAATGGTGTAAAAGCATGAGGAACAAATTAAAACACTAAAAGTATGAAAGAAGTTGAGGGACTTTTGGCTAGGGGAAGAAAAATAGATGAAAGGTATTGGACTTTGAGACTAAAAACTCAATGCCAAAAAGAACGAAAAGTTGCTTGTGAATACTCAATGCTGTGTTCACAGCAGAATTTGAAGTGTGTCATCTCAAGAACATTCCAAGTTGATTGGCTGATGCATCTTGCTGTTTAAGAACTGATCCTTTGCAACCAACTGATTAAAATAGTAAAATTATGAAGTATTGAAAATGAGGAACAAATGAGTAGCTGCTAGGTTTACTGAAAATACTGAGATATGTTAAATATTAGTAATTTTAATAATTAGTCATATTAAACATCTGTATTAGTAATCTTTTATTAATAATTGGTATGCAGTGAAACTGTTGATCAGGCATTATAACATTGGTAAGATTTCTCAGCAATAGGAAGGCTAACTAGTAAACTAAGAAAACTGGAGGGCTGCTTCTACCTCAAAATATGTGTCCTGTGTGAAGGAACTCTGTGACATTTTCCATGTTCTGGATAACCATTTGTGTAGGACGTGTTGTCAGTTGCAGCAGATCGAGCTCTGAGTTTCAAAACTTGAGTATCAGCTGGCACCACTGTGGTGTCTCCATAAGGCTGAGAACTACATGGTTAGTAAGGTTATGGATGTGGTCACTTTGCAGTTTAAGATTATGCAGGGAGAGAAGGAATGGGTCAATACTAGATAATCAAAAAGGAATAGATGGGTAGTATAAGAATCCCCGAAGTGTAGCCAGAGGTACATTGATATAATCATGGCGCCATGAGCAGTACAGCTCCATGTGTTGGTGGTACAAGGGAGACGAGCAATCCATAGTGATGGGTGATTCAAGAGCTGGGGGGAAAGATTGATGTTTCTGCTGCCACAGAAGTGAATCCAGAATGGTGTGTTGCTTTCCTGCTGCCAGGGTCAAGGATGTCACTGAGTGGTTGCAGGGCACCCTGAGGAAGGAGGAAAAACAGCCTAGAGTTGTGGTCCACGTTAGAACCAATAGCAGATGGACCGCATCCTTTCTTCCTACACAATTCTTGAGACTTTGGAACAGCTTTTGGGGAATTAGGAACTGTACACACTTGCTGATTTGTATCTGAACAGATTTAGTGCTGATTTCCATGTGAGGCATGCTAGGTCTTAAAGTAACTCAATGCAGACATGGAAATCATGAGGTAATATCAAGAGGGAAATGCCAAGATGTACAAAATACTGAGAGGTCAATAGCACTGGAATTAATGTTGTAAGTTAATCGGTAGGATCAAAGCAAGGGGAAAAATATTAAAATCTATAAGTTAGAATCTCTGTCCATATATGTGAATGCACAGAGTGTGGTAAACAAGATTGGTGAGTCATAAACACAGATTGCCAGGTGAAAATACATTGTAGCTCAAGGGAAGGCAGGACTGGATGTTAAATAATCCTACATACAAGGTATTCAGGGAAGATAGAAAATGACAACAAAGGGATACGGTGGCAGCGTTGATTAAGGAGACCTTTGCAGTGCTCGAGAAAGAGGATGACCCAGACAAAGCAAGGATCAATTCAGCTGGTGCTAAGGAACAAAAAAGATGTAATTACATTGCGTCTTGTAGACTACAGAGCAATGAACATGCCAGCGTAAGAATAATTAATTGTGAGAAAGCCAACTTCAATGGGGTAAGAATAGATCTGGATCAAATGAACTGGAGTCAGACACTGGCAGGTGAAACTATTGCCAAACAATAAATCCTCTTATCTTCAAAGAAGACATTGTTAAAGCATAGTCAAAACACATTCTCTCAAAAGGAAAAGGAAGATAGGAAAAACAAACTCAGAGTGCCCTGGACAACAAAATAGGTAAAATAATAATGATTTTTAAAAGTGTACTTATCATCAAGGTTGAGGAAAAAAATACAATTGAGAACCACAGTCTCAGAGAGATAGTGAAAATACAAGTGAGAAAAACAAATGAAGAAGAACAGGCAGCTAACATAAAAGGGAATCCCCTTCTTCTGTAGACTTGAAAGAACGAGTGCTGATGAAAAATGGGAGTTAGACAGAAACACGGGACGTGACTGACTTATTAAACGAATATTTTGCATCTATATTGACCAAGTACTGGGTGAAGGCAAATTTTCCAGAGCTGAGAGATGATCTTGCAAAAGCTGACTGGATGTAGATATTTGAATGAAAGTCACATCCCTTTATTTACACATGAAGAGTCCTCGACACTGATCCAACTTCCTCAGAGCGAGCTCTCAGAATAAACAGGATGTCTGATACTACTGTTCCTACCTGTCAGCCAGCGCTCCCTGATTGTACCAGATTAACAGCCCCAATAAGGGAAGTCTTATTCTATGGAATCCACCAGGCTGACCTCATTTACAGTCACTACATCCCTCCCCGCTGTGTCCCAGGACGTAGGCCAGTTATTTTTTTTGTAGCTCCTCCTGGACTGTTTTAACACTGGGTCAGGTTCCTCCAACTCTGCCTCTGTCACGCACAGTAGCCTGGACTGCCTCGGAAGAAATTCATTCTCCTCTTCAGACTTCAAAGGCATCAAAGCCACCTGTGCGCATCTTAGATTCCAAGGTCTGTTCAATGCTTGACAAAGAAGGAGAACCCAAAAGCTCCAGCGCAGTGGGAAAGGAGCTGGGCATGTTTTGTTCCCATACTGTTTACGAGTTTATAGCTTTCTTTTGGTACACGTACTTGTTTAGGACAGTCACTCCTACCCAAACTTTATATGTCACTGGACCTGAATTCGCGTCAAACGTGCCTGTTACCAATGCAGGACCATTTCCATCGGTTCCTGCACCAAACTTCATCCCCTGAAGTAAACTGTCTCTTTTGCTTCGCAGGGTCTTGTGTCCATGCTGTTGATACTGTTTCACCCTCCCCACTAGGTCAAGGAAGATCAGATTTAACCTGGTGCAGAGTCTTCTTCCCATTAGCAGCTCTACTGAGCTATCCTTATAGTTATATCGGGGTGGTCCTGGAATCAAATAGGAGCCAGGGCAGTTTGGTTTCTAGTGAAGCTTTAGGCTGTTTCTTTAAGCCCGCCTTTAAAGTTGGACTGCCCTTTCTGCCAGACTGTTGGATGATGGATATAGTGGAGCTGTCCTTACATGTTGAATACCATTTGACTTTAGGAAATGCTCAAATTTCTTGTTGGTAAATGATGGCCAGTCATCTGTGACCAGCACCTCTGGGTATTTAATTTGGATTTCACTTAGGCAGCCATTTTCTAATCAAAAAGAGTTGAACCAATCTAGTTGAATCTTTCTCAACTAATTTCACCCCATCAAACTTAGGGCCAAGTCTTTTACTATAAACACTGGTAACTGAACCAGCTGCTTCTCATAAGAGAGCAGATCAGAAGTTGTACCTTTAATTTTTAAAGGTTCCCTATTATAGATTCTCAGTCTAACTGAGGTCATGTGCAAACTTAACTGTTGGAGTCCACAGCAAATTTTGTTAAAGACTGGTTCAACAGTCACTGAAACGGCCATGCTGGTATTGACCTTCATTAGAATTATTTAACCAGATGTTTATTTTGGTTCTGATTTGGATGTTGTTAAGCAATTTAACTGTTCCAAACCAGAGGTATGTTGACTTTCCAGAGTGTGCACTCTCCTTGATTATTATGAGTTCTCTTGCTGTATTTAGATCTCCATGGGACTCTTTTGCTGTTACGAGTCCACATACCGGCAGCAGCTACAATGGCTTGCCAGCCTGGATCCGAAAGAAAGTCTTAACCATTTGGCTGAGGCTTGGTTTTGTTTTGGGGTTTTGCTGTGGGTTGACATTAGACTCCCTCTGTTCAGGAAATGTCCTGAGTGTGACTGTGTAATTGCTTTCACTCAAGTGGTGTTCCCCAAGCTCAGCCAGACTTGCGAGCATGTCCATTTCCATTGGAATACCCTGCAACTCATATGGTCCACTTGTTGCATTTTCCAATGGTAAAGTCAGTTGTACTACCTGATTGAAGTCCAGTTGGGCTTCAACTAGTAGGTGCTTTTGCATGGTTACATCATTAATCCCACATACCACACAGTCACTCAGTATCTCATTATGCGTTAAACCAAAGTCACATGCTTCTGTCAGTTATCTTAATCTAGTCAAAAATCCCATGGTTTTTCCGTGATTCTCAAACTGCCAAATAAAACCGATAACGTCTCGGAATTAGAGGAGACTTGGGGTCTTAATATTCCTTAACAAAATCGGTCAACTCTTGAAAGGTTTTAGTATTTGGTGCCTCAGTGAAAGTTAGGCTCCTAATAACCAAAAAGCTGCAGTCCACAAGTTTTCAAGCGAATTGCACGTTGCTTTTCATCTGCTTCAATGTCATTTTCCCAGAAAAAAAAATATTCTTTTCACATACTGGGCCCAGTGTTTGCTGGCAAAATCAAACGAGTCAAGCTTCTCAAATAATGGCATGATGCCAGGAATGCTTACCCCAACTCAAAGATGACTATTGCGAGTGAATTTCTTCAGGACTGTGTTTTACTCTCATCGTCTCTGAAATAACTCCACAGTGGCCAGTATCCCCTCACCTAGTGACTCATTATTTACACATGGATAGTCCTTGACACTTATCCACTTTCCTCAAAGCTAGATCTTAGAGTGAACAGAAACTCTGACACTCCTGTTTATGTCTGTCAACTCGGTTAACAGCCCCAATCAGGGAACTCAAATTCTATGACATCTACCTGGCTGACCTTGTTACAATGACTGCACAATCTCTTTTTATATCACTAGGTAGCTTACTGTCATTTTTCATCTCCAACCATCCCCCTCAACTTATGGCCTTGTTTTGTTCTCCTCTAATTTTTAAAGGTTCCCAGTCCTCTGGCTTCCCACTAGTCTTCACCACATTGTATGCTTTTTCTTTTACTTTTTTGCTGTCCCTGACTTCCCTTGTCAGCCATGGCTGTCTCATCATCTCCTTAGTATGTTTCTTCTTCCTTGGGATGAAATTCTACAGTGCCTCCCAACTTACCCCCAGAAACCCCTGCCATTGCTACTTCATTATCTTCCCTGCTAGCGTCACTTTCCAATTAATTTTGGCCAGTTCCTTTCTTGTATCTTTGTTGTTACCTTTACTTAATCGTCATGCCATTACATCTGATTCCAGTCTCAAACTGCAGGGTGAATTTTATTCTATAATGGCCACTTCCCCCTCGGAGGCGGGGGGAGGTTCCTTCACATTACACTCCCTAATCAAGTCTGCCTCTTTACACATCACCAAATCCAGACTCAGCTGTTTCCTACTGGGCTCTACCACAAGCTGCACCAAAAAAACCATCTTGTAGACATTCCATGAATTCCTTTTCTTTATGTTTTGAGGGAGGCCAGATCTTTGAAAGTGAAGAATTGGTATCCGTTATAAAAGAGCCAAAGTCTGAATGAAATATGATGAGCCATAGTGTCTGTAACGTCTCTGAGGATTGCTGAGAAAATTGTGGAATCTGTTTTCACCGCACTTGCCTTTTAATGTGGGATGTTTGATCACTGTTTGTCTGCTGACTCAAGTATAAATCATACCAATTCTAATTATTAAAGTATAAATCAGTGCTCAAAATAGATGGAAATGGCAGGCAAATTCATCACTGAAAGCCACTAAAATGCCCACAAAAATTCAATCGTCAGAATATTCAAACTGGGAGCTTCCACAAACAGACTGATTCTCTCTTGCATCTGCTGTTGATAGGTTTACTTTGGGCCTTTCAGCAGCAAAGGTGGAAAAGAAACAGCCTGTGATCAGAGCCAAATTGAGAAGGTGTGTTAGCAGATGGCAAAGCTGAAAGTAGCAGATCCTTTTAAGTCTGGAGGTAGTAGAGTCACAGGGTGTGGGAAGCAAAGCTGGTTGGGTTGGAGATGCGGAGGGATGCTGCCATGTTCTGGGTCTCAAACGTGAGGCTGTTGGACTAGGGGCTGGGTGCAAAGGACGGTTGAGAGTTGTGGGGGGGGGTCTGCAAAGTGGAGTGGAATCTTTGCAGGGAGAGTGAGGGATCTGCATCGGGGGAGAGTCCATAAAAGCAAATCAGATCTGCAAAGGGGAGAGAAGGTCACCAAAGGAGAGAGAACAGTTTTAAACTTTACAGTAAAGGAATACTCAACTGATTGAGAACCAGGAAAATTGAGGTAATTAATTCCTTGCAAATATATGTGGAGTCTCTAGCATGAGTCTGCAGCAGTTCAGGATCTGTTCTTTGGGACAAAGTATTTTTCATAGATATATTTATATGTTATCATATCTCAAAGCGTTTCTTAACCTGTGAATTACTTGTTATATTGACTGTGTTAAAAATAAACATGCAACCGTTCAGCTGGGATCTCATCAGTCTGCAGAAGATGAATTTAAGGTATCGGCTTTTTGTGTATAGAACTATATATAAGTTTATTTTTTTAACAAAAATATTGCCCCAGCAAATGCCAGCTATCTTGTGCCAATTTTAAATGCAGCAAACTTTATTTTAAATGACACGTTATGACCTGGCAGTTTCAATAAACTGATAAAAAATTATTTACTCAAGTACTGGAAGTTTACTGTATTGTCGCGATCTCCGCGATATCCAAGTAGTCAATTGAGGCTGCAATGAGAAGGCTCTCTGCTGGTAAGTTTTATTTAAGGCAAATTTGCATTAGTATTTCAGTGATTTGTGTTGTATATAAAGTATAGCAATGATGTGTACACCCCCTGCATTACATTTCTATTACATAGTATGTGCGCTTACATTGATTATGTGGACCTCTTGATCAACCAGAATATTCGATCAACTGGTACACTCCCGGTCCCGTAGGTGCTGGTTAATAAAATGTTTGCTGTACTCAGAAACTGTGTCAACAAAATAAATGTTTTTTTTCTGTGTTGTGGGTTTCAGTTTAGTGGAGCAATTATGAGTATTAAAGATATTGATAAATTCTTCTAATTCTGCCTTTGTGTGAGTCCAGATCCCCCATATGTCATCAAAAATACAGAAGGTAGTGTTACTACATGATTATCAATGAAGGATTTAGTGAAATTAAAAAAGGAACTGCTGAAACTCAAAAGTTGCCCCCAAAAATCAAAAAGTAAACTCTCCAAAAGTCTCAAAAGGAGTCTTGTGGAAGTGGAAACATCTGATTTTAGAACTTAAATGTTTTATTCAGTAGATTGTTACCCTTTGCTGACTCTCGTAAAGTTCATTTTGCCTACTCGTAACCATGGAGTCTCGTGGTTTTATTCTCTTAGTAACTGCCTAGGATTTCACACTTTAGTTATTTCAAACAAAAACTGTTCCTGTTCCCTAACCAGATCACAATTTAACTTGCAGTCTTGTCCAGGGTCATAACAAGCGGCTGTTTCACAATTGCACTCTTTATACTCAATTTTAAAATTATCCCAATGAAATTTTGTCTGCTGTTAGACTGATTTAATTTATTTTAATATTTGTTGTATTCTATATTTCTTTGCCATTTTCCACCGTAGCAACTTACTCTGTTGATTGAATAAAATTCTTTTTGTTTTCTTTCTCCAGTACAGAATTGGTCAGCTGTACATGATCAGCAAGCACAGCCATGAGCAGAGCGACAGAGGAGAGGGTGTGGAAGTTGTGCAGAATGAGCCTTATGAGGATCCTACACATGGCAATGGACAGTATACAGAAAAGAGAGTTTACCTTAACAGGTAAATGCAGACTGTGAGATTGTGAACTAAAATAGTGCTAGCTCTTGCCTGCTTTTTAGTCAGAATACTTATTTGTATTTTCCATTAATTAAAAATCCTACAAGCACTTAATAAAGTATTATTAAGTATTTGTCCCATTAGTTATTTGGACAAAACACTAATTAGATTCAGTACAATATTTGTGGAAATGAAGGCCATGTTACGTCAAAAGTGTTTCCATTAAATGTATTAATTTTAGGACCTCTGTATGTGCTTCTGAGAGAATAGAACATTCCTGGTTTCATTTTATAGGTATGTTACAAATCACTTTCTGTTTGAAGGGACATGCAGGTGAACTGGTGACGGACATTTGCAGTGTTATTCTGAAATACATCATCATATTGTCTGTAATATTGGTGGGCCTTGGTGCACTAAAAACTGATTGTTCCTCCGTGTGGCTTTGGCCTAAGTTCTTCTCTAAATTTGTACAATCGAAGTTGGAAATTTGTAGAGAATGAAGGACCGTTGAGCCCCATTGTATCTTGTAACAAATTGGCACAGAAATCACCTATAATTTGCCTTTTCCTTCCTGGCTGACTGGTATTTTCTGACACTGTTATTATGGCAGTATCATTCTTCATTGTCATCATCTGAGCTCTTCTGACAGAAAAGCTTTGAAAATGTGCCAAATTGAACTGATTCAACCTCTGTTCTCATATAATGATGTTAATCTGAGTCTGAACTTCCAGCTTCCTCATCATTGTTTGCAAATATAACTATAATCAGATCATCCAGAATCCACTGAGTGGTGGAAGAGGTTCAGGGGTCTACGTCTGTTCCCATTTTCCAGAGACCACATTATTCTACATCTGTAATCTGTTGTTGTCTTGCTTTGGTTGAATGTGCTGTAGTTCCCAGTGGTAATCATTTTCTTCCCAGAGCATTTTGTAAAACGGTACGGTGTAATTTTGGAGGCATCCTGAAATAACACTTTCCACAAAAAGACCCATGTTAACATGAAGCTTTCCAAAATTAACATGAAAATGCATTGAGCATCTCAGAAATGATTTAACAGGATTGAGTTATTTCAAATTGCAGGAATATTAAATATATTGAACTGGATTTCAAGGAGATCTGCACTGAAAGGATTGATGTGATATGGACCTGACTTTGGGTATATGGTAGAGATGGCAGTCTATGGCATGATTTCTTGTAGGTCAATCTGCATATCTGTCTTGCTCTTAAAACAATTAGATTTTACAGCTCTGCTCTTAAGTGGAGGGGGTTTGACATTTAAAGAATAAGATTATTGCAGTGGTTTCTTGCTTTTGACATTGCAGCAAGATACAAGAAGTCAAACAGCTGTAACTAAATATGCCTGATTCATATATATATATTTGATTAAATTTCTTGAGAGCTGCATTGTCAGTCTTTACACAGTACTAAATGCAAGAAGAAAAGAGAAATCTTTGGTACATTTTAGCACAATATGTAATTAAGTGTTATGTAAGAAAAATGACTTCCAAATAAGTACATTAAGCATTTTAAAAATCAAGCTATATGTATTTCAGAATTTTCTTTCAAAGCTTGACAACTACCCAATGCCTATTCCTTGATGCGAAATACTTTCCACAAATTCAATTTGCTTTCTCCTTGGAAGGAAATGAAAATGGTGCATTGATCTATTAATATATCACAATTGGCAAGCTTTGTGGATTCAGCATATGTCATAGTGTTTAATAATGCTGTCTGTGGTGCACAAAGCACAACAATGTGAGGTAACTATGCACAATTCACAATCTGGGGCTAAGGTCTACTGAGCACACAGTGCTCTATTATACGGATTCATGAGCATTGACAATTACACTGTGCGTAGGGCTAATTAAGGTTTCTGTTGATAAGCCATCAAAGTACTTGGTGCTTGGTTCAAGTCCCCTCCTCCACAGCACTAAAATCAAGGCTGACACTGTAGTGCAATACCAAGGGAACACTGTGTCGTCAAAGATGCGAACTTTTGGATGAGAAGATAAGCTGAAACCCCATCTGCCTACTAAGAGTATAATGCTATTTCATAGAGGAGCTGGAGAATTCTCCCTTTGGCCCTACAATATTTATCCCACAATCAATATCACACTGGTCATTATCACTTGCAGTTTAAGGGAGTATTCCAAGTGCAAATTGGCTGCTGCATTTCCTACATTACAACTATACTTCACTGACTTAGAGGACTTCGAGATATTAGTTGGCTGTGAATGAGCTGTATAAATACAAATCTTCTTTCATTTTACAATAAAGCATCACTTCATAAACATCTGTCATCCTCAAGACCTCCGTGCTCCTGGTAGTACAGTTCCATAGAGTCAGTCGCAAATAACTCCAGTTTTATTCCAATGCACAGTAGCTTAGAAATTGGGCTGGGGCTATTTTTGAACAAATAATCAACATACCTCAGGTCTCCTCACCCCACACCCACCCATGCCAGAATGATGAAACCCATGCCTGGTGTTATATGTCTTTGAACTTAATTTCAATAATGCCAGCATAATATGAACTACTTGACGATAAAGATGATGTGGAGGCCAGTGTTGAACTGGGGTGGACAAAGTCAGAAGTTATATGATACCAGGTTATAGTCCGACAGTTTATTTGAAATCACAAGCTTTCAGATCCTGCTCCTTCTTAAGGTGGAGTCCACCTGACGAGATGGCAGCCTCTGAGAGCTTGTGATTTCAAATAAACCAGTTGGACTTTAATGTGGTGTCATGTGACTTCTGACCTTGACGATAAAGAGATTAAGTATGGGCTGGTTGCTAGCGTTGCTGATTTATCCTGCATTTTAATATTTAACATCAGCACAAAATAGTCTTTTATTTTTGCAACTGATTCCAAACGTTGTTAAGTCTCTTGCGTCAGAAATAAGTGTCTTCTGAAGGGACTTGGAATATATCCTGATATATTTATTCCTGTTGCCTCAGCCATAGAGATGCAATACCATGGTTCAGGAAAGCAGTTCATGTAGAAATAAACTTTATTGCGAGTTATTTACAGTTACAAGTGATTTTTTGAGAAGGAATGACTTTCTGAATGGCCACTAGCCTCTTAAATTTATCATTTGTCGAAAAGTGACAAAGTATTCCAGTCAGAGATGTGATTCAAGAAATTAATCACTTTCAGAAAGCAAGTTATTTCCCCCCGCTGCAGCACCCACCATGTGCTTTGTTGTTTTGATGCAATTATTTCCATTGTTCACAATGAATAACCTTTGGTACTGTCAGGCCTTATTGTGAATAACCAAGAGGTGACGCTGACTGATATTGCTTTTATCTGACCTAATAAATGGCAGACTGCTGTAAAATCACAGAAAGTTTCTTAAAGTCCCACCCCACCAATTGTAGCATCCAGTTATTTCTTAAATGATTCTAGGGTTTTTATCTCCCACACTCAATCCAGACCACTACCTAATGTGTGACTTGAGTGGGACAAGTGTTAGGGGATGAGCCAGATTCGCTGGAATGAGAGTTTGGCGTAAAAATCTGTAACTGAACAGTGGGCCACCTTCAAAGAGGAGATGGTTCGGGTACAGTCAAGGTATATTGCCTCAACTTGGAAAAGCGAGGCAGATGAATCCAGAGATCACTAGATGACAAAGGAGATATAAACTAAGGTAAACAAGAACAAGTGCACTTATGACAGCTGAATTGCAATTGGAGCAAATGTGATGCAAGGTAAAATCTTTCACACAACAAGTAGTTAGGGTATAGAACACACTTCTGGGAAGTGAGGGATTAAAGAGTATATCGGATGATTATTTGCGTAGGAATAAAATGTAAGGAGTTGGGGACAAAGCAGGAAATAGGCATTGAAGGGCTGGCACAGACATGTTGGATCAAATGCTGTAACAGATATATGATTCTGTGTCGTGCAGAAAGTCGTTTCTGATCTCAGTCCAAAAGTTACATTCCATTAATTTGAATCTGCTTCCTTGTTTTCACTTCTGCAATTTAATTTAATATAATATTCTGAATTTATTTCTTCTACTTTTTAACAATCATATCAATATCTGATTTCACTGTTATGAGGACTCCTTTGTAGGCTGAACAGCCTAAGGTTTTGCTACCTTTTCTCATAACTAAGACTCAGACGTTAGGTCTCAGGAATTTTTTTGCCATATGTCCAAAGTTAACAAGCCTCCCATACTTCTTAGAAAGCAGAACAGCTGCAATATTCAGTGTAATCTGGCCAGGGCACTCTACAGTTTGATAATGATGTTCCGAAACTTTCATTCAACTGTTTGTTTATATTGGCATCCAGCATGTACTATAATTTTCCCTTTGAACAAGCCTTCTCATTGTGAATCCACCTCTGTATGGACATACCCCTACCATAAATTAATTTTGTGCTTTTTTTCAGGAAGAAAAAGCAAGTTTAATGCTATTTCAATTTCTCAATCTGAACTTCGTCCAAAATATAATTCAAGTTTTGAATTTCTGCTCTACGACATAAACAATAGCTTCCTACTGCCACTTGTAATTTTGGAGTTCTTAGTATTTTAGACATTATTTCTTTCTGCGGTATTCTTATACTGCTGATTTCACACTTTATTAGTTCTCTAACTCTTATACGGTCTATTGTTTCATTACATGCTTCAAATAACTTTTCCTCTTCCACCTATATGGTGGAGCAGAATGCCAGCGGTGCGCTGACTGCCCTGACAGCCTCAGAAACACCTGTTCCCTTGGTCACTGCTGCAGTTGTCACACCTGTCTTCCTGGGAATCAAACCAAGGAAAGCAACAGACCCGGACGATGTCCCCAGCCGAGCACTCAGATCCTGTGTAGACCAATTGGCGGAGGTATTCACTGACATCTTCTACCACTCCCTTCCACAAGCCGAACTCCTCACCTGCTTCAAGAAGACCGCCATCATCCCTGTACCTAAGAAAACATATGCAATGTGCCTTAATGACTGCCCAGCAGCTCTGACCTCAGTAATCATGAAGTACTTCGAGAGGCTGGTCATGGCCCACATCAACTTTAGTCTCCCAATCTGCCTCGATCCCCTGAAATTTGTTTACCGATGTAATGGGTCCACAGTAGATGCCATATCCCTAGCCTTGCACTCATCCCTGGAACATCCGGACAACAGGAAACCTACATCAGACTCCTGCTCAGCCTCCTTTATTCATTCACGGGGTAAGAACATAAGAACTAGGAGCAGGAGTAGGCCATCTAGCCCCTCGAGCCTGCCCCGCCATTTAATAAGATCATGACTGATCTTTTTGAGACTCAGCTCCACCTACCCGCCCATTCACCATAACCCTTAATTCATTTACTGTTCAAAAATTTATCTAGCCTTGCCTTGAAAACATTCAGTGAAGTAGCTTCAACCACTTCACTGGGCAGGGAATCCCACAGATTCACAACCCTTTGGGTGAAGAAGTTTCTCCTGACCTCAGTCCTACATCTGCTTCCCTTTATTTTGAGGCGATGCCCTCTAGTCCTAGTTTCACCTGCTAGCGGAAACAACCTCCCTGCCTCCACTTTATCTATTCCCTTCATAATCTTATATGTTTCTATAAGATCTCCCCTCATTCTTCTGAATTCCAATGAGTATAAACCCAGTCTACTCAGTCTCTCTTCATAATCCAACCCTCTCAACTCTGGAATCAACCGAGTGAATCTCCTCTGCACCCTCTCCAGTGCTAGTATATCTCTTCTCAAGTAAGGAGACCAAAACTGCACACAGTACTCCAGGTGTGGCCTCACCAGGACTCTATACAGGTGCAGCATAGCCTCCCTGTTTTTAAACTCCATCCCTCGAGCAGTGACAGACAAAATTCCATTTGCCTTTTTAATCACCTGCTGCACCTGCAATCCTACTTTTAGCGATCCATGCACAAGGATACCCAAGTCCCTCTGCACAGCAGCGTGCTGCAATTTTTTACCATTTAAAAGATAGTCCATTTTGCTGTTATTCCTACCAAAATGGATGACCTCACACTTATCAACATTGTACTCCATCTGCCAGACCTTTGCTCACTCACTTGGACTATCTGTATCCATCTGCAGACTTTCAGTGTCTTCTGCACACTTTGCTCTACCACTCATCTTAGTGTCATCTGCAAATTTTGACACACCACACTTAGTCCCCAACTCCAAATCATCTATGTAAATTGTGAACAATTGAGGTCCCAACACTGATCCCCGAGGCACACCACTAGGCACTGACCGCCAATCAGAAAAACACCCATTTACCCCTACTCTTTGCTTTCTACTGATCAGCCAATCCTCTATCCATGCCAATACATTACCTGTAATACCATGCAACTTTATCTTATGTAGCAGCCTTTGGTGTGGCACCTTGTCAAATGCCTTCTGGAAATCCAGATACACCACAGCCACAGGTTCCTCATTGTCCACCATGCAAGTAATGTCCTCAAAGAATTCAACCAAATTAGTTAACCATGACCTACCCTTCATGAACCCATGCTGGGTGTTTCCAATGGGACAATTTATATCCAGATGTCTTGCTATGTCTTCCTTAATGATAGATTCAAGCATTTTCCCCACTACCAAAGTTAAGCTAACTGGCCTATAGTTACCTGCTTTTTGCCTACTTCCTTTTTTAAACAGTAACGTCTCATTGGCTGTTTTCCAATCTGCGGGAACCACCCCAGAGTCCAGTGAATTTTGATAAATAATTACTAGTGCATTTGCTGTTTCCCCCATCACGTCTTTTAGTACCCTGGGATGCATTTCATCAGGGCCAGGAGACTTGTCTACCTTTAGCCCCATTAGCTTGCCCAGCACTGCCTCCTTAGTGATAATGATAGCTGAGGGATGAGGGCATCACTGGCCAGGCAGCATTTATTGCCCATCCCTAACTGCCCAGAGGGCAGCTAAGAGTCAACAACATCACTGTGGGTCTGGAGTCACAAGTAGGCCAGACCAGGTAAGGATGGCAGTTTCCTTTCCTAAAGGACATCAGTGAACCAGATGGGTTTTTCCCCTCTGACAACCAGCAATGGAGTCAGGTCCATCATTAAATTCTTAATTCCAGATATTTATTGAATTCAAATTCCACCATCTGCCATGGCAGGATTCAAACCTGGGTCCCCAGAACACTGTCTGGGTCCCTGGATTAACAGTCTAGCGATAATACCACTAGGCCATCGCCTTGCCTTCAACACCATTAGCCTCTCCAGACTGATCTCAGAGCTCCGTGATCTTGGTCTCGGCTCTGCCCTCTGCAGTGGGATCTCAGCTTTCTGAACCACAGACCGCAATCAATGAAGATAGGTAACTGCACCTCCTCCACAATAACACTCAACCCTGGAGCCCCCTGCTGCACCCCCTTTACACCTACAAGTGTGTTGCCAAATTTTGAACAAAAGCCATCCACAAGTTCGCTGATGACACCACCATAATGGGACGAATATCTAACAATGACAAGTCAGAATACAGAAGGGAGGTAGAGAGCTTGGTGATATGGTGCAATAAGAACAACCTCTCTCTCAACATTGGCAAAACTAGAGAACTGATCATTGACTTCAGAAAGAAAGGAGAACACGCCCCAATCTACATCAGCGGAACTGAGTTTGAGAGGATGAAGGGCATCAAGTTCCTCAGAGTGCTGATAACCAACAACCTGTCCTGGACTTCCCATGTAGACGCGACAGTCAAGAAGGCACAACAATGCCTGTTCTTCCTCAAGCAGCTCAGGAAATTTGGCATGGCCTCAAGGACCCTCACCAACTTCTACAGCTGCACCATTGAAAGCATACTGTCTGGGTACATACTGGCCTGGTACGGCAACTGCTCTGCCCAGGACCATAAGAAACTATAGAAATGATGTGTGCAGCCCAGACTGTCACGGAAGCCAACCTTCCATCCACGGATTCCAATTACACAGCTCCCTGCTGCGGAAAGGCTGCCAACATCATCGAAGACCCATCACACCCTGGTAATGATCTCCTACAACCTCTTACATCAGGCAGGAGATACAGAATCCTGAACACAGGCACCAGCAGGTTCAGGAACAGCTTCTTCCAGCTGCTATTAGACTGATGAATAGACTTTCTAGCCTTGAATATTGCTGACCTTGCGAACATTGATCTCACTTAGCGCACGCCCTGTGCAATGCAACCTGTATGCCTCTGTCTAAGTCTTTTTACAACCTCTGATCTGTGCATCTTTGCTTATTGTGATCTGCCTGTATTGCTTGTAAATAAAACGTTTCACTGTACTTTGGTACACCTAACAATAAATCAATCAATCAATCAATCCCACTGTATGCCCCAAAGTTTCATTCTTGACCCTGCCTTACACATCATTCTTCAATAAATCCTGTACAAGTATAGACTTGTTTTCACATTTTCCAGCCCATACTATTCTTTGCTTGGCTATTAATTTTCCATGCTGCCTTGAATCCGCTATCAATGTCAGATTTTTCAGCCATTATTCCCTTACCCGTAGATAATTACTGTAAAAGCTTCATTGTGCTGTTTTCCCCTCATTATTTTTACTTTGGTTCATTCTGACCAATTTTCCACTGAAGTATTTGACTGAGTTACATTGAAGTAGAACCAGACAGGATCATATGTGGAGGCAAAGACAGGAAAGGTCTACATAAATTTTTGCAAGATTAACATCAACAGAGCTTGTGTAAGCCTTGATGTGTTTCACTGACAGACTGCTACTCTGGGGCAGTGCAGTATAATTTATAATCATTTTTGAAGCGGGTTTGAAGTTAAGTTAAGCAAGTGTCACTCCACATTACCCTGCTATTGGTCACAGCAAGCAGTTTAGTGATTCATATTTGACTCTCACTGAATTGGTTTCTGTCCTTCTAGTGAAAGGTTGGGAACACGTTAAGATATGTGGAAGACAGATTATCCAATTTAATCACAAATAGGCACTGTTGTTATGGCTTCTGGATCACAAAAAAAGGAAAAACTTACATTTATACAGTATCTTTCATATCATAAGCTGATTGCAAGGCCCTTTGAAATGTAGTCTGTCTTTGAATATTTGCCAACATTACAACAATAAGCTAAACCAAACAACAAATTGATGACTCGATAGTTAATCATGATACTATTGGATGAGGGATAAATATTGTTTGAGACACAATAAGACCCTAAGGTATAGGAGCAGAAGTAGGCCATTCAGTCCATCAAGTCTGCTCCACCTGTCAATGAGATCATGGCTGATCTGATAACCCTCAACTGAACTTTCCTGCCTTTTCCTTACATTTGGTCCCCTTACTGCTGAAAAGTTTGTCTATCGTGGCTTTGAATATCATTAATGACCCAGCCTTAAAACCCTCTGTGGTGAAGCATTCCACAGATTCTCTACCCTCTGAGAAAAAAAATTCCTTCTATCTCAGTCTTTCGTGTTTGACCTCTTATTCGAACATTATGTTCTCTGGTCCTCAATTCTCCCATAGTGAAGACAACCCTTCCACATCTACACTGTCAAGTCTCCCAAGAATCTTATATGTTTCAATCAGATTGTCTTTCATTCTTCTAAGTTCCAATGAGTACAGAATCAACCTACAGAATCAACATCTCCGCATTAGACAGTCTCTCCATATCTACTATCAGCCTAGTGAACCTTCACTTGATTGTCACCAATGCCAGTGTATCTCACCTTTGATAAGGGGACCAAAACTGTGGTCTGACTGGTATAGTTGTATAGTTTTAGTGAAACCTCCTACTTTTATACTTCGTTCCCACTAAACTAAAGGCCAATATTTCATTTGGCATCCCTATTACTCACTGAACTTGATACTAGCCTTTTGATTCATAAACGAGGACCCCAAATCCATCTGTTCTGTAGCTTTCTGCTGTCTTTCCCCATTTAAATAATATTCAGCCCCTCTATTCTTCCTGCCAAATTGCATAACTTAACATTTTCCCACATTATGTTTATTTTCTGGTTTTTTTGTTCCCACTGGCTTAAAATATCCATCTGCTGATTCTGTGTGGAATATTTAGTCATTTTGGAATGCTGTTGGTGTCTTCTATGAAGGTTGATGCAAAGTATCTATTTGCCTTCTCTGCCATTTTTTAATTCCCTGTTATTATTTCCAAGCCACCACTCCTACTCTATCCGGTGGAATTAGGGCCATCATTTAAGAAGTCTCCCATTCATAAAGCAGGAGTGTTGTCAATGGAGTGGAGGTCTGAGCTTTCCTTGTGAGGTTCAAAGATAATACCCTTACAACAGCTGTGATAATTCATTTTGCTTCATCAGGTCTGAGATAATGATGGAAAATGATACACAATAATGCCATGTCTTTCTTTAGGTCAGACATCCTGGGCGCTATCTTAATCAATTAATATAGCCATTCATTCAACCTTGACAATCCTTATGAGGTTTTTCACATAAATTGGATGCTGACCATTTAGATCCACTGATGGTCATCACACCACATCACTCTTTGCCCACTTGCACCAGGACTAACAACTGTGCCATCCACTTTCAAGTTCTCCCTTTCTCTCATTACAGGAGACGACAGCCCAGAACAGGGCAGAAATAGCCTGGATGGAGGGGTGCCAGACATTAAGCTCCTCTCCCCATGAAAAGAGGGAATTCTGGACCCCACAGGCAAAGCCCTGGATGACTTCTGCGGGGATGTCAAAATATCCATTTCATACTAACTGAGTCACTGTCACTGCTCTGCAACTCTCCTGTTAACCCCACTCTCCATGTCATGTCTTGCACACCACTTTTAACCACTGCCCGCAATGTCTGTCTTTCTTTTGTGTTGCAGGTACCATCAGCATATCCATCACCATTACAGTGAAGCATCTGTCTCCTGCAGAAGCCACCTCTGAGTGCAAGTGCCAAAGCCTCAGAGGAAGCATCAGCAAGACTGCCTCCCGCACCCTCTACCAGCTCAGATACAGGCACCTCAGTGAGAACTTTAGGCTTCGAAATTGTAGGACCACAATCTGATGTCACTACGACAGTTCCATAGTTGGCCAATGAACAGAGGCCCCAGAGCACCGGCACTTGGACAAGCGCTGGAGACTGGCATCTGCTCAGCCATAGGCAGTAGAGGAGCCTGTAGGCTCAGCAATCTTTGCAAACACACACGGAGAAACAGGAGCAACACACAAGTATTTGGGACACAGTGGCCCTTTTTCGCATAAGCTCTGCAGCAGAGTCAGATATACAATAGTTTAGCAACTGCCACCAAGAATCAGCTCTAGTGCCCTCATATACTGCTGGAGAGGCACATACACCTGAACTCAAGCGCTCCACCCATTGATCTTCAGGACCATTGCATCAGGGAGACAAGGAATGGGGTGAGAACCCCAGGTTGCCTCTTCCCCCCAGGAGACAGGGCAATGCCAAGAGGCACCCATTCAGAGGAGGCACCACACACACAGCCCTCTCAGAAGTCTGCACTAAGGACACTCCAGAGATGGCCGTGCCCTATATCTCCACCCCTTTCGGCCCCTTCCAACGTGTTGTGATGAATCTGCACCTGCCATCTCTAACCTCTGAGAACCCCTGACATATGAGGTGCCCGTGCCAAGTATGATCAGATACTGACCTCTACCCCACAGCCCCTTGAATTCAGGATGTTCCATATTATTGACGAGCACCTGTCTTCCATGAACCCTTCCCATCCATACTTTACCTATCATCCCTTCCAGATACTGTTGCCCTTTCACAACTGGCATCCCCTCTTCGCCATCCGCCCACCTGGCCTGAAGCCCCAAGTCCTGTAAAACAACAGGCCAAGTTGCAACTTGCTTGCTGCACACGGGTTGTGTGTTTGCCGCATTAGCTGTTGATACATGGTACAGGTGTGAGATTGATGAATATGGTACTGTACAGTAACATGTCCACCCCCTTAATTGAGGATTGCTGACCGGCAAGGAAAGCTGTCTGGTTGGGTGACTGTGCTAATTGGCACAGCAAGAAAAGGCTAGGCATGGATGCTGCGAGCGTGCATGCTTAATGAGCCAGCGCTAAGAGAGCAAGCTCTGAGGTGCAGCCTGGTCTAATTCGTGAGCTGTCCTTGCAAAGTGTCCATGCTGCATGCTTTTAATACTCACTGTCAGTGCACTCTGCCATGCAAGTCTGAGCTTAGTGACTGGCCTGCAATTGTATTGGAGAGGTGACATGATGGTTATGAGGACTTGGCAAATACTGGATACCAATTTCCATGGGCAAGGGGTGTTTGTGGCTGGTGCCCATGGATTATGCTCTACAGTGCGGTTGTTTGCTCCTGCACAACATGGAGATCATTCAAAGAAAGTGGCAAGCTAAATTTGCCGGATTTCCATATCAAGTTCTCTTGATCCCTAGCTTGTTAGGCACATTTGGTAAGGTTGGAGAATGAGTGTTAATGAGGTGAATTGGGTCATTAACAGGGTGTTTTAAAAGCAACAATTCTCCCTAGTTGGCTACTTGCAGCTGCCTGGTAAGGAATTTGCCATGCAACTTGTCAAATGCGTAAAAGCAATGCCCCCTTTATCGAGATGGGCCTTGCCAGACTTCTTGACCAATTTCACCATAAATCTCACCATAGTCCATGTCACTCAGACCCCAATAAGAATCCCTCCCATGAATTTTGTTTCTCTGTCAGTAGTTGCTACCTGATGTGTATAACTAGGTTTCTGTTTTCATTTCCAGTTTCCAGCATCACAGTTTTTTTTTGTTTTTTTGTAAAACCCGTGAGCAAATTTTGAGGTGCTAGAACTCAATGAGCTCTTTGTAACACATTCATTAATTTTAGGTGTGTTGGATAATTTGTACCAACTTTTATTGGTGCTTCTGACTATTTCTTTTCCCATTTCATACCTCTATCAAATGAAATTGGCAATAAATTGCCCCTGTTCTTCTATGCTTTGACTTTTGGGGTCTTCTGCAAGGTCAGTTGAGGGAATGTTGTGAAAATTTCATAAAAGTCTTTTTTTTTAAATTACTTTTTCCAACTTTAGTTTAATGACTTCTTGGCCTCCATTAAGTTGTTTCCCCAGTGACCGTAACTGAGCTGTGAAATCACTGCATTGTGGATATTGATTCTCTTCCAACCACAATATGACATAGTAAATAAAAGCTCCTGTGCACTATGCTACCATTCTATTGTCACTTATTTCTCCTTTAGATACTCGTTGTCTTCTCTTTCTCTCACCCCACCTGGGAAAAATATTGTTTTGACATTTATGTGCTAATGTCACAATTGCTGCTCTTATTTCAACTTTGTATTCTGCCAGTCATAGGAAGGTACCACTTAATACTCGCAAAGAAATTACTCTCAGTAATATTTCTGTCATTAGAAAGACTGCTTGGAAAAAAATACACTGGCCTTTATGAGAAAATAACTTGAATTTTATTATGCATTCCACAGAGGCAAGTTCTTCAGTGAAGCAGATAGTGTAATGGATTACATTTAATGAGTTCATAAATGTTTTATGTCATTTTTATCAAAACTGGCAAAACTGTGGGAGAGCTAGACAGCTGGAGAAACAAGCCACATCTAAGAATAGATCACAGACCCTCCGAGAGATGCCAGCAGCAACAAAGGATATGAATGCAGAGAAAGAACGCAGAAATGGCTAGAAAAAGCAGCAGCAGCTAACAGGCAGGAGGATCTTCCACTATTTGGTGTGTTTCCAATTTTAGTTCGTGGAAATTTGCGATTTTAACTCTCTGTTCCAACTTTCTCACCAGGGTTTTTAAAAATTGCAATATTCAACAATAACAGAATTGTGATTGGAGGAGCAGTCAGCATGGGAAGATTCAGAGCTTCTCCTCTAATCACAAGTTCCCCATCTCATGAGTTTCCTGCTCTTCCAGAGACTCAACTCCAATTTAGTCATTGGAGATAATCAGCCTTCAAGAAAAGAAATATGAGCGGTGACTGGCAATGTTATTGTTATGTATGAAAGAGAAGAAGATCTAGTGACTGCAGCCTTAATTTTTTTAAACATAGGCTGGGGAGAACGGGCATTTGAAGAGGAACAATCTATTCTTCTCTCAGGATTATAAACCTGACTGAAGAGAATTTACTTGCTTTGGAGATTGTGAGGAGAGGAGTGTGAGCAGAAACTTCTCTCTGTGAGTCTCGAACACTTTGTTGCCAAAGCAGCTCTGAGCCTGGCAGAGGATCTCTACCAGTTCTCCCTTGCCTAATGCTAAACCAAGCCTCAGAGAAACACGTTCTCCCACTCCATCATTACCACCTCCTGCACCTGCTTACTTTCCAGGGCTCTGCTGAAGATGGATCCGGTCAGCCTATCGATGCCAAGGCAATTGACAAAGATCAGTGACCAGTTTGTATGTGGTGGGCCTTTCTGGGGTCATTGATGTTTGCTTTCTTAGTCGGCTCTTCATACTCCTGTGCAACCTCTCCAAGACCTATGGGTTGACTTCTGCCACTCCAGCCATAAGAGCGGAGGTGGGAGTTGAGGGGAATGGGAAGTAGGAGTGCTCCTCAAACCCACTCACTCCTCAAAAACATCTTGTTAAAAACTTTGTGCTTCATTAACTGTGAACTTTTAATTCTGGTAGACAATCTCCATGTGTCCTCTCTCTCCATCACTCTTTATCCTTAACTCTTTCTCTCTCCACTTCTCTTTCCCTCTCCACCTCTCTATTCACACCTCCTCTCCCTCCCTCTAGACTCTCTTTCACTGCCTCCGCTGAGTCTCTGCCTTCTCTCTCTCTTCACCCCTCTCTCTCTCTTTCCCTTCCTATCTCTCTGACCCCCTTTCTCCTCCCTATTCCTCTCTTACCCCTTTGTCTTTTAACCCCACTCTCTCTTAGCCCACTCTGTCTTCCCCCATGGTCTTTGCTACTTTTCTCTTACCCTGCTCTCTACACTCGTGTCTTTCTAACCCCCCAACTTTTCTCCTCTTTTGCTTCCACGACTTTCTCCCTTCTCTCTTTCCCTCTCCATCCTACCTCCTCCCTTCCCTTTTCCTTTTCTCGCATACCCCTTTTCCTAAGTATCACTCATACTCTGGTAATATTCATATTTGGTTATTTTATAGTGAGTTGACATCCTTCTAATTCAGGTGATTGATAGGTTTAGAGTTCAAAAATGCACTTAAGTGCATTCATCTAATAGCATATTTGCAATTCCACACATTTGAAGTGGCCTAAAAGTATTTGTGTGTTGCCACATTGACAAAAGCTACTATACTTTTCAGACCCCTCATTCTGCGGTGACTTTGCCACTTTGCACTCTGATTTGTACATAATTCCTTCTCACAAAAAAAGTTCAGATCCTTTTTGTCAAAGGCCACTCTCAACCTAGTGCTATGAGTAAGAGTTCACATGACACCAGGTTATAGTCCATCAGGTTTATTTGAGAACACAAGCTTTCGGAGCTTCGCTGTTTCTTCTGGTGTTAGAGAGAGAGAGATAGGATCAGACACAGAATTTATAGATAAAAGATCAAAGGGTCACATCACTGATGAGGATGTATTAAACAAACCTAAGATGCTGTTAACTCTTTAATCAGTTAGAAGGTTTTAATTGATTAATATGTATATGTAACTCCCCAAATTCCTTTCAAGTCACCATCCTGAGAGAACCAAAGGCTTTATCAGTGTAAAGAAGAGGTGACATTTTACGTCAGACAATGCATGTTAGGTGTGAGGCCTTGTTTAGAAGCTGTTCATGTTTTGTTTTGGAGTCAGATTGGTTTTATTTCTAAAGTAGGAATTTGTAAACCACCATATTGACTGAAAGGAGCAGCAAAGGATAACAAAGTGCAGAGAAAGAGTGAAAATCTGGCTGTAAGCATTCACAGCACAATCAGGAGTCAAACAAATGAGGAGAAATCCAGGGATACCATTAGTGAAACATGAGAATCAGTAGAGGATGCAAAGAAACAGAAGCTGAAATGGTCTTAAGAAAACAAGTAATACTGAGTAGGGAGACTCTGGCATCTGAATATTCTGAGGATGAAAGTGGCAACCAGTAGGTGCTGTCTTCACACATCTGGCGAACAGGATCATCCTTATGTCTGTAGTGATCTGGGCTCTGCCAATGAGTGCCTTTCAGCATTAACAACATCAAGAAGTCATGGCTATGGAAATAAACAAAATCTGGATTGGAATCCCATAAGATGGTTGGTGTTTGGCTCAAGTTAATGTGGTATTTTATAAATTCCTACTTTAGAAATAAAGCCAGTTTGACTCCAAACCAAAACACAAACAGATTCTAAACAAGTCCTCATACCTAACTAAAATGTCACCTCTTCTTTACACTGATAAAATATTTAGTTCTGTCAGGACAGTGACCTGAAAGGAATTTGGGCATTTACATATACATGTTAATCAAATAAAACCTTTAACTGATTAAAGATTTAACAGCATCTTAGGTTTGTTTAATACATCCTCATCAGTGGTGTGACCTTTTGACCTTTTACTCATAAATTCTGTGTCTGCTACTACCTCTCTCACTAACACCTGAAGAAGGAGCAAAGCTGTAAAAGTTTGTGTTTTCAAATAAACCTGTTGGACTATAACCTGGTGTCGAATGATTTCTGACCTAGTCCTCCCCAGTCCAACACCAGCACCTCCACATCATGAATAAGAGAGTGCATGTAGGGTAAGAGCACAGAAAATGATGAGACACCAATAGCACTGAAAGATAATAAAGACAGAGAGTAGTAGAAGAGCACATACAGGGTTAAAGACACCAGGAGCAGCAAAAGATAACAGAAAGTACAGAGGAAGAGTACAAACCTGGCTGTAGGCATTCACAACAGAGTCAGGAGGCAAATGAATGAGGAGAAATCCAGGAGTACCATTATTGAAACATGAGAATCAATAGAGAACACAAAGAAACAGAAGCTGAGCTGGTCTTAAGAAAACAAGTAATACTTGAGTAGGGAGACTCTGGAATTGGTGAATATTCAGAGAATGGAGGTGGCAACCAGTAGGTGCTGTCCTCATACATCTTGTGAATAGGATCATACTTATTCTGTAACTGTCTGGGCTCTGCCAATGAGTGCCTTTCAGCATTAACAATCAAGAAGTAACGGCTATGGAAACAAACAAAATCTGGATTGGAATCCCATAAGGCGGTTGGCGTTTGCGTCAGGTTAGCTAACGCTAGCAATTCCTGTAAACAACTCAGCCCCAGGCATAAAGGCCTTTCCTTTGAATTCCAGTTACCAAGGTTGAGTGGGAGGTGCAGATGCTAGGTAAGTCTGCAGCTCTTCAAATCATCCCTAGACAACGGAGCAAACAAAGAACAGGAATCTTTCAGCTTGGAAAGTGGAATGTGAGGACTACGTGACTTGACATAAACAATGGCCCACACTCCGAAGTAAGTACATGCAAGACAGCCCAGTTCTTGACCTTTAGTTCAGACTAGCCACAGCCTACACCTCAGGTGACCTCCCACCCACCGCCTCCAACCTCAAACCTCAGGTGACCTCCCACCCACCGCCTCCAACCTGAAAGCTCCAGAGGAGACAGCAACACCAAGCCCTGCCGAGTCTTCACCATCCCCCCAGACCTCCCCTTTACTGAGGACGAACGGTCAGTCCTCAGTAAAGGGCTCACCTTTGTCCCCCTCCACCCACATATCAACGAATACCGCTCACGCTTGGATATTGAGCAGTTTTTCCGCCGCCT
Organism: Ginglymostoma cirratum; assembly: GCA_024137785.1. Lineage (NCBI taxonomy): Eukaryota > Metazoa > Chordata > Chondrichthyes > Orectolobiformes > Ginglymostomatidae > Ginglymostoma > Ginglymostoma cirratum. Next base: position 962,777 of record JAHRHZ010000083.1, on the reverse strand, counting down.
CCGCCTCCATGCTTACTTCTCCAACCGCGAATCTAACCCTCCCTCTACTGACCCCTTCTCCCGCCTCCAACACAAGCCCTCCTCCTGGACACCACCCCAAGGCCTCCTACCCTCCCTCGACCTCTTCATCTCCAACTGCCGTCGAGACATCAATCGCCTCAACCTCTCTACCCCTCTCAAACACTCCAACCTCTCCCCCGCAGAACGTGCAGCCCTCCACTCCCTCCGCTCCAATCCCAACCTCACCATAAAACCCGCGGACAAGGGAGGGGCAGTCGTAGTATGGCGCACTGACCTCTACATTGCTGAGGCCAGGCGCCAACTCTCGGACACCTCCTCCTACCGCCCCCTAGATCATGACCCCACCCCCGAGCACCAAACCATCATCTCCCAAACCACCCACAACCTCATCACCTCAGGTGACCTCCCACCCACCGCCTCCAACCTCAAATCATTCCCCGACCCCACACCGCCCGCTTCTATCTCCTCCCCAAAATCCACAAACCTGAATGCCCTGGTCGACCCATTGTCTCCGCCTGCTCCTGCCCCACCGAACTCATCTCCACCTACCTAGACTCCATTTTCACCCCCTTGGTCCAGGAACTCCCTACCTACGTCCGTGACACTACCCACGCCCTCCACCTCCTCCAGAACTTCCAATTCCCCAGTCCCCAACACCTCATTTTTACTATGGACGTCCAGTCCCTATACACCTGTATTCCCCATGCTGATGGCCTAAAGGCCCTCCGCTTCTTCCTGTCCCGCAGAACGGACCAATCCCCCTCCACCGACACCCTCATCCGCCTAGCCGAACTCGTCCTCACCCTCAACAACTTCTCTTTCAATTCCTCCCACTTCCTACAGACAAAGGGGGTGGCCATGGGTACCCGCATGGGCCCAAGCTATGCCTGCCTCTTTGTAGGTTATGTGGAACAATCCCTCTTCCGTACTTACACTGGCCCTAAACCCCACCTCTTCCTCCGTTACATTGATGACTGCATCGGCGCCGCCTCGTGCTCCCACGAGGAGCTCGAACAGTTCATCCACTTCACCAACACCTTCCACCCCAACCTGAAGTTCACCTGGACCATCTCCAACACTTCTCTCTCCTTCCTGGACCTCTCTGTCTCCCATCTCGGGCAACCACCTGGAGACAGATGTCCATTTCAAGCCCACTGACTCCCACAGCTACCTGGAATACACCTCCTCCCACTCACCCTCCTGCAAAAATGCCATCCCCTATTCCCAATTCCTTCGCCTCCGCCACATCTGCTCCCAGGATGAGACGTTCCACTCCCGCACATCTCAAATGTCCTCATTCTTCAAGGACCGCAACTTCCCCCCCACAGTGGTCGAGAACGCCCTCGACCGTGTCTCCCGCATTTCCCGGAACACATCCCTCACACCCCGTCCCCGCGACAATAACCAAAAAAGAATCCCCCTCGTCCTCACATACCACCCCACCAACCTCCGGATCCAACGCATCATCCTCCGACACTTCCGCCATCTGCAATCAGACCCCACCACCAAAGACATTTTTCCCTCCCCACCCTTATCTGTCTTCCGGAGGGACCACTCCCTCCGCGACTCCCTTGTCCGCTCCACACTCCCCTCCATCCCCACCACACCCGGCACTTTTCCCTTTAACCGCAGGAAGTGCTACACCTGCCCCCATACCTCCTCCCTCAGCCCAATCCCAGGCCCCAAGAAGACTTTCCACATCAGGCAGATGTTCACCTGCACATCTGCCAATGTGGTCTACTGCATCCGCTGTACCCGTTGTGGCATCCTCTACATCGAGGAAACCAAGCGGAGGCTTGGGGACCGCTTTGCAGAACACCTGCGCTCAGTTTGCAACAGACAACTGCACCTCCCAGTCGCGAACCATTTCAACTCCACCTCCCATTCCTCAGATGACATGTCCATCCTGGGCCTCCTGCAATGCCACAGTGATGCCACCAGAAGGCTGCAGGAACAGCAAATCATATTCAGCCTGGGAACCCTGCAGCCCAATGGCATCAATGTGGATTTCACAAGCTTCAAAATCTCCCCTCCCCCAACCGCATCCCAAAACCAGCCCAGCTCATCTCCACCTCCCTAACCTGTTTTGTCTCTCACCTCAAGCCACACCCCCATCTCCTATCTACTAACATCATCCCGCCCCCTTGACTTGTCCGTCCTCCCTGGACTGACCTATTTCCTCCCTACCCCCGTACCTACAATCACCTTTACTGGCTCCATCCCCGCCTCTTCGACTTGTCTGCCTCCTCTCCACCTATCCTCTCCTCTATCCATCCTCTATCCGCCTCCCCCTCTCTCCCTATTTATTTCAGAACCCTCTTCCCCTCCCCCATTTCTGATGAAGGGTTTAGGCCCGAAACGTCAAGTTTTCCTGCTCCTATGATGCTGCTTGACCTGCTGTGTTCATCCAGCCCCATGCTTGTTATCACAGCCTACACTGGATACTGGTGGGCCTCTTACAAGCTTATGTACTTGACAGTATGTAGCACCAAGTCCTAATATCATTTACGAATACCTAATTGACATAGGTGCCAAGTAGAATTTCCATTAAAACATGCACTTTTTGGTGTGTTGCTAGTTTGTTTTATCGTGACTGCAAGCACTTGAAATGAAGCTAATTAAAGGGTATAACATGGCACAGTCTTAACCAAATTTAGAGATTACAAAATAAAAACTGAAAGAACTGCGGATGCTGTAAATCAGGAACAAAACATAAGTTACTGGAAGAGCTCAGCAGGTCTGTGTTCATGTTTCAGGTCTGGTCACTGTTCTGCAGAACTGATGGAAGTTGTCAGTTTATATGTAGAAGATAGGATTGGGGGAGGGGGTAAGGTGTAAACAATAGCCGGGGATAGAGCCCAAAGAGAGAGAAGAATAGTTGGACAAACAAGGGACTAGATAATGATCTGGCGAGGAGGGTGAATAGCTGTTAATGGAGACTTTCAGTGGCTAACAATAGGTAGTGTGTAATGGCAGGCTTTATGATAACAAGACCCTGGTGTGTGAGGTAGGGAGCTAGGAAATGGGAGAGTGCAGAACAGGAAAAGTTCATCAATTTTGCTTCTAATTTCCACCCAGCCCTCACTTATACCTTGTCTATCTCTGACTCCTCCCTTCCCTTCCTTGACATCTCTGGTTCCATTTCGGGGGATACACTGCCCACTAATATCCACTACAAACTCACCAACCCCCATAAGTACCTGGACTATACATCCTCACACCCTGCTTCCTGTAAAGACTCCATTCCATTCTCTCAGTTCCTCCATTTACATCTCCTATGTTCCAATGAGGCCAACTTCAACAACGGAGCCTTCAAAATGTCCACCTTCCTCCTCAACTAAGGATTCTCCAGCACCGTTTTCAGGGCCCTCAACCAGGTCTGACCCATTTCCTGCACTTCCGCCATCACCCCCTGTCTTCATCCTGCAACAGCGATGGGGTTCCCCTTGACCTTACCATCCCACCAACATCCACATGCAGATCATCAGCCACCATTTCCAATGAGATGCCACCACCAGACACATATTCCCCTCATTCCCCTTGTCCGCCTTCCACAAGGACCATTCCCTCCAGAACATTCTGATCCACTCTTCCATCACTCCCAACACCCCTTCAAAGCCCTGCAACTGCCGAAGGTGTAACACCTACCCATTTCCTCCTCCCTCCTCCCTCCCCAGTATGCAAGGACCAAAATATATTTTCCAAGTGAGGCAGCACTTATCTGCACTTCCCACAATCTAGTCTACAGCATTCGCTGCTCACAAAGTGGTCTTCTCTACATTAGGGATTAGAAGCGTAGACTGGGTGACTGCTTCGCAGAACATCTACATCCAGCCCGCTAAAAAAAACCCTGAGCTGCCAGTTGCCTGCCACTTTAACACACCACCCTGTTCCCTGGCCAGCATCTCTGTCTCAGGGTTGCTGTAGTGTTCCAGCAAGAACAACACCATTTTCCGCTTGTGGATCCTACAGCCCTCTGGACTCAATATCGAGTTCAATAATTTTAGGGCCTGAACTCTGCCATGACCTAGACCCCTACCTTATACACCAGGCCTTGTTATCACACAGCCTGCCATTACACATTACCTATTCTTAGCCACTAACCATCTCTATTACAACTATTCATCCTCCTAGCCAGATCGTTATCAATTCCTTTGTCCAACTTCTTCTCTTTCTTTGGGCTTTATCTCCACCTTCATTTATTCCTTACCCCCTCTCCCCACCCTGTCTTCTGCGTATAAACTGACATTTTCCTAGCTACCGTCAGTTCTGAGGAAGGGTCAGTAGATCCAAAATGTTAACTCTGATTTGTCTTCACAGATGCTGCCAGACCTGCTGAGCATTTCCACCAACTTCTGCTTTTGTTCAGAGATTTCAAAATTACTTCATACCTAAAAATCTACACAAATTGTGTCTAAAATCAGTGCTTAAAGATAATCAGGACAAAAGTTGAGGTAGTAGAAAACAGCATTATACATTTGACTGATAACGTTCATAAATCAATAAATCACAAGACTACAAAATTGATGGTAGAATTCACCTCTTAAACTCAGAACCAAAGGATATGTAAGTTTGTTATACATTTTGAAAGAAAGTAACTACTCCTTTTTAAAGCACTACATATCATTTTATGGACAAGAAGGGAGAGGCGAGTTTATTGTTCCCTCCTGTCTGTAAGCTAAGTTGCTTTTCGCTTTCTTTCTTCATTCTGTTTCACAATTGGCCATCATGGGTTTCCCCTCCACCAAACCCTCATTGTTAAATGACTTGCAAGAAATCTCTTTAGGTTAAAACAAAATTTGATTTATTCTTGCATGCAAACTCAGAGGATGATTATCACAACACAAACATACACACAAGCATTCAATGTGGCAAAAAAGAGAACCAAAGAAAAGGGATGTGGTTATAGTGAGGAATAATACACACATCATTCACATAATTCTGACTGAATCCTGAAAATCTGTAAGCAGTGAAAAGATAGTAAGAACTGCAGATGCTGGAGTCAGAGATAACAGTGTGGAGCTGGAGGAACACAGCAGGCAAGGCAGTATCTGAGGAACAGGAAAGCTGACGTTTCAGGTCGGGACCCTTCTTCAGAACCCGAAACGTCAGCTTTCCTGTTCCTCTGACACTGCCGGGCCTGCTGTGTTCCTCTAGCTCCACACTGTTATCTGTCACCAGTGAAGGTATTTTTCTGCAGGCTGATTTTGCAGAATCTCTTCTGTTAGTGCTTAGAGGTATAACAATGTGAAATTGATCCACTTTTTGGGTAAATATAAGTTTTCTTCCAGAAAACCAAGTTTTGAAAAGGTTGAAGCTAAAAGCGAGTTCAGCTGGATCTGGAGTATGATTGTGAGATTCCTGGGCTTTAGCTTCTTAGCAGAGTGGTTTTAACATAGACTAGATTTTGAGCAGATGGTGTTGCTCACAGTAGACTAGTTTTCCCAGATGGAAGCAAGCAACTCAGAATTACAACTAATGTCTTCAGAAGCCAAGAGTTTTGATCATGTGATAGGGTTCGTGAAGCCACCACTTTAGCTAACGAGATAGTTTCTGTGTTCTTGGTCCTAAATGTTATTCAGCATTTGACCTCAAGGATTGAACCATTAGCAATTTTTCAAGCATAATGAGTTTCAGTCTCCCCCCTTCACTTTCCCACCAAACCTTTTTCAGAACCAGTTGGAGAGATACTGTGTCCGTTGTTCCTATCAGTGGCTTTTGAGTACAGTTCTCACAATGGGAAGTGAGAGACTTATAGAAGATTGATGTCTGAGCTCTGTCCTGGTACTGATAATTGGAGCTTTTCTGGAACTGTCGTCAATTGGCATCATGTGATCAGTGGCAGCCATGTTTTACTCCAGCAAAGTTCATTTCAAAATGTAAACAAGAAAGTATGAATGCAACTTCCTTTGCGTCTCGTAACTCTACAATCTCGCACATTTCGGTAATATTTTTTATTCTCCCCGCCAAAATGAATGAGTGCACGTTTTCGCACATTATATTGCTCTCTCACTTCACCTATCTGCATTTTTTTGTAAATTCCTTACCGACTGTTTGCAACTTATTTTCCAACCTATCTTTATGTCGTCAGAAATTTAGCATATATGTCTTCGATCCTTTCATCCAAGTTATTTAAAAAAGGACAACAACACACTGCAGCAACATGGAACTACGCCAAGAGGAGGAGGAATACCTCTTCCAAGTGTTCAAGGATAATGGATATCCAAAGAACTGGGTCAGGAGATGCCTACAGGAACAGCATCAGAAAGATTCTACATGCCCCAACACATTCATCACACTACCCTAAATCAGGAACACGTCAGAACTCACCACAAGACTCCTACGACTGCTGGGCATCAGAGTAGCACACAAACCCACATCAACCCTACAACAAGTGCTCATCCGAACTAAAGACCCACTCCCCGCCATGGACAGGACCAATGTCATCTACAAGATCCCCTGCAGAGACTGCGAGAAACACCACATCAGACAAACAGGAAGGAAACTAACAACAAGAGTACATGAACACCAACTGGCCACAAAAAGACACGATCAATTCTCACTCATCTCAATCCACATGGACAAGGAGAACCACGACTTTGACTGGGACAACACCAAGATCCTGGGACAGGCTAGGCAGAGACAAGCACAAGAATTCCCGGAAGCATGACTCTACACAAAGCATGCTATTAATAAACACATTGAACTCGACCCCATATACATTCCACTACGGAGGAAACCCGGAAGTGAGCCAATCCATTGCAACAGACCCCAGAGTTTAAAAGCCAGGCAGGAAAACACACCGACGCTTCATCAGAGGCTGCACTGATGATGTTACCCGGCACGGTAACGAAACATCTGTGGAACAAAAAACCAGCTCGGTGAGCCAACCAACCTCAACACCCACAACCCGAGCTACAAATCTACTCCAAAACCTTAAAGTTATTTATGTATATAGAAAACATTGAGGCTCCAGCTCTGATCCATTTAGTACGCCACTCATTACAACTTACCAACCAGAATATGACCTCTATATGCCTACACTGTTTCAGCTAACCAATCTTCTATCCATTAACCATAATTATTCAGAATATAATATTAAGTTAAAGGTAAAATACTGCAGATGCTAGAAATCCAAAGCAAACAAACAACTAGAGAAACCCAACAGATCTGGCAGCATCGGTGAAGAGAGAAACAAATTTTGAATCTGGTGTGATTTCTTCAGAAATGATTGAAATACTTTGATCACATAATCATTAAAAGTGGCTAACTTACAAACTAGTGAGTACCCACAGCCTTTCATGCAATGATTTTACTGTCAGTCTATGAGCTCTCAACCAACTTGCCCACATCTCAAATTTTAACTGATGGAGATGGTTCCTGGTTTTACTGCCTTTCTCAAGAATCTCAAAGGTCAGTTTTGGAAAAGATTTTATGCAAAGTATTCAGGTTAGAAATCAGGTAGTGGTGATGATGATTGATTTCAGAGTAGAGGGAAGGTTTTTTTTCCTTCAAAGATGGGATATAGTATTGTTGCTTAGGCCAGCATTTCTTGCCCATCTATAGAAAACATCCTTTCTACATCCAGCCTGTTAAGACCCCTCAGGATTTTATGTGTGTCCATCAAATTACTTTTTATTCATACAAGTTGATCCTGTCTAACCTTTCATCGTGTGTCTACTCAGTCATTGCAGTGTGAAGACCACATCTCGAGTTGTGGACTAAAATTGGTAAGGACTGCTTTAAACCACGGACTGTGGAATGAGTTTCTACACTATAAAAAAAGGGTACAGGATGTCATTGTGAGTTCTGTTCACACGGTTTCTTTGTTCAAGCAGGAGATGTTTGACACCATCTGGCATAATGGATGTGTGTGTTCAAGGCAAGCTTCATCCAGAGACAGATTGCTGATTGATTTTTCAATTAGGACCAAGAGTGGAGGCTAGGAGCATCAGCATGACAAGAACTCTCTGGCTTCTGAGCAAGTGAGCGGAGTATGTGTGAACAACATAGAGACAAAGGTCTCCAGACTGCAAAAGACAGCATCTGTCTTTTCCTCTCTGCAGTAAAGCAACCAAAAACTGAAACTCTTCTCTCCCACCGTTTTCTTTAAGCTGTTGCTTCTAAGCACTGATCAAGAAACTGAATAATTAATGTGAGATAACAAGGTGTAGAGCTGGATGAACACAGCAGGCCAAGCAGCATCAGAGGAGCAGGAAGGCTGACGTTTGGGGCCGAGACCCTTCTTCAGAAA
>JAHRHZ010000083.1:923339-954102 GCA_024137785.1 Ginglymostoma cirratum | reverse complement strand
TTTCTGAAGAAGGGTCTCGGCCCCAAACGTCAGCCTTCCTGCTCCTCTGATGCTGCTTGGCCTGCTGTGTTCATCCAGCTCTATACCTTGTTAACTCAGATTCTCCAGCATCTGCAGTTCCTACTACCTCTGAATAATTAATGTGTTAACCCTCCCCACCCTGTTTTCAGCAAAGAACTAAACAATCTTGAAATGAGGAGATTGGATATCATAAGGATTTGGAAGAAGCAAAGGGACACTTCACATCTGTGATCTGATGATGTTGAACTGCATTTCCCGAGTACAATTCCCTCCATCTAAAATTTCCACATTTGTTTGTTTGTTTGTATATGTCTGTCTGCATGGCTGTGTAAGGGTTTAGGAACAATATACACTGAAGCAGGCATATTTATAAGTTGATAATTCAAATTTTGTTTTCCTGTGGTTAGACCTCTTCTCACTTCTGGTTGAGTTCAGAAACCTGGTCATTGTTTTCTGTTAACCTGAGTCCGTTAGACAGGTAAGCTGGGGGTCTTTGAGTAATTTGGTTAAATACTTAAGTCAGGAATTCAAACCACTTGAGTACCAGTGCACTTTCCCAAGTGGGTTGTGATTGCACGTATTGATCTAGTAAACTTCTAAACTGCTTCCGACGTGTTTAGATCCGTCCTTAAATAAGGAGACCAATACTGTACACAATACTCCAGATGGGTACTCAACAGTGCTGTTTATAACTGGAGCAAACATTTCTCCACTTCACCCCCAACCTCCCCACGTAATTCTGGTGGAGTTGTGTCAGTTTCTGAAGGCATTGTGGCTCAGACCAGCTCACAGATGTTGTGGACCATTGGGGAACCCCAATCTGAAGTCACTAGCTTTCTGACAGCTAAGTTCAGAAGGTGTCCAAACTTCGTATGTCATAATGTAATACTAAATAATAAATTAAAGATGTTTTCAAATATAGTGATAGAGTTAAATAAGTGGCCATTAAATTCACCAGCAGTGTGAAAATAGAAAAGTATTCAGATGCTTTACAGTATGTTATTCATTACATAAAGTACTCTCAGCACTGAATAGTGGTATTCAATGATTATGTCATTTGTTCCTAGGATTTCATTTTACTGTTGAGTGACAGCTTTGAAATCTGTTTCCCTACTTTAAACTTTGAATAGATGCCTGAACTTTTTCAATGATTTAATGGGTTTTAATATATTTAGCTCTGGAGGTTTTGTTTCTCAATTTTGCAGTGGAATCCTATTCTTAATACTTGACTGAGTTCCAAACCCCATTAATGGATTCGGCTCAACAAGGGTTAGCTGATGAGGTAAATCAGTGGAATCATATTATTGCGTAAGTAGCTGAGGCTCCAAACCCATAAATGCATTCAGCTGAGCAAAGGGTACGAACAAAAATATGAATCAGAAGCAGGAGTAGGCCTTTTAGCCACTGGAGTCTGCTCCACCATTCAATAAGATCATGGTGAATCTGATTCTAACCTCAAAAACATATTCCCAGCTACCTAGATGATCTTTCAATCCATTGCATAACAAGAATCTATCAACCTCTGCATAAAAAAAATTCAGGACTCCACTTCCGCTGACTTTTCAGAAAGAGCATTCCAAAGAGATAGAATCTTCGGAGAAAACGCCTCTATTTTAAATGGATCGTTTTTAAATAGTGACACCTAGTTCTAAGTTCTCCCTTAAGAGGAAATATCTTCTTCACATCTACCGAGTTAGTACTCTTCAGGATCTTATGTTTAAATTAAGTTACTTCTTAATCTACTAAACTTTGATGGATACAAGCGTAGTATGCAAAGCCTTTCCTCATAAGACAGTCCCATCCATTCCAATTATTAGTCTAGTAAACCTTCTCTAAATTGCCTCCAACACATTTGCGTCCTTCCTTAAATAAGGTGACTGATACTGTGCCCAGTACTCCTGATGCAGTCTTGCCAGTACCCTGCGTAACTGAAATATGGCCTCCACTCTTTTGTTTTGACTTTCCCTGTGATAAATGATAACATTTTATGGTTGGTTCGCTCGCTGAGCTGGTTCGTTGTTCCGCAGACGTTTTATTACTCTGCTGACTAACATCATCAGTGCAGCCTCCGATGAAGCGCTGTTGTGTTTTCCAGCCTGGTATTTAAACTCTGGAGTCCGTTGAGTTGGATTACCTCATTTCTGGTTTTCCTTCGCAATGGAGTGCATATAGGGTCTAGGTCTATGTGTTTGTTGATGGCCTTCTTGGTGGAGAACCAGGCCTCTAGGAATTCCCGTGCTTGCCTGTATTTGGTCTGTCCTAGGATCCCGGTGTTATCCCAATCGAACTGGTGGTTTTCCTTATCCATGTGGATGGAGATGAGTGAGTATTGGTCATGTCTTTTTGTTTCTAGTTGTTGTTCACATGTTCTTGTGGCTATTTTTCTTCCTGTCTGTCCAATGTAATGTTTGTTGCAGTCTTTGCAAGGAATGTTGTATGTAACATTGGTTCTGTCCATAGTGGATAAGGGGTCTTTGGTTCGGGTGAGCAGTTGATGTGGGTTTGTGTGCTACTCTGATGCCCAGTGGTCGTAGGAGTCTTGTGGTCAGTTCAGATATGTTCTTGATGTGTGGTAGTGTGATAAGTGCATTAGGGCATGCAGTATCTTACTGTTGTTGTTTGGCATCGTCTGACCCAGTTGTTCGAGTATCTGTTGTCCTTGAATATTTGGTGGAGGTACTCTTCTTCTTTTTGGAGTAGTTCCGGGTTGCTGCAGTGTATTGCTCGTTTAAATAGTGTTTTCATGCAACTTCGTTTGTGGGTGTTAGGGTGGTTGCTGTTGAAATTCAGTACTTGGTCAGTGTGTGTGGCTTTCCTGTGTACCTTTGTCTGGAATTCTCCATTGGTCCTGTGTTCTACCATGACGTCCAGGAATGGAAGCTGTTCGTTCTTTTCCTCTACCTGGTGAATTTGATCCTCGTTGTTTATTAGTTGGTGTGTCTCCTCTAGTTTGGTCCATTTAATGATGATGAAGGTATTGTCCATGTATTGGATTCATAGTTTCAGTTGGATTAGCGGAAGGGCCATGCTTTTGAGCCTCTGCATCACCGTTTCTGCTATTAGTCCAGAGATAGATGACCCCATGGGTGTCCCGTTGATCTGTTCATAGATTTGGCCGTTAAAGGTAAAGTGGCTCGTGAGGCATAGGTCCAGTAATTTCAGCATGTTGTCTGTGGAGATGGTGTCACTCGGGTCTCGATCTTGTTTTAGTAGTGTTGCTAGTGTTTCTCTTGCTAGTCATATGTCAATTGATGTGAATAGGGCAGTAACATCAAATGACACTATGGTCTCATCATCGTCATCTATTCTTATGTCCTTGAGGGAATTGAGGAACTCTTGGGCTGAGTGGATTGAGTGGGGTGACTTGCTGACAAGGTTCTTTAGTCTCCATTGTTACTCCTTGGCTAACGTATGTGATGGCATGCCTGGCAGGGAGACTATGGGTCTGAGGGGTACTTCTAGTTTGTGTCCCTTCGGGAGGCCGTAGAATTGAGGGGGTTTGCGGGGTGGGTGTTAGTTCCTTCTGGTTTCATTCTTAGGTAGTCTGTTTTGTTGATTTGTCTCGTCTATTTGAGTCTCTTTAGTGTGTTGAGTATCCTGTTACCCAGTTGTGGTGTCAGGTCTACCTGCACTTGCGTTCATGTCTGCTAGTGGTATCTGTGCTTTAGTGAGGTAGTCCTGTTTGTTTACTATTATTGTCACGTGCCCTTGTCCTCCGGTGGTATTATGATGTTTTTGTATTTTTTCAGTCCTTCTAGGAAATTCCTTTCTGATGTGTTAAGAGTATTAAGTTCGCTCCTTCTGGTCAATGTCGTGATCACTGTCTGTCCTATGGCTTATTGTGTTTCTTCGTTGATGCCGTTGGTCTTCACTGTAGCTTCTAGTGTGGCTAGAAATTCTGTCTTGTTAGCGTCTCTGTGGTTGTAGTTGACTTGGAAAATTAGAACAGGTTTCTCTGTGTCTGTCAATTTCCTGTCTGGAAGGTTTCTTATCCAGGTGTCTGCTCTATGGTTGTTGTTTTGGTGGGTTAGTTTGGCTAGTTTTTCTTGAAGGATCTGTCTTTTCTTGGTTCTTGTCATCTGTTGACTGATGTCAATGGCTCATTCTAAGTCAGTTGTCCAGTCTTGGTTGGTAGCGTCTAGGAATAAGGTTTTTTGACGTGTAATTTCGCTGTCATATCTATGGAGCCGGTTGTGTGCATCTTTGATCATTACCTTCACCATCCTGTGGCCATCGTGTTCTGCTGTCTTATGGGCTTGTGGGTTGTTGATGTGGGGTTTGTATCTCACACTGCATGGTAATACCTGGTTCCTGAGGCATCCGTGTCGGAGGTGAGTTGCTCGCTGGTGGCGCTCTGTCATTTGGCGAAGTTTTCCCATTTCCATGCCAATTTGAGCTTACTTTGCCCGTAGATCTCTAAGGTTTTTGAGTAGATCTGTAGCTCGGGTTGTGGATGTTGTGGTTGGTTGCTCGCCGAGCTGGTTCGTTGTTCCGCAGACATTTCTGAACCAGCTCAGCGAGCAAACCAACCACAACATCCACAACCCGAGCTACAAATCTACTCAAAAACCTTAGTGATAACATTTTGTTAGCTTTCCTAATTAGTTGCTGTACCTACCTGTATACTAACCTTTTTATGATTCATTATTGAGGACACCCAAATCTCTTCGCATCTCAAAACTCTACAGTCTCTCACCATTTAGATTTTATTTTAATTCTATCTTCCAAAATGCACAATTTCCCATTTTCACACATTATACTTCATTTTCCACATATTTACTCACTCACTTAACCTATCATATATTTTTGTAACCTCTTTGTGCCTCTTCACAGTATTCTTTCCTACTTATCTTTGTGTCATCAGCAAACTTTGGCAACCGTACCTCCTTTCAGTTCATCTAAGTCATTTTTATAAATCATAAGTGGTTGAGGTCCCAGCACCAAGTGGCATACCATTAGTTACATCTTGTCAACCTGAGAAAGACTCACTTACAACTACTCATTGCTTCCTGTTTGTCAACCAAAACTCCTATCCATGCCAACATGCTACCCCTACATTATGGGCTTTTATAATCTACAGTAACCTTTAATGTGACTCCTTATCAAATGTCTTGTGGAAATCTAACAGTACATCCACCATTTCCTTTTTATCCACAGCAAGTGTTGCCTCTTCAAAGAACTCCAATAGATTAGTCAAACATGATCCATCTTCCACAAAACCATGTTGACTGTACCTGATTACCTTGAACTTAATTAAGTGTCCTATTAGAACTTCTATAATAGCTCTTAACATTTTCCTTACAATTGACGCTAAGCTAACTGGCCTGTAGTTTTATGCTTTACTTTGCTCTTTTTTTAAATAAAGGCGTTACATTTGCTACCTTACAATCTAATGGGACCATCTTCAAATCAAGGGAGTTTTAAAAAATTAAAACCAATGCATTAACTATTTAACTAACCACTCTTTTAAGACCCAAGAATGAAGACCATCAGGGCCATCAGTTTGATGGACTGCAGCTCCAATAATTTTCTCAATACCATTTCTCTCATGAAGTGATTTTACCCAGTTCCTCGCTTCCTTCCATTGCCTGAATTTTCGCTCCTCCTGGGATGTTACTTGTATCCACAATAATGAAGGCTGGTGCAAAATATCTGTTCAATTCATCTGTCGTCTCCTTATTTTTCATTATTAATTCTCTAGTCTGATTTTCCATAGAACTGACACTCACTTTATTGACTCTTCTCCAAATATTTGTAGAAACTCGTACTATCTGTTCTTATCTTTCCGGCTCGCTTACTTTTCTACTATAATCATTCCCTCTGTGTTTTGTTTGGTCGTTCTTTGCTGTATTTTTATACTCTTTAAAGTATTCTGACCTGCTTACCTGCCTTTACACAATCATACGTCTTTTTCTTTAAGTTTAATACTATCTTTAACATTTCTAGTTAACCACAGATGGTGAGCCCATTCCTTGGAACTTTTCTTACTTACTGGAATGTATCTATTATTTATTTTCTGAAGTATCCCCTTAAGTGTCTGCCACTGAGTCTCTTTTGACATAATCTTCAACCTAATTCGCCATTCAACTTAAGCCATCTCTGCTTTCATGCCCTCATAATGCCCTTTGTTTAAATTAAAAATATAGTCGAGGACCTACTCCTCTTAAACTGAAGGTAAAATTCATCATATTATGTTTGCTACTCCCCAGGGGTGCCTTCACAATGAGATCATTAATTAATTCTATTGCTTTGCACAAACCAAGTCTAGCATAGCCTGCTTTCTGTTCTTCCTCAAAATGTGCTGTTTTAAAAAATGCTGTCCTGAAAGTATTCTATGAACTCATCATCTAGACTATATATTTGCCCATCTAATTTTTGAAGTCAATGTGTAGATCAAAATCTCTCATGATTGTAGCCATGCTTTTCTGACAAGTTCACATTGTTTCTTCCTTTCTGTCCCACCCTACTGTGTGATTACTGTTTGGGGCCTGTACACTACTCCTATTAGCGATTTCTTGCTTTTCTCATTTCTACCCAAACTAGAAGTTCTATCAATCGTGTGCTGGAAATTCTAAGCACGTGCAAAGCAACTGCATTAAAAGATGTGACAAGTTGCGATGTTCTTTGAAAATCTCTATTTTATAAATTAATCATGCTGGGACTTATAGTTTGAAAGATAATTTTTCCTCTTGAAGCTTCATATTATCCCACAGCTTTTTCAGAAAGCTCAGTTGTCATGGTGAAGGTGATGGAAAATAGGAATAATAATACATACATAACCAAAAACATTCATCACCTGAAAACCTTGAGAATACTTAATACTATTTGTTCCACATTCCATGTAAAAGTGGTATCTTGTGCAATTCATTGTTCAAGGACTTTACCTCTTGTAAATTAGTGACTGATGCTTTCTGAATTGAATATGACGAACAAAGACGTCTACAATAGAATGGAAATAATTTTACCCTTTAAGTTTTAACTTCTCAAAAATAGAACCCTTTTAGGGTCTGAATTTTATGTAATTATCTTGAATATAATATCATTTGATTTTTGCTTGTTTTCTTGTGCCTGGAAAATATCCATATCAGATTTTAGTGTGTTTTTAAAGTGAAATAATCTAAATATTTTCTTTAATTCTGTGTTGTGGTACTGTGGTTGTGTATCCACCTCTGGCCCAAAAGGTCCAGGTTCAAATCCGGCCTGCCCCAGAGGTGTGTCATTGTGGTCTGAACAGGTAGATTAAAATAGTTAAAAATATTAAATGATTATTGGTGTGTAATCTATTTGATTAGCCATATTGAAAATCTGTAAACCCAGCAATACAGTGGAGTGCTTTTAATCAACCTATTTAAACGTGTTAAGACACACCTCTGTGACCATCACATCTTAAGATGGGACTCGAATCTAGATCTTCTGGCTCAGGGGAAGGACAAAAGTACTGTTCTACAAGACCCTTAGAGTGCTTTGTTGATACTCATTGTGTTCTTTACTGAATGCTTGAGTACTGATTTACATCTGTGGTTTTCAAAATACACCACCATACATCAATGATTAAAAATCACCCAGGGAAATATGCTGTATTTGACCCGTTATGGATGCATAAAATATTTTAACTAGCATGCTGTTTGTTACTGTAATGCAGTTTGAGACCTCCAGTACAGTGGTTCGGTGAAATGACTAGGATTGATTTATTCTAGGATTCCCACAAGTTGATTATCAACTTTTTTGTTTATCCTGCTGAAAGACCTTATAATATTTGATGATATAGTTCACTTCTACTTTTGGTGATCCTTGTTTCATTAAATCACTGGGTTGAAAATGGTCTGTAGCAGCAGTGTAAAATAGGCTTGTAGGAAATCAGCAGTAAATC
This sequence comes from Ginglymostoma cirratum, assembly GCA_024137785.1. Classification (NCBI taxonomy): domain Eukaryota; kingdom Metazoa; phylum Chordata; class Chondrichthyes; order Orectolobiformes; family Ginglymostomatidae; genus Ginglymostoma; species Ginglymostoma cirratum. The sequence goes on along the minus strand of JAHRHZ010000083.1, from coordinate 946,211 downwards.
TTCTTTGCATCTGATCTTCATTTCACTGAGGTTCGCAAAACAATAGTTCATACTGAGTTTAGACACTCAATTCTTGGTTTGAAATTAAAAATTTTGGCAATACTTTCCAAATTAATAGAAAATAAAAACTAAATAAAATCTGCGCTTTGATTTGTGTGTAATGATGGAGGCCATATTTCCTCCTTTACATGATGGCGACTACATTTCAGAAGGACTTCAAAGCATAGATTATCTGTACAATGATAATAGATACAATGATTTGACATTATGTTTCAATCTCGAAAGAGCCCAGATGTAATCCTTGATTATATTGACAATTGGGAGTGACAAAGATTGAACCTTTAGCTCTTCTACATATTAGCTTCAAGAAAATGCATATTTATCCTATAAGCTGGAGGCAGTAAGGATTTGAAGAATGTCATTATCCCGTGGAAGCTCCACAATCATTTTGCATCAGACTATGTACTTTAATTGTATGATCTTGTAATCTTAACTTCTGCAACTTCACTGGCTTCATCTGTCCCATTCTATTCTGAATGCATCAATTTTTTTGATTACTTCTCTAGGTACTGCTCTCTTTCACATGCCGATATGTCCTGCATCACATATATCAAAATTCATGGCATCTCTGTGGTGTTTTTTAAATTGTGTTACTGTTCTCTGCATCTTTTGCCAGGTCTTCTGAGTCATTAACACTGCATTGATTCTTCCTGTGATATCCTGTCACACTTACAGTTTCCCCTACCTAGTTCTCCACATCAAAAATCTGTTACTATTTCTCCAGTTCAGTCACCTTGAGCTACTTTATCTGGATATTGCACACGTCGTTGCCATCTTAACAATGCTTTTAACAGTTATACCTGTTAAAAAGTATTTAACATTCATTTTTCTTGTAATTAGCTGCTATTTCTTTTCCAATTAGAACGAGGAAATCATATAGCATCTGGTGGGCAGGAGCTGTCAAATAACAATACATCAGACATAGCTGTGCTGGACAAGTTTAGTGGACCAGGTGGTCTTTTCACGTTTTAGGAATGAATTAATATCATTTTTATTTTCACAGTGGAAGAGTCTGTTCATGAGCTATATACCAATTTTCAAAGTATTGCAGTGTGGTCTTTCATGTAACATATTGGTATACCTCTCCATTCATGATGCACATTAAGCTTCAGACGAGTTCAGAAGAGTCTCAGTCTGCTTGTATAGAAAGCCTCAATCATAATACTATTTTGCGGCATTAGTTAAAGAAAAATGTGCTATTACCTTCAAAATAAAATCTAAAAGTGGTACTTAGATAATCATTTACGTGATTCAAATATATTTTTATCAGTTATAATTTTCAGCTGGCAAATTAAAAATAGCTGGGAATAGGCTGGAAATTGGTATACCGATACAATCAAATATTAATGCACAGTGCTTTCATGGAAAGCCCATAAATGGTGACATTCTAATCATCTTGTGTGGAGCACAGTCCGATAGGAGGAAGAAGAGCAGATTCAAGGATAAGGTAAATCATGTCAATCTTAAATAGTTCCTAATGGCTGATTCAAAAGTAGCTTACAAAATGCATTACCTAATTGATGAATTATGTGAGGTTGGAGAATTGGATTGAACAGAACTGGAAAGATTTTTTTCAGTGATTTCTAACAACCAACGTGCAAAATATAAATTGTACTGTATTATTTACTTCTCCTTCCTATATTTCAAATGTGTAATTATATCATTGGGAAGCTGAAAAATGAATAAAATAATTCACCTTTATTTAAGAGATTTCAGCAATGAGCTACATGAAGGAAAGAACAGACGGTTACAGAACCTAAGCTCAAGCCATGTGTAACATAAGCCAGGGCGCAACAAATGACAATGTACCTGCAGTGGTTAAAGGCTCGTCCCCAGTAGAATTAAAAGATTCCCTGATCAAAAAAAAATTCGTCACTTCTCAGATCACATGCACATGATTTAAAGAACCTTAGTCTCGACTGACCAACAAAATTTTCCACTTCTCAATTGTTTAATTCTAATTCAGATAAGTACAGAATGAGCAAGAAGCAGAGAATATTAACAGAAGATAGATGAATTTTTTTGAATTGCCCATGAGTGTGACTCAAGAAAATCAATCAGCAAGATAGAAATTTAGTGAATTCTGACAGCTTAAATCAAAATCTCTAATAACTCTCTTTCCTGCAGTTGATTCACTTGGTTCCTACAGCAATGATAGAGTTTGATTTGACAGTAGGTCAGAAGGAAGTAGTATTCCTACACATTATTATTAACTGAAAACAAAAAGTGTTAATCATAACTCTTTGCTTCTATTTAAGGTTCTGTGGATGAAACTGCATCTTATGGAGTGTTGCGTCTTATTAAAATGTAAAATAAATTAGATCTGTCACAGAGTTAGACATGCAGGTTCCTTCAAGGCTCAAACCAAACAGCTCCAGAGTTGATTGAGAGCAGGTGATGCTTAGTGGACTTTGTACTTAAGAGTAGAATCCTTAGCAAGGGGAGGTGACGGCCTAGTTGTGTTATCACTGGGCTGTTAATCCAGAGGCCGGGGTAATGTTTTGGGAATCCAGGTTTGGGTCCCATCATGGCAGATGGTGGAGAAACACCTGGCATTAAAGAGGGTCCTCTTGTGGTGCAGTGGTAGTATCCCTACCCCTGGCCTGGAAGGCCTAGGTTCAAGTCCCACCTTTTCCAGAGGTATGTAATAACATTTCTGAACAAGTCAATTAGAGAAATAAGCTAAATAAAAAAAGTTGAATTTTTTTGGTTGTGGGCAATTACATCCTCTTTTTAGTTATTTGAGAAATCTTTTACAGTGCTTTTGGTCGCACATCAGCCCCATGCTCCTGATCTTTGGGCATCTAGTGAAGGGTCTAGGCAAGTCAGAAGACCTTCCCATGGATCTGCTCCTGGTACTGGCCAAATTAGCTATTAACAAGTCCAGACAGAGGGCTGTGGAGGGGCTCGTTTCTGCTGACTGTGTGTCCCACTTCCGCAGTTCATGCCCGGGTGTCCTTGAAGAGAGAGCGTGCGATATCCACCAATAATCTTGCTGTCCTAAGAGAGAGGTGGGCAGAGCAGGGGATACAGTGCTTTATATTCCCCTCCAACTCCATTTTAGTTTTGTCCCTTCCTGCTCACCCCCTATCTCCCCTTCAGTTTTGATCATTTGCATTGCCCTTACAGGGTTTGCATGTAAATATCCAATTGGTTACATGGCTGATTTATTGGTGGAGGTTAGCAGTTAAAAACAAAAAAATTGCCATGGTTAAACAAAAGGGTTGAATTTTTCTCCCCTCATCTTTGGTGTTATCGCATTGTCCTTAATAGGCTTTGCACATAATTTGATTAATTGGAAGATGTGGGTAGACAATAGGTAAAAAGTACCATGGGTGATTTGGTGATGGCTGTGTGTGATAACACTTCTGGATGTAAAAAAAAAGTTGAATGCTTGGGCTTTTATGGTACTAGTGGTGATGTCCCTTCCACTGAACCAGGAGATATAGACTCAAGTCCCATTGGCACTAGAAGTGTGTCGTTACATTCTGGTTGATTAGAAAATACCGAAATATTAATTCTGATAATTAACATTAATTCTGAAGGGCTCTTATGGTGCAGTGGTAGTGTCCCTCCCTCTGAGCCAGAAAACTTGGGTTCACATCTCACCTGTAGAATAACATATTTGAAAAGATTGATTCTTTTAAAAAAAAGTTCAAGTTTTACCTGGTGTAGAGAGTGGCCTGGGCAGGTCAGAGGAGCTTCTCATTGACCAGATTAAAGTTGTCAAGGCAGCGATCCTTGGAAGATGTCGTAATTCCCAGCTGTCTGGCTGTCTTTTGTGACTGTGTTCATGCCCAGATGACCTTGGAGTGGAAGTACGCAGTGTCCACGAGAACCTCAAAAGCTTTTCCAGAGAGGTAGGCAATACAGAGGATTGGAGTGCATTATTTCCTCCATCAATTACATAGAATCCCTACAGTGTGGAAGCAGACCCTTTGGCCCAACAAGTCCACACCGACCCTCAGAGCATCCCACCCAGACCCAGTCCCCTATAACCCACCTAATCTACACATCCCTGAACACAATGGGCAATTCAGCATGGCCAATCCACCTAGCTTGCGCATCTTTGGACTGCGGGAGGAAACCGGAGCACCCGGAGGAAACCCACGCAGACGCAGGGAGAATGTGCAAACTCCACCAATTCTGTTGTGATTTAATTCCCCCACCCTTGCTTCTTCCTTTTTTTGTGTTTTTTTTATTGTGACACAGCCCCTGGTAGGTTTTAAACAAAATGTTGAATTCTTCCCCAGTGGGTGTTGGCTTCTGGACAGGGAAAGAGTCCAGAAGGGATAGGTGGAAGCTGTTGTTTGTGCTAAATTATTGATATAATATAAAACTATTGTAAATCTGTGATAGTCTTTGTGCCTAATTCAACATATGAATATTGACTTTTGAGACAAGATCTTAGAGATTTAAGTTCTCATCATTCTGATTCTTATGCATTCCTAATTATAATTTCAATCATTGTAACTAATAACAACCTGTAACCTAGATGTTCAGTACTGTATTCAGTTTAAAATGATTTTCCCATTCAATTTTTTTCTTAAAATGTAAGAATTTGTCTGGAGAGTAAGAAACATTTAAGTTAGCCCTTTTACGTCAGTGATCTGGATTTGAGTCAGACCCAGAATGATGAGACGAAAGTCCTTTCTTTCTAGCCAGTCGGAAGAACCAGTTGTAAAATGAGTTTGGGTAATCTAACTGTAGGAGCATACGCCCCAACCGGGGGCAAAAACTTAGGAGGTGGGCAGGATTGAGGCAAGTGGAAGATGTTTATTTAAGCAGAAACCAATTAATGCAGGGAGAGGGCCAAAGAATCTTAACCGAATCGGAAGGGAGATCAATGACACACTCGATTTTTACAGTGAAAATATAGCACTTTATACAATTTGTTACAAAGAACAAATCCAGCGTGGTCACTGTCCTTGCCTCTTAATCCATACACCCAAGCTCCTGGCTCACCTAATCAATGATTGGCATTCTTACGGACAGTCCCAGGTTCCTCTGATCTTATGACATTTGTAGTCACTAGGCCTTGAGATCTTTCTATGCATCCTATTCATTTATATTCCAAAAGTTTACTGTCTACTCCTTCAGATCTGTCTCAGGCTTCTTATCTTGAAGGACAGTCTGAATTCTATCATTCATTGTACTACATGCACTTTATTTTATCAAATTCAGCCATTCCTCTAATATTTTCCACTGTCCCACTTACATGATGTTAAAATAAAAAGTCAGTTAGTTTTAACTAATTGCTATAAGGTTAATTTCTGTTCTTAAGTTAATTATAAAGTGTTACTTCATACAACTACTTCTACTGTTAGCATTTTGTAATTATGGGTTGTGAGCAATTTATCTTGTTCAGGTCATAACAGAAGATATCTCCTAAGGCTAGTTAACCTCCACATCTACACTTAATTTTTTTTAATGCTTGTATTATATTCTGGTTATGTATTAAAACCAACTTCTATGATAAAAGCATTTTTAACTAGAAACTATTTAATACTGCAGATAGCTTTAAACAAGCAACTGTTTACTCCAAAATAACTTTAGCTATCATCCTTGCATCTGCTTAGGGACTCAGTCTGGCACCTGATGTTATTCATTTACTGAGACAATCATCCTTTCATTAATAAGGCTAGACTTCGTCATTTATCTGTCCTAAGGCATCCTTTTATCAGAACTGTCTCGGATGGGAACATACAGTGTTCTCTTACTGACTTTCTAGCATTTCTGTTCAGAGGTACCATTGTATTTCACTGTGTGAACAGGCTGCTTAGTTTAGTTTCTGCCTGCCATCTTGTAAGCAGGCATGGCCTACTTAGTGCGGTCAGGCGCAAGTCACCTCACATGGCCAGGTCCAGGTCATCCCTACAGTAATCTAGTCCCTATTAGGTACACATGTACCTTAAAGAGTGTTCACATTGCAAACCTATCATAACCAAATTGTTAAATACTTAGAGATCCCAGTTTCAGATTTAAAATTCTCATTCTTATGTTTCACCAAAAGAGTGTAGGGGCAATCTTAAGAAAGAAATAAAAGTAGGTAAAAAGGGGATATGAGATACCCTTGGCAGATAAGGTTAAGGATAATCCAAAGAGACTCTACAAATACATTAAGAGCAAGAGGTTAACTAGTGAGAGGGTAGGGCTCCTTAAAGATCAAGGAAGTCATCTTTGTGTTGAACCCCAGGAGATGGGAGAGTTACTAAATGAATATTTCACGTCAGTTTTTACTGTGGAGAAAATTTGATTCTAGAGAATGCATAGAAATAAATGTTGTTGTTTTAAAAACATTACAGAAGAGGAAGTTGGGTAGATCTCAGAATATAAAGGTGGATAAATCTCTGGGACCTGATCTAATGTATCCCAGAACGTTGAGGGAAGTAAGGGGGGAAATTGCGAGTGCCTTTGCAAAAATATTTGCATCATCTATAACTATGGGTGAGGTGCCTGATGACTGGAGGGTGGCTAATGTTGTACCTTTGTTTGAAAAAGATTGTAAGGAGAAACCGGGAAACTATAGACCTGTGAGTCTGACATTGGTTGTGGGTAAATTGTTGGAAGTGATTAGAAAAGATAATATTTATGCACATTTAGAGTGGCAGAAATTGATTAGCGACAGTCAGCATGGTTTTGTGCAAGGAACATCATGTCTCATAAACTTTATTGAGTTTTTTGAGGAAGTTACCACCAAGATTGATGAGGGCAGAGCCCTGAACATTATTTACATGGACTTTAGTAAAGTCTATAGCGCACTGACCTCTGCATTGCAGAGGCCAGGCACCAACTCTCCGACACCTCCTCCTACCACCCCCTCGATTATTACCCCACCCCTGACCACTAAACCATCGTGTCTCAGACCATTCATAACCTCGTCACATCAGGTGACCTCCCATCCACCACCTCCAACCTCATCATTCCCAAACACCGCAGCGTCCGTTTCTATCTGTTTCCCAAAATCCACAAACCTGACTGCCCCAGCCGACCCATTGTCTCTGCCTGCTCCTGCCCCATTGAACTCATCTCTGTTTGCCTTGACTCTGTCTTTTCCCCCCAGTTCAGGAACTCCCCACCTGTGTCTGGGACATCATCCATGCCCTCCGCCTCCTCCAAACTTGCAATTCCCTGGCCCCTAACACTTCATCTTCACTGTGGACATCCAGACCTTGTACACTTGTATCCCCCACACAGACGGCCTAAAAGCCCTCCGCTTCTTTCTCTCCCACAGACCCAACCAGTCTCCGTCTACTAACACCCTCATCCGCTTAACAGAACTTGTCCTTACCATGAACAACTTCTCCTTTAACTCCTGCCACTTCCTACAAACTAAGGGGGTGGCCATGCACACCCACATGGGTCCAAACTATGCCTGCCTCTTCATAGGATACGTGGAACATTCCCTTTTCTGTTGTTACACTGGCACCATCCCCTACCTCTTCATCCGCTACATTGATGACTGTATCGGCGCTCCCACGAGGGGCTTGAACAGTTCATCAACTTTACTAACACCTTTCATCCCAGCTTCAAATTCACCTGGACCATCTCCGATACTTCCCTCCCCTTCCTAGACCTCTGTGTCTCCATCTCTGCTAACCGCCTCAACACTGACATCTACTCCAAACCCACCAACTCCCATAGCTACCTGGACTATGCCTCCTCTTACCCACCTTCCTGCAATAATGCGATCCCTTACTCCTAATTCCTCAGTATCTGCTCCCAAGATGGAGTATTCCACTCCCCATCAGCCCAGATGTCCTCCTGTTTCAAGGACTGCAACTTCCCCTTTCCAGTGATCAAAAATGCCCTCAACCGCATCTCTTGCATTTCCCGTACTTCTGCCCTAAAGTTCCTCCTCCAACAAAAATAAAGCCAGAACCCCCCAGGTCCTCACATACCACCCCAACAACCTCTGCATCCAGCGTATCATTCTCCGCCACTTCTGCCTCCTACCATCTAACCCCATGACCAAAGGGATATTTCCCTCCCCATCCCTAACTATCTTTCGTAGGGACCGGTCACTCCGCGACTCCCTTCTCTGCTACACACTCCCCACTAAGCCCACACACCTAGCACCTTTCCCTGCAACCGCAGGAAGTGCTACACCTCCCCCCTCACCTCCGTCCAAGGCCCAAGACAAACCTTTCATATCCGACAGGGGTTCACCTGCACATCCGTCCAACTTGGTCTACTGTATCCGATGCTCTCGATGTGGCCTCCTCTACATTGGTGAGACCAAACACAGACCCGGGGACTGTTTCATGGAGGATATGCGCTCTGTACACGACAAAAGACAACACCTTTCGGTCACCCACCATTTTAACTCTCCCTCCCACTCCCTGTGTGACATGTCCATCCTGGGCCTCCTCCAGAGCCACAATGAAACCACATGCAAACTGGAGGAGCAACACCCCATCTTCTGCCTCAGGAGCCTACAGCCCAATGGCCTTAACATAAAATTCACCAGTTTTAAAATCTCCCCAGTCCCACCCCCATCCTACATCCAAATATCCCTCTCATCCCCGCCTCCTTGACCTGACACAACCTGTCCATCTTCTTCCCCACCCATCTGCCTTATCCTTCCCACCGACCAATCCCCACCACCCACTACCTGCAACCAACCTATCACCATTCCACCTACTTTTCCCCAGGCCTACCCCTCTTCTCTCTATTTATCTCCCAGCTCCCTTCTCCCTCCCCATTTCTGAAGAAGGGTCCTGACCCAAAACGTTAACATTCCTGCTCCTCTGAAGCTGCCTGGCCTGCTACGGTTCTGGGTGCTCTTTTGTTTGTGATTTATGTAAATGATTTGAATGAAAATATGGAAAGCGTGGTTAGTAAGTTTGCGGGTGACGCCAAATTTGATGACATAATAGACAGTGAAGAAGACTTTCTAAGATTACAGAGGGATCTTGATCAATTGGGTCAATGGGCCAAAAAATGGCAGATGGAGTTCAGTCTGGATAAATGCAAGGTATTGCATTTTAGTACAACAAACAAGTGTAGGGGGTTATACAGTTAATGGTAGGGCCTTGGGTGGTGTTGTTGAACGGAGGTGCAGGTACGTAATTCTTTGAAGTTTGCATCACATATAGACAGGATGGTTAAACAGGCATTTGGTATGCTTGCCTTCATTGCTCAGCCTTTTGAGTATAGGAGTTGGGAAGTCATGTTGAGGTTGTGCAGGACATTGTAAGGCCTCTTCTGGAGTACTGTATCCAATTCTGATTGCCCAATTATAGGAATGATATTATTAAGCTGGAGAAGGTTCAGAAAAGATTTACCAGGATGTTACTGAGTATGGAAGGTTTGAGTTATAAAGAAAGGCTGGATAGACTGGGACTTGTTTCACTGGAGCATAGGAAGTTATGGGGTGACCTTATAGAGGTTTATAAAATCATAAAGGGCGTAGATAAGGTGAATAGATAAGGTCTTTTCCTCGAGTGCATAATTTTAAGGTGAGAGGACAAACGTTAAAAAGGAATCTGAGGAGCAACATTTTCACAGAGAGAGTGGTTCGTATGTGGAATAAACTGTCAGTGTAAGTGGAAGATGCAGGGACAGTTACAATATTTAAAGGACATTTGGATTGATACATGAATAAGAAAGATTTGGAGGGATATGGGCCAGGTGCAGGCAAATAGGGCGAGGTCAATTTGGGAAAACTTGTCGGCACCAATGAGTTGGACCAAAGGATCTGTTTCCGTGTTGTACAACTCCATGACTGTACGTCTGAGTCATCTCAGTCCCAACTCCACTTACCAGCTCTCCATAAGCTTTCAACCCATCACTCAAATCTGCCTACCTCCTCCTTAAATTTACTCAATATCCAGGCAGCCGCCATACAGATTCACAACCCTCTAAGAGAGGTCATTTCTCCTCATCTGTTTTAAATCTGCTATCCCCTGATCCTAAAGCTGTGACCTCTCATCCTGGATTACTGCACATGAGGAAACTCCTCTGAGATAACCATTATCTGTTAATCTGCTTGAGCTACCTATTTTCTTTTCACTGTTTACTACCTATTCTCCTCCCGTTTCCCAAATACCATAGTTCATGGCTATCATCTCGTTGTATGTCATCTCCTATCTTCTGACTTCAACCCTCTCACTGTACATCCCTTCAATGAGACCCAGCTCCTGCTGGCTTAATTGTCTCCTCGTTCGACTGATAACCACTCAATTTTCCTTTAGCAACATGCTGGCAGCAGTGATTTCACAGGAACTGCCTCTCTCCCCTTCTAAAGCACAGATCATCATCACCTTCTCCAAAAAAAAAGCCTAGATAATGAGTGGCAGGTCATATCAAATAACACGTCCCTTCAGCTATTTGCAACAGGCAGAGTGTTGACCGTACCCAAACAGCCCGTACATGCAAAATGCAAATCAGAACATTTGATGTGATTCCTTAATTGGGCATCACACACCAAAGAATCCTTTTTGTCGTATGAATTTTACACTAACATCCAATTTAAGATTATGTGTCTGGCCTGCATTGTGTGTCACTTGTGCGTGCTAGAAGCCACATATATTCACATACAGGGCCTTGAACTTAGTAAACAGAAGAAAAAATGGCCACATGTTTGCGCCTTTTTAAACTGAACATAAACTTGGGGGATAGGCATTCCTCTTTACCAATATACCTTTACCAATCACAGTCAACTTGACAGTTTTGAATTTAAACAAAAGCTTAGCAGTTAACTGTTTCCTGGTGTAATTTCCAGGACAACACCTCTACCTAACAGAGACCACTTGCCAACCAGTTAACATCCTCTTCTCATGCAATATAAATTGTTGTCTCCTTTGAGATTTGGTATCCTTGCAACTCTATCCTGATCAGTACAGGACAGAAAGCTTAGGCAGCACATTCCTTTCTTCAGAAATATCTGAGGATTGATTCATTCATCTTGCAACCACTGCCACATTTTAAACCTTCTTTTCCTTTCTAAAGTGTTGATGCATGTTACTGCCATCCAATTCTGTGCCAGTCTCTAATGACATTTTTTTTAAAATTGAATCCCTCCGGTCTAGCTTCTGCACTTCTCACAACTAAATGGCCTTAGCAGGTATTGAATAACATCCTTGGTGATATGGGTCATGCTGCAGTAGATCTTCTCATTTTACATAATCTTTTCACAGCATTCATTCATTTAGCTGTGCTATTCTTCCACAACCTAGTGTGTGTATTGTCTGTCTCAGTATGACAGCTCTTGCAAGATTCCAGTTCCTATACGGATGTAACAAGGCGTGGGGCTGGATGAACACAGCAGGCCAAGCAGCATCATAGGAGCAGGAAAACTTGACATTTCGGGCCTAGACCCTTCATCAGAAAAGCAATGATTTCTCTTCCCTTACTCAGACCATTCTCTTTTAATTGCCTGTAAAATATACTTTCACCTCCTCCCCTGCTTCAGAATACTTATTCAGGTAGTTTGGAAGGTTTTGCAGATACTTAACGGAAATGATTTGAGTAGTTTCTCATGGCACAACTCGTTCCTACATCCTACCACCAGAGTAGGTATTGTTGTGGGTGCTTTGTTTTTAGATAGTTCCTCATGATCAAAGATGAATTGCTTTTAGTCTGCTTCTGGCTAACAACGTTTTAATATAGCTAACAAGTACGCATAACCTGGAGACTCTACCAGATGTGAGGCAGGTGGCATTTGAACGGTGGATCAGTTAGTTACTTAGGAGATGTGCTAAATGTGCTAAGATCTCAGGGTCGAATCTTAAAGGGATCTGAACAGTGGCACGATTAATGGCAGAATCAGGTAAGAAGTCTGACAAGACAGTTCACTGTATCTTTATGCATTTCCCAAGTCGCAAGGCAAGTTTCTTGTGAGGCAGCAGCAAGTTGCCAATTAAGGGGAATTATAACTTGGTAAACACCATATAATACCCCAATTTATGTAAATAATATTCAGGTTTTGATCTTACCAAGCGTGCTGAACAAGCTAGACATCAAGAATTCTTGACATGAAAGTCAGAGCGAGTACCTGGTGACTTCAGTTCATCATTAGCTGTGAGGGGCTTCTAAAATGCTTAGGACCAAACAGGCTTACTCCTGTTGTTATTTCTTATGGTCTTAGGGTGGAGTGCGTGGCGAGCTTCTTCTGAACTCTATATTTGTTCCTGGGGTGTTTTTTTTAATGAATCAATGGATTGATCCACTGGCTCTCAAATCAGTTTTTATCCCAGTCCTTCTTACTAGTTATCTTCTTGTGTTAAGTTCCACAAAGGACCAAGAGGCCAAAGGGCTAAACACCAGAAGCTTTATTATGGGAATATTTGCTTTATGGGCAACAAGGTTAAAGTGAGCTGTTTCCTGCCCAGACTGGCTGATGATATCATCATTATATGATGTGGTCAAACTTTTATAACGATAGTCCACCAAATTTGCACAAATACATAACAGCTGCAACTGCAATCTTCTTTGGTTTTTGTGCACTGTAAGCTGCAGCAAAACATATTCCTAACTGAAATCATTATAGGTGGTTAGGTGAAAACTTCACATTCAAAGCATTTTTTTGTTGATAATTTGAAGCAGTAGTGCTTTTATTATTTATCACTGTTCTTTTATTAATGTTAGGAGTTTTATTAAACTCAATGAAGTGATTCAGATTTAAAGGAAAGTTTGAGGGTCTTTAGGGAAATAACAGAGAAGTAGGGTTAATTGAATATCTTCCAAATAGCCACCTAAAGAATAGCAGTGTGCTTAAGTGCTGTAAGATAGTAAACTTTGACGTATTATGCATCCAGAGGATACATTATAATGAATAATAGCTAACCTAAGCATCAATAATGCTTTCAGCCTAAAATGCAAGGTCACTATTTAAGTGGTTTACACAAGGGAAGTAAATGTGTACTAATATCAATACATCATTGAGAGAGTGATGAATTATGCAGGTAGCATCTACAGTAATTCCATAAGCTTATTTTTGCTGTATGTTTCTCAGTATTAGTTTTTTTTAAATTTTGGACCCTTTGTAATAAATTTTATTAATATTTACCTTTCTTGCTTTATTTAGCAAACTTCCTAGCTGGGCTAGAGCGGTGGTACCAAGAATCTTTTATGTCACTGAAAAAGCCTGGAATTATTATCCATATACCATCACAGGTAAGATTTAACACAATTACTTAATATAAAACAACACTTTTACTTTGTAACACAGGACACTATTTTTCTGTCTTGGAAAATTTAAGGTTACTTATATGACATTAGCATCAATTTTGAACATCTATATTACACATTTCTACTTGAGAAGAAAATACTCCATCTTCCTACATAAATAAAAGTAAGATGCTGAAAATCTCAAATAAAAATAGAAAGTGAAGGAGATACTCAATAAGTCTGACAGCAAATGTGAAGACAGATACTGGAAGTATTCAGCCTGGAGCTCGGTGACCAGTGGTGTTCCGCAGGGATCTGTTCTGGGACCCCTGTTCTTTGTGATCTTTATAAGAGACTTAGATGAGGAAGTGGAAGGGTGGGTTAGTAAGTTTGCCGATGACACAAAGGTTGGTGGAGTTGTGGACAGTGCGTAGGGCTGTTGCAGGTTGCAACGGGACATTGACAGGATGCAGAGCTGGGGAAAGAAGCGGCAGATGGAATTCAAGCTGGAAAAGTGTGAAGTGATTCATTTTGAAAGGTCAAATTTGAATGCAAAATACAGGGTTAATGGAAGGATTCTAGGCAGTGTGGAGGAACAGAAGGATCTTGGGGTCAACATCCATAGCTATCACAAACTTACAACCCAAGTTGATAGGGTTGTTAAGAAGGCGTGTGGTGTGTTGGCTTTCAGTGACAGGGAAATTGAGTTTAAGAGCCGTGAGGTTATGCTTCAGCTTTGTAAAACGCTGGTTAGACCACACTTGGAATATTGTGTTTAGTTCTGGTTGCCTCATTATAGGAAGGATGTGGAAGCTTTAGAGAGGGTGCAGAGGAGATTTACCAGGATGCTGCCTGAACTGGAAGACAGGTCTTATGAGGAAAGATTGAGGGAGCTAGGGCTTTTCTCATTGGAGCGAAGAAGGATGAGAGGTGACTTCATAGAGGTGTACAAGATAATGAGAGGCATAGATAGAGTGGATACCCAGAGGCTTTTTCCCAGGGCGGAAATGACTATTACAAGGGAGCATAATTTTAAGATGATTGGAAGAAGGTATAGAGGAGATGTCAGACGTAGGTTCTTTACACAGAGAGTGTTGGGTGCATGGAATGCACTGCCGGCAGTGGTAGTGGAGTCAGATACATTAGGGATGTTTAAGCGACTTTTGGATAGGCACAGGGATGATAGTAAAATATAGGGTATGCAGGGTGGTTTGATTTTAGAGTAGGATAATAGGTCAACACAACATGGTGGGCTGAAGGGCCTGGACTGTGCTGTGCTGTTCTATGTTCTATATCCTATGAATTACTGTTTTGTTAATTCTGTTCCTCTCCACAGACTTTGCTGCACCTACTAAACATTTTCATTTCTTTGTGTTTTTATTCCATATTCCTTAATACTGATTTTCTATTGCTTGAAGAGCAATTGGGAATTGGAGAATGTGTTAATATTGAGCCACTGGGGAAGCAGCTAAGAGTAGTCTAAAATGAAAGGAAACCAAACAGGCAAAAGGGAATGAAGGGAATTACCTGAGCAAGGTCTACTGCACAGTAACAAGAATAAGCTGCTGGAAAGAACACCAGTGACATAGGCAATAAACCAGATATTCTGAACAAGTCTGGAAAGGTTTGCAAACAGCGATGTACTGCTTTAAAATTTCTAACATTCTTTAATATTTCATTCTAAATCAAGGTGCAAGCTATTTTATGTTTTTGGAAGTACATTCAAATGAAGGTATGTTGTTCGGCCACCACAGAAATGAGATGGATAAAACAATTGTTATTGTTGGGTGCCATTGTATCGGTAGGCAACCAAAAAAAATTCTATTATTTTCAAAACACTTCTATCAGATTATGTTAGTAAAGCATGCAGGTAGGAATTGCATTGAAATATGCTAAATATTGCTACAGGAAATTGGCACCAAATAATATTTGACTTCACAACCCAAGAGTAGCAGTTGGCTAGTGATATGAAGAAATACATTCTGCAAAATTTTTGACATTAATTTGTGTGATACACCTCATAATGATGTGTTGAGAATCAGTTAGATAATTGAATATTGGGTAGTGTATAACTAAGATTTACAATTACTCTCAAATCCTCAGTCGTTGCTAAATTTTAAGACAGTTTATTTAATCCCTAGTCCTGGATGAGAAGAGATCTCTTCTAATTAAATATTGGGAAGATCAAAGTCATTGTTTTCATCTCTGCTGAACACTCTTTTTTTAGTTACTGTTGCCATCCATCTCCACCAGTCTAGGATTGTCAGTCTGTCCATAGTCATGGTGTCACATTAGCTCCAGAGATGAGCTTCTGACCTCAAATCACTGAAATTACCTTCTTGCACCTCCATAATATCACCCAACTTAATCCCTTTCTCTGTTCATTTATGGCTAACATCCTCATTCATGTCTTTGTTACCTAGATGCAAATATTCTAATATACTCCTGACTGGTATCCCACATTCTACCCTCCAGAAACTTGATCATCCAAATCTCTGCTGTTTAACCTGCAGGCAAGTCTCATTCCCCTCTGCCCAATCTGTTGAGTCCACACCAGCTCTCTCAATGAGCTAGACCTTTACCAACCCTTTCCCAAAATACTGCATTTTTTTTATTTTAAGGTCTTTATCTAATTTCCTTTAGAAAGTTACAATTGAATCTGTCTCTACCACCCTCTCAGGCAGTGTGTTTCAGGTTCTGATCACTCACTGTGTAAAATATTTTTCCCATGTCATCTTGATACAACAAGCAATTACAAAGGCAATTGGAATATGGCCTTTATTGCACTTGGAAAGGAATATAAAAGCAGGGAAATTTACTACAACTGTACAGGACACTAACGAGTTCACGCCTATACTGTATACAGTTTTGGTTTCCTTATTCAGGGAGGGGTATAATTCGGAAGCAGTTCAAAGAAGGTTCTCTTGGCTGACACCTGTCATGAAGGAGTTGCCTGATGAGGAAAGGTTGAGCGCATTCAGCCAATACACATTGAAGTTTAAAAGCATGCGAGGTGATCATAAGACATAGGAGCAGAAGTAGGCCATCCGGACCAGGGAGCATGCTGTGCCACTTAGTGAGATCATGGCTGATCTGATAATCTTCAATTCCACTTTACTGCCTTATCCCTAAAACCCTTGATGCCCTTACTGATTAAAAATCTATCTCAACCTTGACTATGCTTAGTGACTCAGCTTGACAACCCTCAGCAGTAAAGAATTCATAATTCACCACCGTCTGAGAGAAACACCTCATCTCTGTCTACAATGGGTGACCACTATCTCTGAGATTATGTGCTGTTGTCTTAGACTCACCAACAAGGGCAAACGACCACTCTGCATCTACCTTGTCAAGCCTCCTAAAAATCTTACATGTTTCAATAAGGTCTCCTCTCATTTGTCTAAACTCCAATGGGTAAATGTCCAACCATCAAACCTCTCCTCAATGAAAATCTTTCCACACCCTAAATCAACCTTGTGAACTTTCTCTGAACTGCCTTCATTGTTAGTATATCTTTGCATGGATAATGTGATCAAGACTATTCATAGTAATCCAGGTGTGATCTGACTAGTTCCTTGCACAATCTTAGCAAAACCTGATTTCTATACTAATGGATGCTGGGTCCACTGCTTTTCGTCATTTCTATAAATGATTTGGATCTGAAAATAGGAGGTGTGGTTAGTAAGTTTGCAGATGATACCAAAATTGGAGGTGTAGTGGACAGCGATGAAGGTTACCTTAGAGTACAATGGGACCTTGATCAGATGTGCCAACAGGCTGAGGAGTGGCAAGTGGAGTTTAATTTAGATAAATGTGAGGTGCCACATTTTGGAAAGGCAAATCAAGGCTGGACTTAGCATTAAGTGTATAAGGTCCTGGGGAGTGTTGCTGAACAAAGAGATCTTGGAGTGCAAGTACGTAGTTTCTTGAAAGTGGAGTCTTGGAATACTGTGTCCAATTCTAGCCTTGCTGCTATAGGAAGAATGTTGTGAAACTTGAAAGGATTCAGAAAAGATTTAAACGGATGTTACCAGGGTTGGAGGGTTTGAGCTATAGGGAGAGGTTGAATAAGTTGAGAGGATCACCTCGTCTTTGTCTTCACTGGGTGACCACTAACTCTGAGATTGCGTGCTCTAGTCCTCGACTCACTTACAGGGGCTCTGCATCTACACTGTCAAGCCTCCTAAAAATCTTATATGCTTCAATAAGGCCTTAACTCATTTTTCAAAAAATAGCTATGTCTATTTTCCCTGGATCATCAGAAGCTGAGGGGTGACCTGAGAGAAGTTTATAAATCATGAGGGCCATGGATAGGGTGAATTACCAATGTCTTATCCCAAGGTAGAGGAGTCTAAAACTAGAAGGCATAAGTTTAAGGTGAGAGGGGAAACATTTAAAAGGAACCTGAGGGGCAACATTTTCACGCAGAGGGTAGTGCGTATATGGAATAAGCTTCCAGAGGAAGTATTGGAGGCTGGTACAATTTCAACATTTGAAAAGGTGTCTGGATGGGTATATGAATAGGAAGGGTTTAGAGGGATATGGGCCAAACTTTTGCAAATGGGACGAGGTTTATTTAGGATTTCTGTTCAGCGTGGACGAGTTGGACCAAAGGGTCTGTTTCCATGCTGTCCAGTTCTATGACTCTATGACTCTATTCCATTTGAAATGAAAGCCAGCAATCTATTTGCCTTCCCTATTACCTGCTAAACTTGTATGAGTAATTTTTGTGATTATTGTATGAAGGCCCTGTGCTGCACATTTGTGCAGCCTTTCCCCCTTTAAATAATATTCATCTCTCTTGCTGTTCCTGCCAAGGTGCACATCATCGCATCTACCTACTTTATATTCTATTTGCCAAGTTTTTGCCCACTTATTTAACCTGTCTATATCTTCTATTGATACTCTGTGTCATCCTAATTACATGACTTCCCACCTACCATTGTGTCATTTGCAAACTTGGGGATAGCACATTCACTGCTGTCATCCAAGTCATTAACATATATTGTAAATAATTGTATCCCAGTACTGATCCCTTTGGCATTCCACTAGTTACAAGTTGCCATTCTGAAATGCACCCCTTAAATCCAATTCTGTCTTCCATTAGTTAGCCAATCTTCTATCCAGACTAGTATACTAACCCCACCCTTCACCATGGGCACGTATTAAGTAGCCTTATGTGCAGTACCTTATTGAAATCCTTTTGGAAATGCAAATATTACACGTGCCCCTTTATCCATCCTGCTTGTCACCTCCTCAAAGAATTGTTACAAATCTGTCAGGTATCATTTCTCCTTCATGAAGCCAAGCTGACTCTGATTGATTATATTATGTATTTCTAAATGCTTTCCTGTTACATCCTTTACAGTAGACTCTTAACATTTTTCTAATGACTGATGTTAAGCCAATTGGCCTTTAGTTTCCTGATTTCTGTCTCCCTTTTTGAATAAGCATGTCACATTGACAGTTTTCCAATTCTCTGGGACTTCTCCTGTATCTAATCGAACCTTGTAAGATTACGAGTGCATCCATTATCTCAGCAACTACTTCCTTTAAAATCTTAGATACAACCCATCAGTTCTGGGGACGTAATGGCCTTTAGCCCCGTTAGTGTCCCTAGGACTTTTTCTCTAGTGATAGATTTTTTTGAAGATCTGAACGACATGGGTTATGACAAGATTTCTGGCAGAATCAGGCAATATGTGGCCCATCATAACTTCATAGTGGAAGACAGAGTTGGATTTAAGGGGTGCATTTCAAGGGAAGGTAATGGCCTAATGGTATGGACTGTTGATCCAGAGACCCAGATAATGTTCTGGGAACTTGAATTCGAATCCTGCTACGGCAGATCGTGGAATTTGAATTCAGTTCTAAAAAATCTGGAATTAAGAGTCATGAAACTGTCGTCGATTGTCTTGTTCACCAATGTCCTTTAGGGAAGGAAACTGTCATCCTTACCTGGTCTGGCTACATGTGACTCCAGACCCACAGCAATGTGCTTGACTCTTAACTGCCCTCTGGGCATTTAGGGATGGGCAATAAATGCTGGCCTAGCCAGCGATGCCCTCAACCCATGAATATAGAAAAGGAAGCAACTTGCACAGTCCTTTATGCTTTTCTCAAGCAATGTGGTGAGGTTCTCGCAGGCTGTGGTATGTTGCCAATTGATAGTCATTGTTGGCAGTTAAATGCCTTCTTTTAGCATCCCAACTCATCACATTAATATTCAGCTTTCCATCTTATCAGACACACCAAACAAGATCAATGTTGGGAAAATTGAACAAGGAAACTACAGCCAGCACCAGGTGGATTTAATTCACCTCTTGCTCTGAAAACCCTCCATGTTGGAAACTGAACACGAGCATCTTGGGCATAATCCTTAGACACCAGCCACAGACATTTCATATCCATGGATATTGCCGTCCAACATGTGCCAGCCTCTAGGAGCCCTCATAACACATCTCCCATCTACTTACAGGATGCTTCTGCACTTCAGTACTGCACCCTAGCCTGCACCAGCTACTATCATTGTGATGCTGCAGCAAGCACTTGTGCACTCAGGGACAGACAGCCAGCTCATGGACTGGACCAGGCTGCATCTTCAGGCTTTTAGATTGTTGTCATAGTGTTCACTCACTCTGAGTCCACATGGATAGTCACAGCTTTCGTGCCTTGCATTGCCTCGCCGTGCCATTTAGCACAGATTATTATGTAAACTATGGGACTTATATGTATAATTTTTCATATTATTGCTGAATGAGTGGATTTCTGTTTTTGAGTTCCTCATTAGTGGGGTTTTCTGTGTCTCTGAAGTTAACAATTAACGTGCATGTATTTCTGTGTCTCTTGGTGATTTCTTTTAAAACAGTTTTTGAAGCCTGACTATAGTGCACTAATGGACTTTTTTTTATGAGTATTTATGACCCAACAGGGTAAATAATGGGCTCTCAAAGGTTTATTGAAGAGTTCTAGAATCAGGAATTTTTTTTAAACTTGCGGGAAACACCATAACTGAGAGAACTTCAGTTTCATTTTTAGCTTTGGTTCGTGTTAGCCTTGGGAAGATCTTGAAGAAGGATGGTTACATGTAGCAGTGATAAATTTAGTAACTTACGTTACCTCAGAATGAAAAGTTAGTGTCAGTCCCAGACCAGGACTTTTATTACCATTATTCATTCACCAAATGTGGACGGCACTGGCTGGGCCGGCATTTATTCCATATCTGTCATTGCCCAAACAGTTGACCACATCACTGTTGGTCTAGTCACATGTAGACAAGACTAGGTAAGGTCAGCAGATTTCCTTCCCTGAAGGACATTAGTGAACTTCTTTTTAAGGACAATCACAAACAGATACAATGCTGCTATTAGACCCCATTAACTTTTTTTAATGAATTGAGGTTACCCTGTCTGCCATGGTGGAATTCAAACCCATGTGCCCAGAACATTGGATTGCAGTTCTGGATTGCCAGTTCAGTAACATTACCTCTGTGCCATTGCCTCCCCTGTTAGGTGTGGCGCTTATGGGATTGTATTTTAACTGCATATCTAAAACCTTTGAATTTATATTATAAATAGATAGATCAGATAATCCTATTTTATCTTTGTTCCTTTTGCAATGAACTTCCACTTTATTGTCACAGCAAAATCTGCAGCATTGTGTGTTTTTGTTTGAGAGAGAGACCACTATGTTAGCACCAAAACAAATACAATTATAATTTCCCAAGCTGTGTTCCTTTCTGGAATTTGACTCGTCCAGTGGAACAATCAGCTGGGATCAGAGCAAGACATAAAGCCAGGAAGCTTGTCATAGCTGTCAGCAACTGTAGTTGTCAGTCTAGTCAAGCGAGAAAGCCTTTGGTCAGGGGTTCCCTTGTGCAGTATGTCAAGGGCGGGCTCTGACACCAGTCCATTCCTGCTCGGGGTAGTCAGAGCCAGAATCCTGTCCTCATAAGCAGCAAGGAGCTGAATGATGGACAGTGCACCTCCCACCTTGATACTTTTTTTCCCTAATGTGGGCTGTTTTCATCATGGAGTAAGAGAGAGGTAGATATTACCAGAGACCAAAGTGGTTGGCACATCTGTTACCATTGGTGCAGGTGGGAAAGTGTCTTGAGCGAGTGAGTTGGTAGCATGGGGACATGGAGGCTTAGTGTTATCAGTGGTTGAGTTGGGTAAGAGCAAACAGGGAAGATTTTACAGTCATTAATTAGATTGGTAGAGTATGAGATTTGTTGGGAGCTAGGTTCAGTAGCAGAGATCAAATGAGGACGACGTATCAGAGATAATTTACCCTGGTGAACTGAAAAAGGGCAATGGACCTTTTTTCCAACAATGCTGCACGCTTTGAGCCTACGCTGACTCAGGTGACAACTTCAGACCAGGCTAACCATAGCCTGGTGATATAACCACCACTGTTAAACTTGGGGGAGGAGGAGCTCCCACATCAGCAGCACCTCATCCAGTAGAACCTCCAAGACCCTGCCCATAAAGTAGGGCACCGATTTTCCCCCTGTCTGCCATCTCCAAGGCAAATGTCAGCAAACATGCAGGACAGCTCCCAACTGACAGTGCTTGTCCATGCACACAATGTTTTTTTCAAAGATGGCAAGGTATGCCAGTGAATTCCAGGGTATCCACAGAGTGGTGATTTGTTCCAGACATGGTACATGGTTATGTGGGCAGACATTCAGACATGAGTGATGCCATAGGGCTGTGGTAGGTAATTAATGAAGCATGTTTGATCAAATATGGCAAGAGAACTTGCTAGGTCTTACGGCGACAAGCCCTTTAAAAATCTCAACACAACTAGGTCTTAGTCAATACAATGTAAGATTCAGACCAATGTGTATACTTCCTCCCCTCTTTAGCCTCTTGATCATTTAGTAATTCCGGGATATTACTAATGTCTTCTACAATGGAGATTGTTCCTCTGCCATTTCTTGGTTCCCCATTATTATTTCCCCAGTCTCATCTGCAGATGCCGAGGGCACTTGACAGGGGTAAATGCTGAGGGAATACTTCCCCTCATGGAGGAATTTAGAACCTGGTGCACAGTTTAAGAATAAAGGGATCTCCTATTTAAGGCTGATAATAGGAGGAATTTCTTAAAAGGTCATTAGTCTTTGGAATTCCCTTCCCAAAAGGTCAGTGTGAACTGGGGTTCACAAGTTGTAGCTTAATGATAGGAGAAGGAAGGAAAGTGGAAAGGAGGCCACAATCAGATCAGCCATGATTTTCTTGAATGACAACGGCTTTTGGGCCAAATGGAATACTTAGAGTCATAGAGTCACACAGCACAGAAACAGAGCCTTCGGTCTAACCAGTCCATGCCGAACATAATCCCAAACTAAACTAGTCCGACCTGTCTGCTCCTGGCCCATATCCCTCCAAACCTTTCCTATCTTATCCAAATGTCTTTCAAACATCGTAAATGTACCCACATCTAGCACTTCCTCAGGAAGTTCATTTCACACGTGAACCACTCTCTGTGTAAAAAATTTGTCCCTCATGTCTTTTTTAAATCTCTCTCCTCTCACCTTAAAAATATATCCCCTAGCCTTGAAAACTCCATCCAAGGGAAAAGAAAACTACCATTAACCCTAGATAACAAGCATGGGGCTGGATGAACACAGCAGGTCAAGCAGCATCAGAGGAGCAGGAAAACTTGACGTTTCGGGCCTAGACCCTTCTTCTGATG
>JAHRHZ010000083.1:876954-922939 GCA_024137785.1 Ginglymostoma cirratum | reverse complement strand
GGCCTAGACCCTTCATCAGAAGAAGGGTCTAGGCCCGAAACGTCAAGCTTTCCTGCTCCTATGATGCTGCTTGACCTGCTGTGTTCATCCAGCCCCATGCTTGTTATCTCGGATTCTCCAGCATCTGCAGTACCTTTTATCTCTGATACCATTAACCCTATCTAATCCCCTCATTATTTTATTTTCTGCAACTATATCTTATATCATATTGTCTCATGGATACTCAACTTTGAGCTGGTGGATCTCTTATGAATCTGCCCCATTTAGCATGGTGGTGGTTCCACGCAATACGATGGATGATGTCTTTGATGTGAAGACAGGACTTTGTCTCCATATGGTGTTGCTGGTGGTCATTCTTAGCAATACTGTCACAGATGCATCAGCAACAGATAGCTGGTGAGAGTAAAGCCACCTTGTTTTTCTTTTTGCCCTCAGATTCCCCACACCTGCAGCAGAAGTCCAATCTGGCAAATGTTTCCTTCAAGACTCAGCCGCTTGTCATCAGTGATGCTATCAAGTCACTCTTCATGAAGGGCATTGAAGTCCTCCACCCAGATTACATTCCATGCCATTGCTAACTTCAGGGTGTATCCTGTATGGTCGCCAACATGAAGGGGTACTGACTTGCCAGCTGAGGGAGATAGCAGCCAGCAAGTGGCCTTGCCCATGTTTGACCTAATGTCATGGGACTTCATAGCATTTGGAGTTAAATTTGAAGCATCTCGAGGCAGTTCACTACCCCCCCCCACCCCCATAAACCACTGTACACCGTTTCTGCTGAGTATGATAAGACACATCTAAGGATAGATAAGATATTGCTGTTAGCTTTCTGCCAATTTTGGCACAAGCACCCAGATGTTAGACCAAAGAACTTTGCAGGGTTGATTGGTCATTGTCTTTTCTCATACCAAGGTCAACCCCAAATGGTCTCTGATCAAGTGTCTCTGATCCTGCACCACTTTAGAATTGTACCTATAATTTTACAACCTGTCTTCATTCTTCAAACCTAATTGGATCACTTTACAGTTCTCTGGATTAAATTTCATCAGTTACGTGCCTACCTATTCCACCAACCTGCCTGTGTCCTCTTGAAGTTCATCACTACCCTCCTTTCAGCTCACAGTACTTTCAAGTTTTGTATCATGTGTAAATTTTGTAATTATACCTTGTACACCCAAGTCTCAATTATGAATATGTAGCAAATAAAGTCGGTAGTCCCAGTACCAACTGCTGGAAAACACCAGGGTATGTTATTGTCCAGTCCAAGAATCAACTTTTTACCAGTACCTTCTGTTTCATACCACACAGCCAACTCTGTATCTGTGCTGCCATTTTTGGTACATAGGCTTCGACTTTGCTGACAAGCCTGTTATGTGGCACTTCATTATACACCTTTTAGAAGTCCATATACACCACATCAAATGCATTACCCTCAGCAATCATCGCTGTCTCTCTCTCTGTTACCTCATCAAAAAAATCTCAATCAAATCAGTTAAAGCGCCGTTTCCCATAACAATTGCATGCTGGAATTCCTTGACTTAATCCATCTTGTCTACTATTGTTGTCTTAGATTTTCTTCTTAAAAGCTTTCTGACCACCAATGGTAAACGGACTGGCCCGCAGCTGCTGGATTTAGCCTTGTATCATTTTTGAATAAATGTAGAACATTTACAATTCTCTGTCCTCTGGCACCACCCCAGTATCAAAGGATGATTGAAAGACTATGATAAATCTGTTTCCATTTTCCACTCTTACTTCCCCGACTTACTTCCTGGGATGCATTCTATCCATTTCTAATGATTTGATTTTTCTTGTCACATGTTCTGAGATACAATGAAAAGGAATTGTTTTGCATGCTAACCAAACAAATCATACCTTACATAAGTAAGATGTGGAGGTGCCAGCGTTGGACTGGGGTGGACAAGGTCAAAAATCACATGACTCCAGGTTATAGTCCAACAGGTTTATTTGAAAACACAAGCTTTTGGAGCCTTGTTTCTTCTTTAGATGTTAAGTATAGCAGTGTAGTGGAACAGAGTGAAGAATATAGCATTACAGCTACAGAGAAGGTGCAGAGAAAGATCAACTCTAATATATGAGAGGTCTGTTTATAAGTCTGATAACAGCAGGGGAAAGCTGTTCATAAATCTGTTGGTATGTGTTTTCAAACTTTTGTGTCTTCTGCCTGATGGAAGAGGGAGAATAAAGTTTAATGGCATAGGAGGGGCCTTTGATTATGTTGGCTGCTTTCCCAAGGCAGCGGGAGGTGTAGACAGTCAGTGGAAGAAGGGCTGGCTTGCGTGATAGACTGGGCTACGCTCACAACTCTCTGTAATTTCTTGTGGTCTTGGGCAGAGCGGTTGCTACACAAGCAGTGATGCTTCCAGATAGGATGCTTTCTATGGTGCGTACTCATTTAGTTTGGCCACTGAGCTCTTGCAAATAGACCAGTCCACCGACGCCAAGCAGTCACATAGGAGTTCATCCCATTACCTCAGATCAGCATTGTACGACTTTCTGTACCAGATCCTCACACTTCAGTTTCTTCGAATCTGGGAGCAGGAGCTCAGCTTTTTAGTCTGATTTACCAAAAAGCGGTGGGGGGCAAATGGAGTGATAGATATCTTTACCAACTTCAAATGCAGCCAGTTTTTCTCCATTATTATGTTTTAACCCATTTTTAGCCAAAAGGAATAAAAGGTGATGAGATCTTCAACGAGGTGTTTTTTGAGATTAGTTTTTGAGATTGACAGTATAATAATATTGAATTAGAAAGATTACCATTTTTAGTATATGGGTATTTTGTCTTTTGTGCTTTTCCAACACAGCCTAACCAAAGTATTAGAAATATAGGATGGAAAGTTTGGTAGTGGCATTTAATCACACAGGAAAACAATGGTTGTGGAAGTCTGTTACCTTCCCCGCTGCAGCCTCATTGAGTCCATGGTGGAAAGACTCCACTGCCAATTGAGGCCTTTTAGTACACAGTTGTTGCCCACTCAAGGGCCTAATCTCATGCTGCTGTTGTTAATCCAATAGCAGAGGGGGTGTTTAATCCAGCAACGGACACAGGGTTTACTACGTGGGATGCATGAAAAGCAAACCCATGCTGGGTTGCTTGCAGGCTGCCAGGCTCGGCCTCTCATTCACAGGTACTGAGCCCCTCATCGGAGAATCTGACTTCAGCATGGGGTTTGCTGCTGGGGGCCATCGATTCACCCTTGCTGTAGATCCCTATTCTTCCCTCCAGTATGCAAGCAAGACCCCTGACACCCCCACTAGATCCAACCCAAATCTTGAGGCATCTCTTGGAAAACTTTTCTTAACATCTAATTTTATGCAAGGTGTCTCTCTGTTATGCCAGAACTAAGATTGTGCATTTTTAAGCATAGACCTGCACCTCATAAGTCAATGGCAAATCACTACGTAAGTTATGATCTTGTTATTACAACTGCGTGCACTAATTTAAAATTTTCCACTATTGGAGCATACAAACATTTTGCAGCTCGTTGTCTCTGAGGTTAACTATTGACAAAGTCAATTTGGACAAGGCACTGAAGGGCTACCATAAAATCATTTTGGACTGAAAAAGCGTAGATCAGGGTATTTTCTAAATGGTATGGAGTTAAATGCAGCGCATGTTCAAAGAGACGGGGGGTTCAGGTGCACAGATGTTTAACATGTCATGAACAGATTCAGAAAATAATCAAGAAGACTAATGGAATGCTGGCCTTTTTATCTAGAGGACTGGAGTACAAGGATGCAGAAGTGATGCTGCAGTTATACAAAACCCAGGTCAGACCCCACTTGGAGTTCTGTGAGCAGATCTGGGAACCACACCTTAGTACAACATAAGATTAAAAGAATGATACCTGCATTTGTGAGGTTATTGTACAACAATAATAATGAGGAGAAGTTATACAACTTAGGCTTATTTTCTATAGAATTTGTAAGGTTAAGGGATGATCTGATTGAAGTCTTCAAGAAATTAACAGAAAAAGACAGGGTACATAAAATAAAATATTTCTACTGGTTGGAGATTCTAGAACTCAGGGCATAGTCTAACAATTAGGGCCGGACCATTCAGGAGAGATATTAGGAAGCACTCCTACACCAAAGGGTGGGAGATGTTTGGAACTCTCTTCCACAAATGACAGTGGATGCTAGATCAGTTATTAATTTTAAATCTGAAATAGTTTTTTTTTGTGAAGCAAGCTATTAATGGATTTGGGCCTAAGGCAGGTATATGGAGTTGGGCCACAAA
Source organism: Ginglymostoma cirratum (assembly GCA_024137785.1). NCBI lineage: Eukaryota > Metazoa > Chordata > Chondrichthyes > Orectolobiformes > Ginglymostomatidae > Ginglymostoma > Ginglymostoma cirratum. Next base: position 918,675 of record JAHRHZ010000083.1, on the reverse strand, counting down.
TCCGCTGTGGTCTCATTGAATGGTAGAACAGGCTTGGGGGGTTGTGAATGGCCTACTCGTGTTCCTATGTTTCAACCCCTAATATGTGACCCTAGTCTTCCTCGGAGCTGAGAGGAGAAGAGAAAGAAGAAATGAAACAAATTACTTTAATAAATGAAAAACAAACTGGAGTAGACCCTGATTAAAATTTAGGCATTAACCCAAGGTACAGAAAGCTCAGAAATTAATGACCTCAACAACTGGGCTTTCTGAATGGGCTGAAAAGCCTTTTCCTGTCAATGCTTGTCTCTCGACATGCTGCCCGTTGTGGAAATCGATACGTCCCAGCTTGCTATGAAATATAGGTGGGCTCAAAATGTATTTCTTTGTTTTCAGAAGAGCATTTTACATGAACCTAGCAGTATCTGTCTTAATATAATTGACATGCAAATAATTGCAGTAAGAGAGAACACTTGTCACTGAGCTAACAGAACAAACTGTAGCAGTTACTAAGCTACTGTTTCCAAGTGTCACTATTAAAACCAAATGCTGAGTTTATTTAAAATTCCAACCTTTTCTTTCTTTGATGTAATATGTACAGCTTCATAGAGCATTTATTAATGGTGCAAACCTGAGAAAATTTATCTCTCAAAATTGTTGCATTGGCTTTACCTGAGAATATGAGAATCACATCTTAATCAATTTTCATTGATCTTGTTCTAGAACATTCTAGGAAACTATTGCACACTTCAAAATGCAGCTTATTTACTTCTTTTTATTTGAAGCAATTGGATTTTAAATCATGGTTTGTAGCACGATAGCATTCTGTAGTCAATGTGGAAAGTCATTGTATGAAATAGCCCAATGTCGATTTGCAATCAAGGCTCAATCATAAAGTGTTAATATGTAACTAAATCCTCTATCCCTCCATCCCTCTGTCCTTGACTTAACTTAATTTTTGAGTCCATTTTTGAAAGTTATTTTACTATTTACTGCAAGACAACCCACACCCCCACTGTCTATTTTTTGTTCTTTTCCTGGATAATATATATTTTTGTTGTTGAGAGGAGGAAAGTAATTTGCCATCAGCAATTCTGTAGCGTTCTAATATAGTGCAAGATTCACCTTTGGATATTGTTTCCAATTATCTTTAGTGACGTAAACAGGGAAATTACTGTGCCAGCAATGACAAACTCCTTCTCCTTAAACACAGTGGTACGGCACACATGTTTGGCAATGCTGTCCTTGAGTTGATTTTTTTTAAGACCCTAGAGGTAGTTCCAGATTTGTGTAACTGATATAGAACTTTGATATACATGAATTGTTACGTTGGTTTCCTTGAAGCAATTATTTCGTGATTCCTAGGTATTTTGTGCATTTTCTTCATCTCAGAGTCTGTCTGCTTATATATCTTTAATTTGTTCTGCAACTCTCCAGCATTTAGTTTTAATTCTTTCTTTTATTGTTTTCAGTTCATTCAAATATACCTTGTCAGTTGTCCTGCTGAATGTTGCAAATTAGATTGTGGCAATGAACTAACACAGTTGTCTGAGTTCTAAGAGGCATCATTTTACTTATGAAGCCCTTAGTTTCTCATTCCTTCATAGTGACAGCATTTGACAACCAAAATTTTTCAATGAAGAAGGAATTGAACGGGAGAATGAAGATCAAGAATGATTTCTATTTTGGGGAGGGAGGCAACAAAATACTGCGCATGTTATACTTGGTAAAGCAGATTCTAGGAAGGGTTGCAATTAGAATTGATAGAAGGAACTGGACCGAGCGGTAAGAGGTGAAAAGACCACACTGTATTTTAATTGAACATTAGGAGGTGAATGGAGTGATTCAGTTATAGTTGGAGTGGAAAAGAAATAGGACATCATTCATGCTCTTAACTTGATATAATGGAAGAGAAGTGACTGTAGAATAAAAATATATATTTGACCTTCATTTGCCAATCTAAATTCCTTGTGATGTAAAAATGCGTATAGATATCTGGACTCCAACTCAGGTGGAGGAAAGCAGATGAAACGACTTGTAACTGCAGTTGAACTGAATGCTGTTCTTTTGGGTAGAAGTCTTTACAATTAAACACCTTTCAAGTTTGAAATTTCAGTTGGGTGTTGTTCAAAGTGAAGAATGCCGGTGAACGTTAAAATGTAATCTGCCCTGCAACTGCAGAAAGTTTCAACAAAGCAGGACTCAGACTCAATGATTCAATGCTGACCCCCATGAGTACTTTCAAAAAACAATTTATCTGTAACTGGATAGAGGTATCGTACTTTACATTGAAAGCAATATTCTATCTTTAAATAGTGTACTGAAGATCAAGTATTGGAAGTAGCATAGAGCAGATGAAGTAATATCAGAGGACACATTAAGATAGAGTGATTGTTATTTGTCTTACGTTCTGTTGGCCGAAGGAGATCTACAGGTATAGTTCTCCTCAGTGTTGTAATCAGCACTAACTAATTAAACAAAACTGAGTTTAAAATACTAACCAGAAGTAAAAAAAAAACTAGCCACTTTATTATGTCGCAAGAAGTAGCTTATTCATTCAAGTTGAACCAGCCTGTGGTATTTAATTATCCCTTAAGTTTCTTCATTTGAGACCTGTAACATGGAAACAAAAACATATTCACTCTTTGGAAAAATACTCAGCCATATATAAATGGCTGGATTACTTCAAGATTCAGTTACCATTTTTCTTGCAGTTTCTTATTGCTCCTTTGAGTATTTTGTTGGATTTCAGATGTATAACACTTGACACGATTGACATCACTATTCCTAATATAACTTTTCTATTTTTACTATTCTGAAATCTGATGGAGTGTTTTTGTTGAAATTTAAGTTTAATAGAGCCAGCACTCTTGAGGACCTAAGCAATGAAGACCCTTAATCTGACTTTATGAAATTACAGTTAGACATGGAGGTAGATTAGTTCAAAGCAGATTTAACACATGTAGCCACGGAGACTTCTGTAGAAGATTAATGAGCCTCTCAATTTCAGTCAGATTGTTGCAAGGACAGTAATCTGCAGGAGGTTGATCTCTCGGCTCTCTGATACATTAACTGGCTGACAGTGTACAACGATATTGGCAAAGGCCTGAAATTAGTTTCCTTTTTTAACCATAGCTGGTGGATGATCCAGGGGAGAAAAGATTTCTGCTTTCACACAAAATAATATCCAAAGTTGAATCAAAAGGTCTGAATCAGTATGAAATTACCATGTTGATGACCAACAGAGCAGAATATTTGATCGTGACTTGAGGAGTAATAAGTAATCAACCAGAAATCATTTATGTAAAGAAGACTTTAGGATTTTTCTGTTCTCAAGCTATATGTATGGCAGTCTTCATAGAATCCTAGAATCCCTACAATATGGAATGTCTTGATATTGTTTGACCCAAGGAAAATAATAACTCAGAGATAGCAAGAACTGCAGATGCTGGAGTCAGAGTCAAAACAGTGTGGAGATGGAGGAACACAGCAGGTCAGGCAACATCAGAGGAGCAGGAAAGTCAGCACGTTGGGTTTATACCCTCCTAATGAAGGGTGTAAACCCGAAACATCAAGTTTCCTGCTTCTCTGATGCTGCCTGACCTGCTGTTTTCCTCCAACCCCACATTAAAATAGTAATTCAAACTGGTTATACCGCCAATGGCTTATAATATTTGGTTTGTAGTTTTAATCATGCTCAATGTACTTAAAATGTTCATTGTAAATAATAAATCCAAGCTACCTTTACTTACTGTGACTTTATCTTTCCCTTTATGTGCTGTTTTATTGATGGGAACGTGATACAGAATACACAGTGAGTACCCCATGTATTATTATATTGTTGATTGGTGGGTGAATGGTAAAGTATTTAACTAAATACATAAAATTAGTAGAGGAGTCCTTTAAGTATTCAGTTTGTTATTTCACGTGAATCCAATTCTGACTTTTTTGAGGTGGAGGGTAATTATCCAAATTGTTAACTGTTCCATCAGGTGTAGCCTGTGTGCTGTGTTTACACCAAAGCAAGATCTTTAATTGTGTATTAGTTTTCCATTTTCCTTTATTTTGTAGGTTCAAAATAAATAGTTGGTTGATCAGATGGTAAATGAGTCATTCTTGTTGTAATGCCATATTGCTGTACCGAACCTTACAGACCAGATACACCACTAGTTGATTCCGAGGCAGAGTTTTCCCATGGAAATGAGAATCAGGAGTCGAGATTCAACAACATTTGTTGTTGAGAAAATGTTAGAATCTATGATAAAGGATGTAATAACAGAGCGTTTAGAAAAACATAATAAAAATGCACAGAGTCAGCGTGGCTTCATAAAGGGGAAATCACACCTGACAAATTTATTAGTCTTTGAGGAGGTGCAAACAGTGTGTTCAAAGGGGAACCAGTAGATATAACATATTTGAATTTCCAAAAGACATTTGATAAAGCAAATTAATAAGATAGAAGCTCATGGTGTTGTGGGTACTATCTAAGCATGAATAGAGGATTAGCTAACAAATAGAAGACAGAGAGTTAGAAGAGAAGGGGTGCTTTCAGGATGGCAACCTGTAACTAGTGAACTGCCACAGGGATCAGGCTGGACCATAATTATTTACAATATGTATTGATGACTTGAATGACAATGACAAAAGTGAATGACAAAAGTGGAAAGGCAAATAGTGAGGATTATACAAAAGGTCTCAGAGGTATTTAGACAAGTTAATGGGAAGTGTAAGGTTATGCACCTTGGCAGAAAGAATAGAAAGCTGAATATTATTGAAATGGAGAAAGATTGTAGAAAGTTACAGTATCGAGGGATTTGGAGGTCCTCATGCATGAGTCACAAAACACTAACATCTAGGTTCAGTGGGTAATAGGGAAGGCAAATGGACTCTTGGCCTTTATTTCAAAGGGACTGCAATATAAAAATAAAGGTCTTGCTAAAACCGTACAAAGTACTGGTTAGACCATAGCTGCAATGTGATAAACAGTTTTTAGGAGCCTTATGTAAAGAATGATGATGGCGTGGTGGCTCAGTGGTTAACGCTGCCGCTTCAAGCGCCAGGGACTTCAGGTTCGATTCCACCCTCAGGTGACTGTCTGTGTAGAGTTTGCACATTCTGCCTGTGTTTGCATGGGTTTCATCCGGGTGCTGTGGTTTCCTCCCACAGTCCAAAGATTGCAGCTTAGGTGGATTGGCCATGGGAGATGCAGGGTTACAGGGATAGGGTAGGGGACACTCTTCAGAGGGTCATTGTGAATTTGATCGGCCGAATGGTCTGCTTCCACACAGTAGGGATTCTATGATTCTGTATCCTGGCATTGGAGGAAGTGCAGAGAAGATTGACAAAGTTAACCTTGTTTAGGAAGGAATTTCTTGTGAGGAGGGGTTATGTAGGTTGTACTTGGGGGTGGTGAATCTGTGGAATTGTTTACTGCAGAAAGGCTGTTGAAGATGGTCATTAAGTATATTCAAGACTTAAATAAACAGAGTTATAATCAAAGATTATGGGCTAAGAAATGAAAATATTGAAGATTATCAAATCAGGCATGTCTATAGTCAGTTCTGAGGAAGGGTCTCTCGACCTGAAAAATTAACTCTGATTTCTGTCCACAGATGCTGCCAGACCTGCTGAGCTTTTCCAGCAATTTCTGTTGTTGTTCAATCCATTATCTGATTTGGTATTCTATCCATTATCTGATTTGGTAATGAATACATTAGATAGCTGGGGCCCCAGCACAAATACTCGCTGCACTACCACATCCTGTCAATCAAAGTGCCTGCCCTGTATCCCCTTACTTGTCTTCTCCACTCAGCCAGTTTCCAAACCAGGTCAGTCAATAACTTGCCTTTGTTGATTAGCTTCAACTTGATTGAAAAATCTGTCATGATGGAGTTTACCAAATGCCTTCTGGAAATGAAAATGAATAACATGTATGGACATTTCCCTGGCCACTGCTTTAAATCCCTCTTCAAAAAATACGTTCAATTTTATCAAACATTACCTACCTTTTATAAATCCATCCTGGCTCCCTTTGATCAGCTAAAAATTTTCACTATGTGTGTTTAACCTGTCCTTTCGTACTTTCCTTATCAATTTTGAACTCTGCCTGTGTCTGAATTTATTCTCCTGTCATCATGGCTTGAGTAGCATATGCTTCCTTTGGAAAGACAGATGCAAAGTATTCGCATAACACTTCAGCCATTGGTAAAAATCTTTTCTTACTCAGTTCTTTTCCTCATCCTTCTACTACTGTTTAAATATTTATGTGCTTATTGAAAACATTTGGAGTCTGTTTTAATTATTTTTAATCAACTATTCAGGCATATTGTGATATCTCTGGGGCGGGTGGGATTGAACCCAGAACTTCTGGCCAAGAGTTTGGGACACTATCACTCTCATATGATCCTTTGTCTCCCTCTTTTTAAATAATTTGTAATCTACCTGTTCAGATATGTATGACACATCTTTGGGACAGGTGGGACTTGAAACAAACCTCATGGTTAAAATCATTTTTAGAATCCATACAGTGTGGAAGCAGGCCCTTTGGCCCAACAAGTCCACACTGAACCTCAGAGCATCCCACCCAGACCTATTCCCCAAACTCACCTAATCTACACATCCCTGAACACTGTGGGCAATTTAGCACAGCCAGTCCACCTAGCCTGCACATCTTTGGACTGTGGGAGGAAACTGGAGCACCTGGAGGAAACCCACGCAGACATGGGGGGAACATGCAAACTCCACATAGACAGTTGCCCAAGGGGAATTGAACCCAGGCCTCTGGCGCTGTGAGGCAGCAGTGCTAACCACTGAGCCATGATGCCACCCTTACCTACAATCTCCTGATTAATCATATTATGATATCCCTGAGAAGGTGAGTCTTGAACCCAGACCTTCTGGCCCAGGGGTAGGGACATTACCATTGTGACACAAGGCCAAAAGTTTTTTAATCAACCTGTTTGGATATGTTATGATACAAGTCAGGACCACTGTGTCACAAGACCTTTGTTCCTTCTTTATATATCCAAACACCAATTAATAAATGATCAGTCTTCATCTATTTTCCTACTGAATTTATTTTACTTAACTATATTGACACTTAAAACAATCTGAGCATCTCAACTGGACAGTTATTTTGTAAATTTGCCAAGAGATACCTCTTATCTATCATACAATAATGAGACATCAAATGACTTTGTAATGAACAAGAAATTATTTCTCTCTGTGACCCTTCAGGTCTAATGGCACAAGTAATTTTAGTAGATTTCTGACACTAGCATGCTGCTTTCAGCTATCAGAAATCTGCAAGGGACTAGAGCAGTTACAGTTAGCCATGCATGAAAAGAAAGATTTTGCCTTAGCTTCTGTCAATGCTCATTTAATCATCATAGTTTACAAAGGGGACATGTTTTATATCCTAGGGAACAATAGCACATTTAAAGTCAATTTTTTGAACAAGTTGCAGATATAAAACCTGTCTGCAATATCTTTATTTCCAAACATAGAAAGCTCTGGAAAGGTTCAGAGATTTCAGAATAGTATCTGGTAAATGGTCAGATAGGAAAATAGTGCAATGCTAAAAATAATTACAAGACATTGGGAAATGCTGCAAAACTGCAAGGTATTATCAGAAATTAAATCCAATGACGTGGATAAATTGCTTGGATTTCACTCTGGCAATTTTAACGTCATCAGTAAGATTACAGTCCTGTAATCATTACCTACCGTCTGTTATTCTCTACCATGTTGACCCCCTGTTCTGCATTCTTCCCAATGTTATATCTAAAGTTAGAGTAGATTGAACACTGCACTCATTACTGTCCTCAACAACCTTTCTCTCTTCGTGACTCATTGTGAAAAGAAGGAACTTACTATTATCAGATAAATATCTCACTAAAAGAGTCATCAAAATAGTACTCAAGTTCAAACGAGCTATATAATAACTATGTTCAAAAAAGCAGTTTAATTTTAATAGTGTCAGAATTGCTGCTCAAAGGAGAAAAGTGAGAAAAAAGCCCATTTCCTGTTTGATTTGTTCCTACTGTGGAACTACCAATGCCACTGAAGCTGCTTTTGCTGAATATTCAGTTATAACGAGAATGGGCATAATACCTAATGTAATTTACCAGTAATGTATTTCAAAAACATGAAAATGAAACATTTTCCGTTAACGGCTGAACATGAGTTTGAAACAAAAGTTCTTAATCATTGTTTTCTGCACATCATAAATATTTAAATAAAATCAAAATACTGCAAATTTAAAATAAAAACAGAAGTGTTGGAAAAGCTCAGCAAGTCCGATAGCATCTTTAAGGATAGAAACAGAGTAAATGTTTCAAATCCAGTATGAATCTTCTTCAGAAGAATATCATAAATATTGAAGCTGATAAATGTTTGGTCAGAAATAGTTGGTCTAAAAATGATTTAAGCTAGTGATTATTCATGTTGTTAATTTAAGATTTACTCCTCAACATGTATGCCAAGTATAACAACGTGATATTCAAAAATAAGCATTTACATTTTTCATATTATCAAAACTGATTATCAAATACAGTGCCTATTTTTTGAAAACATATTCAATGCAGGTGATGGAAAAGGGATGCCTTGAGGTGGGGAAAGTGTGTAGATAGATAGATGATGTACTAATGAGCCTCATTTAGGTTTTCTTTACGTGAGACACATTCCTGCATCCTTTTAAGCTTCACAGTCATGTGCAACAGCTAGGTAATCATATTGAGACCTCCTGTAAGCTTGCAAATTTTTGTTTTGCTCTTTTCCCCTTCTATTTCACTCTCCCCTCCCTCACTCTGTCTTGCTTCACACCACATTTTGGCACTTCTACCTTCACTTCAGTTTTCCTTTTATTTTCTATTCATTTGTGGGATGTGGGCATTGCTGGCTGGGCCAGCACTTTTTTGCCCATCCCTAGTTGCCCTTGAGAAGGTGGTGGTGAGCTGGCTTCTTGAACTGCTGCAGTCCTCCTGATGTGGGTTGACCCACAATGCTATTAGGGAAGGAATTCCAGGATTTTAACCCAGCAACAGTGAAGAAATGGTGATATATTTCCAAGTCAGGATGGTGAGTGGCTTGAAGGGGAACTTGGATGGGGTGGTGTTCCCATATGTCTGATGCCCTTATTCTTCCAGATGGAAGTGGTTGTGGGTTTGGAAGGAGCTGTCTGAGGATCTTTGGTGAATTTCTGCAGTGCATCTTGTAGACAGTGCATCTTGTAGACTGCTGCTGCTGAGCATTGGTGGTGGAGGAAGTGGATGCTTTTGTGGATGTAGTGCCAATCAAGTGGGCTGCTTTGTCCTGGATGGTGACAAGCTTCTTAAGTGTTGTTGGGGCTGTACTCATCCAGGCAAGTGGAGAGTATTCCATCACGCTTCTGACTTGTGCCTTGTAGATAGTGGACAGGCTTCGAGGAGTCAGGAAGTGAGTTACTCACCACAGTATTCCTAGCTTCTGGCCTGCTCTTGTAGCCACTGTGTTAATATAGTGAGTCCAGTTGAGTTTTTGGTCCATGGTAACCCCCAGGATGTTGATAGTGGGGTAACTCCATTGAATGTCAAGGAGTGGTGGTTAGATTGTCTCTTACTGGTGATGGTCATTGCCTGGCATTTGTGTGGTGCAGTTGTCACTTGCCACTTGTCAGCCCAAGCCTGGATATTGTCCAGACCTTGTTGCATGTGAACATGGACTGCTTCAGTAGTCAGGAATGGTGCTGAACATTGTACAATCATCAGTGAACATCCCCACTTCTGACCTTATGATGGAGGGAAGGTCATTAATGAAGCAGCTGAAGACTGTTGGGTCTGCGATACTATCCTGAGGAACTCCAGCAGAGATGGCCTGGAGCTGAGATGATTGACCGCCAACAACCACAACCATCTTCCAATGTGTCAGGTATGACTTCTACCACTGGAGAGTTTGCCCCCGACACCCATTGATTCCTGTCTGTCTTCCTCCATTTCTGTTCCTGCCTCACCTCTTAAGTTCTCTTTCTGCCTTTCTATTCCCATCATTCTGTTTTTCTTTGTTGTTTCATTTTGTTGTTTGCTTTTTTTAAGCTTGTGGTCTCATGTATGTCCCTTTTACTGATATTTCAATTCAGGAAGAAAATGCAAATGCTGTTAGGGTATCCATCAAGTAAAAAGGGAACTTTATAAATATTGTTGCTTGTACTTTTTGTTATAGGAAGTGGCTGTGCAGTAGAAAGTTCAATGTTAGCAAAAGGAAGTTTTCAATCTCTTTGTATTTATTAATAGGCAAGCATTATTTTTAAAAACATTCCGCATAGGCATACAATGCAGCTGTGCTTTTTGTCAGAAAACGTATTGAAGCATATTAGATACTGAGGTGACGTAACAGGGTTAAATGCAGAAAGGATGTTTCCACTTGTGGAAAGACTAGAGTGAGGGAACACAATTCAAAAATAAGGAGTTGTTTTTATTTTGGCTAATTCTGAATTGTTTCATTTCATTTGAGGGTTTCATGCTGTGAAGCCTAGCAAGATTTCTTGGCATATCTTATCAGACTTGCTTCATTAACTGCATATCATCCATTATGACATCCTTCAGTCACCTTGAATCATTTTATCAACCTCTAAATACATCACTATATAATAACACCAGCGGAAGAGGAGTAACGGATTTCTAAACAGCTCCTTCTTTGCTGGTGTGGTACATGGTTGTCAAAGTAGGAGACTGAGGAAAGTAATTTTTATTTAAACGTTACTAATTCTTAAATCTTTCCGTTTTGTGTTCTTTCTTTATTGTGCATTTTTTAGTGGCAATGACTTAGTATGCAGGGTTTTGAAGCAATACTTTTTGTGCTGTGCTGGTGGAAAATCTCTGAAAATACAAGACCAAAGGGAATATTTGGAACTATGCAATAACATTTTAGTGTTTTGAATTGTTTGCCTATGCTAGTTGGCCCATTGGTCCATTCGACCAAAGTTATGGTGTTGATTTTTATATTGAATGAGAGATATTAGAACCATTGATCAGAGAGGTGTCAGGATGATGAGGTTGTTGCAAAAGCAGCAGTGCTATATAGTTCCAGGTTGCTGTCACAGATATTCCTACACTTTCTCCATGGTCATCTAGAAGAACACTTCAAGTATACTCCCCTTTCTTTGAATATTGAATGAAAAGAGGCCTCATTTGGGAGAAGCAGATGATACTTTCCTTTACCAGCTTTCTGTAAGGTAATAATTTTAAATTGTTTGGTTTTTTTTGCACGACTAAATCATTCCTGCATTTGGCACTGTTCTAAGTGCACTACAGTAATAGCTAATGCAGTGCTAAGAAAATGATGCAAAGACAGGTCTTATGATCTAGGAATTATGGGTGCTAAATTTTCGTTAGTTTAATTCATTGGAACTCATGGCAATCAGTTTGATGTATCACATTCTCCTTTAGAATGCCCAGTAAAGCCCTGTACTCCTATACCAAATGGTTTGCAATCCCTTTCTTTGGAGGATTATGATAGTTGTATTTCAATTAGCCTAATCAATTCATAACATCATGACAATCAGTTTGGTGTATCACATTCCCCTCTCGAAAGCCCCAGTAAAGCCCCGTACTCCTTCACCAAAATAGTTTTTGCTGTCCCTTTATTCAGAGAATTATGGTAGCTAAATTTTAATGAGCCTAATCAACTCAAGAGGACATGACAATCATTTTGGTGTATCACACTTCACATCCAAAAGCTCAGTAGGGCTCCACTAAACACATGCACCACACACACATGCACGTGCACGCACATACAACTCATTCATTTAAAATAGATTCTTCAATTGGTCATAATTCACGTAATTTAATAATTATTCCTCTCGTACAGATCTCCAAATCATTTACGTAAATAGAAAATTAAGAGATAGCCATCATAACAGCTTTGAATGAATCTGTTGAATGATGAAGAAGGGAAATGTATTTATTATAAATCAGCAGACAGTGGACACCAGTGAGTGTTGACAGGTAACTCGCTCATCAGGTGAAGACAACAACCAAGGTGGTAAGAACCTTGATGGACCTTCTGTGGTAGCTTAGCTAAAGTCAAGCTTAGAAAGACATTTTCAGATAAGTAGGATCATTCACATTTCTTGTATCCTACAAATGAGGAAAAACCCCAAATTGCAGATTCAGGTTTGATCACTCCAGTCTTGAACAGGTGCCATAAGCACGAGCAGTTGGGAAAGAGCACATCCAGAGTGAGTCACAGCCAGAGTGAGTATGTGTTTCTGGAAACTTTGAGCACTGTGGGAATTTGGTGCAGAGGGGAAGAAGTGCATTTTGTATTTTTGATTTTTTTTGGTGTAGCATTGTTAATAAAGAAATATAGCACTGGAGATTAAGACGTAGAAATAGTCTGGGTAGAGATAAGAAATAGCAAGGGAAGGAAGTCATCATGGAAGTAATTTACAGGTCCCCAAAAAGAAGTCCCACAGTGAGCACAGTATAAACCAGGAAATACTGGAGGATTGTAAGAAAGGTGTAGCATTAATCATATATGATTTTAATATGCATATAGACTGGATTAATCAAACTGGCATAGATAGCCTCATGGGAGAGTACATTGAATGTATTAAAGATTGTTTCTTGGAGCAATATATTGTGGAACCAACCAGGGAGCAGGCATTTCTGGATTTGATTTTGTGTTTTGAGATAGGATTAATTAATGATCTCAGAGTAAAGGATTTTCTGGGAAAGAGTGGTCATAGCATACTAGAATTCAAATTCAGTTGGAGGGCAAGAAACCATAGTCCCACCCAGGCATTCTGGAGTTAAACAAAGGTAATTACAATGACATGAGGACAGGTTTGGCATGATGGACTAGGCAGTAGACTGAAAGTAGGATGGTTGAGGAGCAGTGGTAGATGTTTAAGGAGATAGTCAATTCCTCCTAACTAAAATATGTTCCAGAGAGGGAGAAAAATTATAAGGCAGAGAAAAGAATCCATGACTAAGCAAGGAAGTTAAAGATATTATCAAGACAAAAATTAAGGCATATCATATTGCAAAGCCGAGTGGCAGGATGGAAGATTGGGAAGCTTTTAAAGATCAACAAAGCGTTACTAAAAAGGTAGTAAAAAGAACAGGGATAAATTATGAAAGAAAGCTAGTACAAAATATAAAAATGGATAGCAAAACCTCTGTAAGTATATAAAAGGGAAGAGAATAGCTAAAGTGAATGTTGGTCCCTTGGAGAATGAGACTGTGGAGTTAATAGTGGGATCACAAATGGCAGAATCAGTAAATCAGTATTTTGCTTCAGTTTTCACAGTGGAGGACACTAATACAATCCCAATAGTAACAGGTAATGCAGAGATTATAGAAAGGGAGGAACTTAGAACAATCAGCATCACTATGGAAAACATACTGAGCAAACTACTGGGATTGAAGGCAGACAAGTTCCCAGGGCCTATGGCCTACATCCTAAGGTCTTAAAAGAAATGGCACCAGAGATGGTGATTCCACTGGTTCCAAAATGCCCTGGATGCGAGAAATGTTCCAGTAGATTGGAAAAATGCTAATATAATGCTCTTAATAAAAAAGGGAGGCAGAAAGTAGGAAATTATAGACCAGTTAGTTTAATGTGTGTTCTTGGGAAATTGTTAGAATCCATTATTAAGAAAGTAATAACAGAACACTTGGAAGGTCAAAATGAAACCCATCAGAGTCAGCATGGTTTTACAGAGGGTAAATCATATTTAACTAAATTGCCAGAGTTCCTTTGAAAATGTAACAAGCAAGTGGATAATGGAAATCCTGTGGAGGTAGTATCTGGACTTCCTGAAGGCATTTGATAAGGTGCTTTACAAAAGGTTATTACACAAGGTAAAATCACACCTTTTCCTTCACATACCCCAAACCGTCAACTTCAGTTTCAGCATAAATACCACTTTTTCTGAGCTACTAACAGATCTGATGAAGAGCCACTGAACTCAAACATTAACTCTGTTTTTCTCTGCACAGAAGCTGCTAAACCTACCCAGCAATTTCTGTTTTTGTTTAAGATCGTACGGGGTTGGAGTAATTTATTAGCTTGGACAGAAGATTGGCCAACCAACAGAAAACAGAGAGTTGGGATAAATGGGTCTGTTTCGGGTTGGCAAAATGTAAGTAGTGGGGTGCCATAGGATTTGGTCCTTTGTCTCCAACTATTTACAATCTTTATTAATGACTCAGATGCAGGGTTGGAAAGTAGTATAGCCACATTTGCAGATGACAACAAAATAGGTGGGAAAGTAAGGTGCAATGAAATAACTTATTATCTAAACGGAGCGAAACTTGATGCAAAGGGATTTGGGTGTCCTTGTGCATGAAACACTGAAAACTGTGTGCAGGTACTGCAGGTAACAAGGAAGGCAAATAGAATTTTGGCATTTATTGTTAAAGGATTATAGTATAAAATAGCAAATGTTATGGACCAGACCAGACCCCCTCAAAATATTTTAAGAAGGTAGCCTAGACCTAACTTTTTCTTATTTTAAAAGTAGGTGTGAAGTGCTGTGTTCCAGATGTGATGCAACTGGTCAAACTACTTAATCTTGAGCAAAACACAATATATTTACACACTGTACTTAAAATACTAACCAAAGAAAGAGAAATTTAGAATAACTTAGTCATTGGAAAATTTAATTGAATAATAGATGCAGCAACTATTACTGATTAACTGTTCCAATGTAGTAGTTTCCCATTAACATGCCCCTTGGCAAGAAAGGAAAATTCAGACACAGATTCTCACATGCGGTTCTCCAATCCAGGAGGAAGAAACATCAACAGAATAGCAGCTAGGAGACATTCACTGAAGCTTCCAACTCATTTGAGACTCCAAAGGCTTCTGCTTAAAAACCAAATCTAAAAACTGCAAGAGCTAGAAAGCCTGGTCTGTGAGAGCTAGCCACACCCAGGCTGCTTCCATTGTTCCAGTTTTTAAAAACACCTGACAAATCGTTGTCATTCTTAGAGACAGCTAGGCGTCTCTACCTTAACCCTCTCGTCAAAAAAATCCAGGACACAATAACCTCCTAAAGTGATAGCATCATCATACAAAGTGTTGCTGCGACTGTACAAGGCATTAGTGAGATCTCATCTGGAACATTGTATATGTGTTTTGGTCCCCTTACTTGAGGAGGTGTGTAGTTGTATTGGAGGCAGTTGAGAGTAGGTTCACTAGAATGAATTCAGAGTGAGGGATTTATCTTTATGAAAAGGAATTGAGCAGCTTAAGCCTATACTCCCTAGAGTTTAGAAGAATGAGATGAGATTTAATTGAGGTATATAAAAGCTAATGGGAATTGACAAATTAGATGTAGAAAGGATGTTTCCTCATGTGGGGCAATCTAGAATGAGACGTCAGCTTTAGAATAAGCCATGGCAGATTTAAAACAGATGAGGAGAAATTACTTCTCTCAAAGCGTTGTGACCTGTGGAATTCACTACCCCAGAGTTCAGTGGAGGCTGGGACATCGAGTAAATAGACAGATTTTAAATTAATAAATGGTTTGAGGGGGTATGGACAGCAGGCAGGAAAGTTGAGTTGAGGCCGAGATGGAACCAGCCATGATCGTATTGAATGGCAGAGCAAGTTCGATGGACTGAACTGCCAACTCCTGCCCCCAATTCTTATATTGTTGAAATTCGTTTCCAGTCTGTTCAGAGCTAATTATTCTTTAAACTGCATTGAAATTCACCCAAATCCAGCAAGGAATTCCAACCCAGTTTGTCAATTCATCTCACCTCCAAGAAATTGAACACACTTATCTAAGGCATCGCTGCAACAGAACGATGTGTACTGATATCAATCAATATTCACCTTGAAGCTCAATCAGATAATTAGGTTTGTTAGTATTGGAAATAAATGAGCAAGCCAAGTATTTGACATTTAACTAACAGAATAGAAAGCAGCATGAGAAAGTAAAACAGAACTATCTAGTATCTACCTTGTCATGAATACTAATTATAGCAGCTCTGCAATTGACACAAGCTGCAAATAAAAAAGCAAATATGTACTTTTGAAGAAACAGAAAGGAAAGGGACCAGATGGTTTACAAATTCAATTCACTATATACAGATTACAGAAAATAAAAACTGCAAATCAAAAGATGAATGCTAATTAGCATGCGAATGTTTCAGTGGTGTTACCCTGAACACTGGGAGAATGTTGCCAATCTTCACAAAATTGTGCCAAAAGAGATCTTTTCCAGGGACTTCAGGGAAAACAAGGCATGATCCAAAATAAACTTTGATCAGTTTAGCAGTAGTGCACTCGTATCAGACTGGATTATGTGCTCAAATCTCCAGAGTGGGACTCCACAACCCTCAGCAGTGAAAGTGTTATGACTGACCTGAGGCTGCTACCTGAGGAATCTCTGCCCAAAGAAATAAAAAAAGTAAAATAAACAGCTACACATGGAAATGAATGTGCTGGTCATGCCAGACCTCAATTTTGAAGTATGCAAGATTTAATCAGACCAGTATGTTTTATTCATTAATTTTACGGGGGTTTTTTTATCCTCCTGGGTGAGTTCTGGCGCCATCCCCTGTGATACTCAGGCCATTTTGGAGTTGGCACATGAAACTCTGTAAAAACATTCAGAGAGAATGAGCCCCAGCCAAACTGACAGTATTCCTGCTACCTCTCCTCTGGATTTGTGGAAGGAATTCACAAGAGAATGTAAAAACATTCATAGATCTGAACTAGAATGGTGGACATCACATAGCCAATTGATTTTTAATGTGTACAAGTGTAAATTAATGTATATTCTATTAGGAAACATGAAACAATGGGATGTCCATTTGCATCAAAGGAAAAGGCTTTTGCTGAATTTAGTGATCACTGGGAGAAAGTATCCACCATATGTGAAACTGTTCACCTGCAAAGCTTAACAGTCTGCAATATTTTTCACAATAATTTGATTCTGAGTTAAACTAATGTATTCTAATCTTGTATAAACCAATGCTGAATATTGTGTGCGGATTTAGGCATCCAGTTTTCATTGATTTATAAGAAAATAGCAAGAATTATTTGGGAGCTCAGGGCTTTAATGTATTTTTTAAAATGCAGCAAATTATACCTTTCATTAAAATTGCAAGATTAGAAGAATTGTCTACATTCCCAGAGGACAAGCTGTGCTATGAAATCAGTTATGTTGAGCCAATTGATGGCTTTTGTTTTAGAAGTTGGAGGTTTGTCTTGTTAAATCTAGATTAAAATTTTATAGAAAAATAAACAAATAGAGATGCTTACCAACAGGTTTTGTATTACAGCCAAGTCAAACAATGGTTGACCTCAGTTATTGCCTTAAAGGAAAGCTAAACCTTTTCTAGCATTGCTAAGTTGAGGTTCAAATATGATTGTCTATGATCGTGTACATTGAGGCATTGGTATCTGTGTTTACAAGTCTCGTGTGAACCTGTTTAAGCTTTCCTTTAAATAATTTTCCTCATTTTGTTCTTCATCATTTCATAACATGATACAGAAAGTTTAAAAATAATCGAGGAAATAAGAAAAGACTGGGATCAGTGCTGAGACTGTCAGTAGCATTAAAATATTACAGAATAGACAAACTTATAAGTCGTTTCTGAAAGTGATCTTTAACTCCACTCTTAGCCATGGTTTATAGCTTCTGCAACTCCAAATATTCATCTTGGAATGGCCTCAGACATTAAGGGAGAATTCAACATCACAGGCACATTTAAAAATCAACACAAAACAGACAGTATACTTGTAACACTGCATATCACCAACATCATGAACTTGCCACAGTACTTTTATCAATGGAGATATACCAATACAGTTTCAAAGCTTTGTTTCCCTTTTTACCACACTGAATCTGACCAAAAACACATAGCAAGTAAGAGTCAGGAACTTGACCTTTCTAATAAAGCACGAGGTCACCTGGAAACATTAGGTGGGATGCTTTAATAACTTTGTCTGAATTTGTTTTCTGAACAAATCCGAAAAGTTACTTTTTAAATTATTCTTGGGCTGTGGCCATCATGGCAAACCCAAAATTTATTACCTATTCCCAATTGTCTTTGGGGAGATAATGGTGAGCCACTCCAGTCTATCTGGTGTAAGTAACCCAATGTACCATTAGATATTGTATTCCAGAGTTTTGACACAGCAATGATAAAGGAACACCAAGTCAAAATTAGTTGTGTGACATGGAGGGGAATTTAAAGGTGATGGTGTTCCCATGCACCTGCTATCATTGTTCTTGAAGGCAGCAGAGGTCAAATTAGCAGTAAACTACTGAGGTAGAAAAACCAGTCCCACAAGTTGCAGGATATCTGCCAATTCAATAGTGCACCGATAACGACTACTTTAAAATAGAAACCAGACAATTTTAATGCAAATACATTAAACTAGGCCAGTGCCAGAAGAAATAAAATTGTTTGGATGCGTAATGGATTTAACTTGAGTTCTCAGCATTGTGATTACATGACAAAATCTATTAATTTCCAAAGAACTGTATTTCAAGAATCAGTAAATTGATGTTTTTAATCTCTCATCACATCTGAGATTAGAAACGACCAGTAGTAGATTTATAGAGGTATTATTTCCAGTGATAAAGTCTCCAACCCTAACAGGAAAACAAACTAACAACATTTTTTCCCAGTTTTTGGCGAATGATTCTGACCTTATACTCACACAAAGGTAATTTTTACCAGTGCAAAAACACAGTTCCATTCTAAGGACTCTGAAAGGCCGCTGCTTCTGTTATACATTGTGCTCAACCAAGTATTAAACTTGAACATGATTAATTATTTAACTGGAGGGTTACACCTTTTTAAGATTTTTTTTCTTATTCATCCTGGAATGAGAAAGTCATTGACAAGGTTGGTATTTATTTCCAATTCTACTTGCTCTTGAGAAGGTGATGGTGAGCTACTTTATAAACCACTGCAGTCCATCTGATGGAGATGCGTTCACAGTAATTTTTGGAAGAGAGATCCGGATTTCCCACCCAGTGAGAGTGAAGGAATGCTGATTTGGTTCCAAATTTGGACGGATATGACTTGGAAAAGAACTTGAAGGCACTGGTGTGTACATGCATTTGCTGCCCTTTTCCATTGCAGGCAGGGGTTGCAGTTTGGAAAATGCTGTCTAAGGAGGACTGGTGAGTTGCTGCCGTACATTCTGTTGACGTTGCACACTGCTAGCCAAGTGCAGTGGGTGTGTTAGTAATGAATACTTATGATGTGGATGGACATAGCAATCAAATGACCTGCTTTGTCCTTGATGGCGTGAGCTTATTGGCTATTATTGGAACTATGCTCATTCAGGTAATTAGAGTCATAGAGTCATACTGCGTGGAAACAGACCCTTCAGTCCAACCAATCCATGCTGACCATGATCCCAAGCTAAATTAGTCCCATTTGCCTGTGCTTGGCCCATATCCCTCCAAACATTTCTTATTCATTTAACTATCTAGTGTCTTTTACCCTTTTGTCACTGTTCCAGCATCCACCACCCACTCTGGAACACACGAACCACTCTTTGTGTAAAAAAAATTGCCCCTCATGTCTTTTTAAAATCTTTCTCCTTTCACCTTAAAAATTTGCCCTCTAGTCTTGAAACCCCCACCCTAGGGAAAAGACACCTGCCCATTCACCTTAACTATACCCCTCATGATTTTATAAACCTCTATAAGGTCTCCCCACAACCTCTTATATTCCAGTTAAAAGAGTCCCATGCTATCCAGCCTCTCCTTACAACTGAAGCCCTCCATTCTCGAACATCCTGGTAAATCTTTTCTGAACCGTCTCCAGCTTAATAATATGCTTAAGAGATTAAGAGATAATTCCATCACACTGTTGACTTGTGCTTTGTGGACTGTGGAGAGTCAGGAGGTGAGGCACTCACTGCAAAATTCCGAGCCTGTGACATATCCTTGTAGCGACAGCACTTATATGACTGGTTCAGTTAAGTTTTGAATCGATGACTACCTCCAGTATTGTTGATAGTGGTGGGTTCAGCATTAGTAATGATACTGGATAACAACAGTGGCTGTCGGAGATGATAATTGCATGGCACTTAGTGTGGTGCAAATGTTTCAGACCAGTTATCAGCCCAAACCTGAATGTTGTCCAGATTACAGCATGCAAGCTCAGGTTGCTTCAGTATCTGGGGAGTTTCAAATGCTACTGAACACTCGTCATTTAAAAAAAAGTCCCCTGACCTCATGATGGAGAGATCATTGACGAAGGAGCTGAATATGGTTAAGCCTAGAGCACTAACTTGAAAAACTAGGGCTGTTGTGGTGCAGTGATAGTATCCCTGCCTCTAAATTAGAAGACCTTGCTTCAAAGCCCACCTGCTCCAGAAGTGTGCAATAACATCTGTAAACGCTCTGTGAAAGAGTCACTAGACCCAAAATGTTAACTCTGATTTATCTCCACAGATGCTGCCAGACCTGCTGAGCCTTTCCAACAATTTCCTTTTATCTGATTTCCAGCATCTGCAGTTCTCCATTTTTTCTCTAAACTCTTACATCAGCCCAGCACGATGAATGACCTTGTTTGTGATTTCATTTCCCATCAAGTTTTCATAAAGGACGTCAGCAATGTTCCCTCTGATTTTTCTTGCTGCTGCATGGATCTCTAGGGTCAGTCTCTTGGCAACGGCTTCTGGAAGCCAGGAATCAACACACTGATTAACATGAACAGAGCTTCACAGTCCAAAATATTGGACCTCAGGTGTCTCTGGTGGAAAAGTTCCAGAGCTTAGATGTTGTAGCTATAGCAGAGCCTCTTTAGCCATTTCCTTATTCCTTTTAACTGTCTCCCTAGATTCATTTTCTAAGTAACCTGCGCTCACTTTTACCCCTCTCTTCCTTTTTATCAATTTAAAGAAGTTCTTATCGTCAGTTTTTACATTCTCTTTAATTTGCCCTCATTGTTTACTTTCTCTCTCTTTATCTTTCTGCTAGAATCTGAGTTTATCCCAAGTCTTCAGGCCTATCACTGACTTTTGCCTTCTTATATGTTTATTCCTTTCAACTGATACTCTCCTTAACTTCCTCGGTTAGCATGGTTGGTTTATCCCATTCTTTGCTCCTTACTGGCATGTATTTTTGCTGAGAATCATGAATTACCTCCTTAAATGTCTGACGCTGCTTGCTTATTGTCATTCCTGCTAATCTATTAACCCTTTTGCAAAGTCTATCCTCATTTCATTGTTATTCCCTTTATTTAAGTTAAACATAGTTGTTTCCGACCCAAGTATCGCTCTCTTGAGCTGAATATTACTTTTTACTTTGAGTTCATTTATTAAACCAACCAAGATCCAAGATAGCCTGCTGCCTGGTTGACTCCATGATATATTGCTCTGGGAAGCTACCTTAATGTACTCTGTGAATTTGTTGTCATAGCTATCCTTTCCAATTTAATCAGTCCAATCAACACAAAGCTTAAAGTCACCTATAATTATTGCCCTACTCTTTTAACATTTCCTACAGAATGGCAACTGTTTAGGGGCCTCTATACTACTCCTGCCAATATTTCCTCTCCTTTGTATCAGAGATACAACCCTTCTGATGAAGGGTTTAGGCCCGAAACGTCAAGTTTTCCTGCTCCTATGATGCTGCTTGACCTGCTGTGTTCATCCAGCCCCATGCTTGTTTCCTCTCCTTTGCTGTTTTCTGCCTCTGCCCAAATGGACTTTACATTATCAGAGCCTAGATCATCGCTCACAACTTTCCTCATTTCAATTCTAATGAACAGTGACATCAGAGTTTTCCATCTCCCCTGTCTTTCAGAAAATCAATATCCCTGAATGTTAAGTTCCCAGTTTTAATCTCCTTGTAACCATGTTTCCGTAATGGCTATGAGATATTAATTTACCTCAATTTTCACTGTCACATTATCTACTTTATTCTGAATGCTTCATGAATTAAGATACAAAGCCTTTACATATGTTCTATTATCAAATTTCTCTACACTTTTTCCTTGATGCAATATGACATACACACATTGTGACCCATCCTTTTATTTCTGGCATCCTGCTATCCGACATTCTCTTTTATCTTTGATTTTCTAATTTTCCATGCAGCTGAAACCACCCCTTTCACTATTTAGTTTAAAGCCCGTCTACAACCCTAGTTCTGCAATTCACCAGGACTCTGGACCCAGCATGATTCAGGAGAAGCCCATTCATCGGAACAGCTCCCTCCTTCCCTAGTACGGTGGCAATGTCCCATGAATTCGTACCCAGTTCTCTCACACCAATCTCTGGGCCATATGTTTATCTTTTTGACCTTATGGAGCCTGTGCCAATTAGCTCATAACTCAGGTAGTAATCAGAGATTATTTCCTTTTAGGTTCTGCTCTGTAATTTAGCCCCTGACTATCGATTGATTGATTGATTTTATTGTCACGTGTACTGAAATACAGTGAAAAGCTTTGTTTATGAGTGGTACAGGCAGATCGCTACAAGCAATGGATGTACAGATCAAAAAGATTTAGAGGCATACAGGTTACATTGCAGGTTACATTATTTGAGGCTAGAGTCAATTCAACAGTTTGATAATGGCCGGAAGGAAACTGTTCTTGAACGTGCTCATGCGTGTGTATTTTCTGCCTGATGGAAGAGGGTGTAGGAGGTCATTATCAGGGTGCGATGGGCCTTTGATAATGTTGGCTGCCTTCGCGTGGCAGTAAGCCATGTAAATAGAGTCCGTGGATGGAAGGTTGGCTTCCATGATGGTCTGGACTGTGCATATCACCTTCTGTAGTTTCTTACGGTCCTGGGCAGAGCAATTGACCTTCCAGGCCGTTATGCACCCAGACAGTATGCTTTCAATGGTACATCTGTAGAAGTTGGTGAGGGATTTTATGGACGTGCCAAATTTCCTAAGCCGCCGAAGGAAGAAGAGGCATTGTTGTGCCTTCTTGGCTGTTGCATTTACTTGGGAAGTCCAGGACAGGTCGTCGGTTATCATTGTTCCGAGGAACTTGATATTCTCACATACTCATATTCCCTTAGCAGAATCTCTTTTCCTCTTTCTACCTATATCGTTGGTACCTAAGTAGGTCACTACAGCTTGATTTTCTCCCCCCACCCCCCACTCCCAGTTCCTCTGCACCTCAGATGACATACCCTGACATCAGGCAGACAATGCATTGTTCGGGACTCTCAATCCTGGCCACAGAGAACCGTGTATATTCCCCTGACTATACCATCCCCAGTTGAAATGACATTTCTCTTTTCTCCCTCCTCTTGAATGGTGTACAATTGTGCTATGATAGGTTTACTCATCCTCCCTAAAGCCATGCCTTATCACACAAGGAGCAAGAATCTCAAACTTGTTAGAAAAACTTAGTTTTTAATCTGTAAAATATTTCTCCCATTTACCTTTAATCTTGAGGTAAATTCTAATAGATAGTCAAATTAGCACCTGTTACCAACCAGTAAATTTATAGTTTTCCTGTGATGTTGCTGTGTTTTATGTTGGGCTCCCAATCCTGGGCTTCAATTTATCCTGTTAAAAAGACCTTTTAAAGTATGCTCAAATAAAGCAAGCAAAAAACACTTTTCTGCTCTGCACTGAAATCCTATGCTGCTCCAAAATCCCAGAAACATATATTCACTCGGTTGTGATTCACTCTGGATGTAATCTATCAACAAAGAACAAAGAAAATTACAGCACAGGAACAAGCCCTTCGGCCCTCCAAGCCTGCGCCGATCGAGATCCTCTGTCTAAACCTGTCATGTATTTTCTAAGGGTCTGTATCCCTTTGCTCCCTGTCCATCCATGTACCTGTCCAGATACATCTTAAAAGACACTATCATGTCTGCATCTATCACCTCCGCCTACAATGTGTTCCAGGCATCCACCACCCTCTGTGTAAAGAACTTACCACGCATATCTCCCGTAAACTTTCCTCCTCTCACTTTGAACTCATGACCTCTAGTAATTGAGTCCCCCACTCTGGGAAAAAGCTTCTTGCTATCCACCTTGTCTATACCCCTCATGATTTTGTAGACCTCAATCAGATCCCCCCCTCAATCTCCGTCTTTCTAATGAAAATAATCCTAGTCTACTCAACCTTTCTTCATAACTAGCGCCCTCCATACCAGGCAACATCCTGGTGAACCTCCTCTGCACCCTCTCCAAAGCATCCACATCCTTTTGGTAATGTGGCGACCAGAACTGTACGCAGTACTCTAAATGTGGCCGAACCAAAGTCTTATACAACTGTAACATGACCTGCCAACTCTTGTACTCAATACCCCGTCCGATGAAGGAAAGCATGCCGTATGCCTTCTTGACCGCTCTATTGACCTGCGTTGCCACCTTCAGGGAACAATGGACCTGAACACCCAGATCTCTCTGTGCACCAATTTTCCCCAGGACTTTTCCATTTACTGTATAGTTTGCTCTTGAATTAGATCTTCCAAAATGCATCACCTCGCATTTGACCGGATTGAACTCCATCTGCCATTTATCTGCCCAACTCTCCAATCTGTCTATATTCTGCTGTAATCTCTGACAGTCCCCTTCACTATCTGTTACTCCACCAATCTTCGTGTCATCTGCAAACTTGCTAATCAGACCACCTATACCTTCCTCCAAATCATTTATGTATATCACAGACAACAGTGGTCCCAGCACAGATCCCTGTGGAACACCACTGGTCACAGGTCTCCAATTTGAGAAACCCCCTTCCACTATTACTGTCTGTCTCCCGTTGCCTAGCCAGTTTTTTATCCATCTAGCTAGCACACCCTGGACCCCATGCAACTTCACTTTCTCCATCAGCCTGCCATGGGGAACCTTATCAAACGCCTTACTGAAGTCCATGTATATGACATCTACAGCCTTTCCCATATCAATCTACTTTGTCACGTCCTCAAAGAATTGAAAGAATATCCTTTCTGATTATGTGAAACTTACTGATAATAGAAGAAAGTTAAGGACTTTGTGTCTTGATTCACTGCTTATGACACAGTCCAAGTGACATCCCACGTTGCAAGGGGATTTGCTGTACACATGCAAGTATGTGAGGTTATGAGATATGGGTGTGAGGCTCACATGATTACAGTGTATGTGCAAAGCATATTTGAATGTTAGGCTTGCATCCTGAAAGCTTAGGGCGATAGGTAGAAATTCATAAGGGGTGATGGATTTTGCAGCATGAAAGGGTGGTCCTGCGATGGATCTGAAGATTTGAGTAATCATTCACTGACTTTGAGTATGTATGTAAAATTATCAAACTCCTTGAAGCTTTGCTGCAGGGTCCCGTAGGCTAGACAGGCAGTTGATCCTCCTGGCCAGTTGCCCCTGAATAACCTTCAGCTGATATCCCTTGAAGTCTTTCTAGTCCCTGCTGGAAATGTGATCTCCCCGATCCTGCTGCCCTACATCACTAAGACCTCTGGAATTGCATTTGTGAACTTGAGAACCCTCTCTGTTCCCTGGTGATTCTTGTTTTCTGATTGCACCTATAACCAATTGCACCAAGTATATTACAGCTGCTTCCTTGAGAACATAAGAATGTATGAATTAGAAGCAGAAGGAGACCATTGGGCCCCTTGAATGGCCTCTGCCATTCAGTATGGCCATCAGCCTTACCTCCACTCCCAATACTCCTTGATTCCCTAAGAGATAAAAAAAGCTATTTACCTCAAATATTTCAGCAATGGAGCATCCACACCTTGATAGGTGAAGCTAAACACTCACAATATTTTAAATGGGAAAAATTTCCCATCTCAGTCTGAAATAACTGTAGCCTGAGCCAGTGACCCACCCCACCCCAATCTCTGTTTCAGCAGCCATTTAATGACTATCGTATGTACACTTTCATCCCAAGAATTAATCTAGTGAACCTTTGATGAACCTCCAATGCAAATATCTCCTTCCTTAAACATAGAGACAAAGAATGAACCCAACTCTCCAGGTATTGTGTCACCAAATCATGTACAATTGTAGCAATACTTCGTTATTCTTGTAATCCAATCCCCTTGCAACAAAGATCAATTTTCCATTTGCCTTCTGAAATAACTCCACAGAGGCCAGTATCTCATCACCAAATCACTATTTATTTATACATAGAAAGTCCTTGAGACAGATCTAGCTCCCTC
Organism: Ginglymostoma cirratum; assembly: GCA_024137785.1. NCBI lineage: Eukaryota > Metazoa > Chordata > Chondrichthyes > Orectolobiformes > Ginglymostomatidae > Ginglymostoma > Ginglymostoma cirratum. The sequence continues at coordinate 892,599 of JAHRHZ010000083.1, read as the reverse complement.
AGAGCCAGCTGTCATATCTGATACTCCTGTTTTTATCTGTCGACCAGGACTCCCTGATTGGACCAGATTAACAGTCCCAATCTGGGAACTCATGTTCTATGAGGTCCACCTGACTGACCGTTTTACAATCACTACACCTTCCTAATTGTTTCCTGTATATAGCTGGTAACATTTGTGTTCATTATATGTATGCATCCAAAACCTTCTGAATGTCATTATTTATAATCTTCACTGCTTTTAAGAAATATTTTGCTTTTGTATGTTTATGACCAGAGCGGGTAAATAATTCCTCGTAGGCATTGCAGTTCCCATTTAAGAACGTTAACGTATGCCAGCTTCAAATGGTGCTAGACATTCTGCAAAGTGTTCAGTCAGGCAGCAATATGGGTCACACAACAATCTACAATGCTACAGCTACACAAATGAGAAGGCGGCACAATGTTTGTCTGCTATCTATATTAATGGGTACGGACAGATCGCAATCCCCATGACCAAAAACATCGGGAGCTGAATTTTTAGCTTCTAGTCTTTGGACGTGTTCATTGTTTAGAGTTTGATTAAATATTCCTTGTTGATTAAGACCTAGAGTAATAGCTCGTCACTTAGAACTTAAACTAGGTGGCATTTTGAATAGACAGATTACGTCAAAATAATGTTAACTTGGAAAAAAAAATCTATTTAGATTCTGGAATTTTCTGGACATGGCAATTATTGAGGTCCCTGTTGGACATTGAGATGCTATACATCCTTCACAAGGTGGGAGTAAGGTTGTATTGCCTCTCATATCCAAAGAAGATGCAGCAAAGACAGCTAATACATGTCCCCTATTTGGGCCATGCTGCCTTTCCCTTAGTCTACCTACCACTGTCATCTCTTACAAGTATTATTCAATTCTGAAAATTGTCAAGCTTCACAAATTAAACATTCCCAAGATATTTTGTCACTAGTGAGAATTGATATTTTATAACACTCATACAAAAATGCCCTTTTGACAAAAATGTCAGCATTTCCAGGCTAGAGTCTGTGTATAGCTGATTTTATGGAAGAAAATCATGATGACACTTGCCACATAACATTATAATTTATTCATTGATGTAGCCTCCCTCACTGCAGCTGATCTCTTCTCCATCCATGGCTGGAGCCAACTATTACATGTTTTCAGATTATTGCAAGTAACTAATATTTCTCATAAGATTTCCGTTTAATTGTTTTTTTATATACCAATTTGTTGGTGATGTAGTGTTTCTTAGTAAACGTGTATACTGCAGATTTATCCATTTTAGTGGACAATCTCCTTTCGTTACAATATTCATGACACTGTTAATAGTCATCTAAATTTCAACTATGGTCATTTTAAGTGTATTTGCTGCACCTACTTGTTCCTTTGCTGACATTTTTTTACTTGAAAATTCACATGAGTCCCAAGCCCAAAACCAGTGATGTTGAAGATGAATTAATTTGATGTCATGAATCCTTTGAAAAGAACAGCTGGGGAAGGGAACGTTGACATTTATTTCACAGGGAGTAAATAGTTTTGACAGCATTTGGAAGGCTTGATTTAAATAAGAAGTTATATTTAGCTTATTCTGAAAAGGACATAGAACTATTGTTTGAGCTGCAGTCAGTTCACTCAGAGGTTTCCTTTAATTGTGGGATAATCAGACATCTACATCTACAAATGAAGATTTTTTTAATGTGCCAAATATATATAAGAACACATCAGTAATATTAGAGCTACATCTTTTCCAATTCTTCCTGGAGAAACATTCCATTTTCAGACAATCAGCAAGTGTTTTCTTAGTTTTAAAATCACGTTTTGTTCCCTAATCCTGGCTTTCATTTTATAGTTGTAAGCTAAGAGAATAATATTTGAAAGGGAAATTTATGGCTTAACCTTTATAGTCTAGTGGCTTGTGTCTGAGCATGGCTACACTGGAATTGTATTATTTTGTGCTTGGTAACTTTGTTCTATCAAACAACATTCTTTCTGGTTTCGCTGTTTCTTCTGTTTGAGTGTTAAACAATCCTGTATAATTTTAATATAACACCCAAAAAAGATGACTTACCAAATAATCCTTTAAAAGTAGATCTCCATCTATTTTCGTGTTTAAAATGTTGTAAAAGATGCATACTTCCAGTTAACAAATCTTATTTCTGTTGGCATGATTTCAAATTCAGCTTTTGTATTAATATTTAATAGTGTAACTACTACATCTACATTTTCAATTCAGTTTTCTGATGTCACTCAAGAAGCTCAATCCCATTCTAGACAAACGGTCTGCTTGATTGCAACTTATCTACGAGCTTAAAAAGTCACGTATTTACCACTGCCATACAGTGGCTGCAATTCACCTTCTCCATTATGCACTGCATCAATTCTCCAAAGCTTTTTTGACAGCACCTGCCAAATCTTTGATCTCTGCCGTCTGGAAGGACAAGGACAACAGAACTATGAGATTGCCACCACATGCAAGTTCTCCATCAAATCATGTACTATTTTGACTTGGAACTAAGTAAATGTTTCTGTACCATCACTGAGTTGGAACCCTGGTACTCCCTTCAAAACAGCACTGAGTGTACCTATACCAGATTGATTGTGGCAGTTCAAGAAAGCAGCTCACCACCTTCTCAAGGGTAATTAGGGTTGATCAATATCTGGTGAGTGGAGTACATACATCTCATAGATCGAATGAAAAATATACTGTCACGACAGGCTCTAGCCATTCGATGCCTCTATAGAGCAAGTGCCTGAAGACGACCAATTCTAAAAGAGCGCAGGAATTAGGAGCAGGAGTAAGCCACCTTGTATATATAAACTTTATATTTATTAACTAGCTTTGGAAGAAACATGAGAAATTTGCAGGTACATTATAAATAAATTTGTTCTGTTTGGGTGACAGAAAATGTGTCATCTAATGTAGCTAACAAACAAAGTCCATTCTTATTCTTGTGCTTAATGGTACAATCATTTAATTTAGCTGTCATCTTTTTGTAAACATCCTATTATTCATTAGCTTCTTTGAGTGGAAACTAACAATTTTGAAATTTGAAAGCTGTGAAATGATAAAGTAGTGATGCTCAATGAAATAGTACAACATAGATGCAGGTTTGATTCCCATCTGCTCTGTCCTTGATTTGACTGCAGCAAATAGAAACAGTGGCAGTTCCCTGCAGTGGAAAGAGATTTACAAAATCAGGAGAGAGTGGTCCCTCTGTCCCCTGAGGGCTGGCTGTCAAGAGCAATGACATCATCTGAGGGTGTTCTGCTCTTTGAGCAAGGGCATGCAGCTGCTGCCTGAGATGCAGAAGTACGAGTCGAGTGGAAAAGGAATGACAAATGATATTCAAAGAAACTGATTTTATAACGTCTTTCAAGCTTTAAGTGGTCAATATATAAACTTAGAAATACCAGATCACTAAGCATAATCAGTACAGTTGCATCTCTACAAATCTCTCCATTGTCCGTCAGTATCTTATCAGAAGATAAATGGAAATCTCAGAGAAATCTGTTTCTCTGGAAAACTTTAGGGCAATTATGACTTTGGCCATTTTTTCACACATGAGGGAATTTTCAGCCAACTGCCTATTTATATTTCCACGTGTTCTGCCATGAATACAAACAAAGTGGTGATTAATTCATTTAATTTTGTTTTTCAGTGCTCCTTTTTACCTAAGTTCTTCATTCATATTGAAACAAAATATGAAGATAACAACGGTTCAAATGATAATGTAAGTATTTAACATTTTACAATAATTTAGAAGAACATAAGAAACGGTAATCAGAGATAAAAGGTACTGCAGATGCTGGAGAATCCGAGATAACAAGCATGGGGCTGGATGAACACAGCAGGTCAAGTTTTCCTGCTCCTATGATGCTGCTTGACCTGCTGTGTTCATCCAGCCCCATGCTTGTTATCTAAGAAACGGTAATAGTCTGTTCAGCTCCTTGAGCCAGTTCTGCCATGTGCCCCCTTAGTTCTAGATTCTTCGTTGAATGGAAAATCTCAAACATTTCAAGTTTGTTACCACTGTTTGACACCCTCAACTTTGATGTTTCCAGAGTAAGATGGAATTTTTAAGAAGACTGTGTATGGATACAGTCAGAATACAGAAGGTGGAGGAAGCATTTGAGTGCAGAAAATGAGAGCAGTTTCTTCGATCCATAGAAATATAGAAGATAGGAGCAGGAGTAGACTCCTCACAAGGCAATCCCGCTCCAAAGGCTAGGCCGATAAAACTCTGTTGTACTCCTGCTATGCCATGTTTCTCCTTCCTTGGATAAGGTGACCAGAACTGTACATGATACTCCAAGTTGGTCTCACCAAGGCGCTATACAATTGCAGCAAAACATCTTTATCCCTGTACTGAAATCCCCTTGCAATGAAGGTTAGCGTATCATTTGCCTCTTAATTATTTGTTGCACCTGCATTTTCGCTCATGGTGACTCATGATCAAGGCCCCCCGCTTTGGTCATCAACACTTTGCAGCTCCTCTCAATTTATTTGCTTTTCTGCTTTTTTACTCAAATAGATAACTTCACACTACTTGCATTATATTCCATCTGCCATGTTATTGCTCATTCATGTAGCCTATGCAAATTCCCTTGAAGTCTCTTTGCATCCTCATCACAACACATATTTTCCACCTAATTTTGTGTCATCAGCAAATTTTCAACATCCAGATCACTTATGTAGATTGTGAACAGCTGTTGCCCAAACACTGCTCCTTTCATAACGCCCTATGAACCACCTGCCACACCGAAAATGACTTGTTTATTCTTATTCTCTGTACTCTGTCTGTTAACCAACTCTCAATCCATAGCATTAAATTACCCCAATCCCATGTGAACCAGAGATAGTAGGAACTGCTGATGCTGGAGTCTGAGATAACAAGGTGTAGAGCTGGATGAACACAGCAGGCCAGAGGAGCAGGAAAGCTGATGTTTCGGGTCCAAACCCGAAACATCAGCTTTCCTCTGATGCTGCCTGGCCTGCTGTGTTCATCCAGCTCTACATTGTTTTCCCATGTGAACCAATTTTGTTTCCTAACCTCCTGTGTGGAACCTTGGTGAAAGGCCTCTGAAATTCCAATAAACCACATTAACTTTATCTATGCTACTCGTAGCATCCTAAAAAAATTCGAACAGATTTATCAAACAAGACTTGCCTTTCATAAATCAATGTTAACTCTGCCCAATCATATCATTTTTATCTTCTCAGTGTCCAGTTCTATCTTCTTTAATATATTCAAACAATTTCCTTACTCCTGCCATCAAGCTAATAGATTTGTAGTTTTCTGTTTTCTCTCTCTCCTTCCCTTCTTGAATAATAGGGTATGTCTTTGTTATGTTCCCGTGAGTGGGAACCTTTCCATAAGGTATAAAATGTTGAAAGGTAACCACCAATGCATCTATTATTGCCATAGTGACTTTCTCCAATGCTCTGAGATGTAGGTCATCTGGTTCAAGGGATTTGGCAATCTCCAAATCAATTAATATTTTAATCCTACCTCTTTATTAATTCTTTCAGTACCTCATTTACATAAGTACCTTGGCTCCCTAGCATTTCTGGGAGATATTATGTATCTTCTACTATGAAGACAGTTGCAAAATAATTGTTCAGTTTTTCTTCCCAATTCTCCATTGCACTCTCCTCTGTCTCCGCCAGAAATACACGCATTTGTCATTGCTAATCTTTTTTTTAAATTCTCGGATAATGAAGTAGTCAATGTCCAAATATAGTAAGACTTGGAAAATATCCAGGATTTAGCTAACAAATAGCAGTAGCATTTTCACAATATATGTGCCAGACAATTCCCATCTCCAACAAGACTTAATATAACTGTTGCCCCTTGACATTAAACAACATAACCATCACTGAATCCCCACTATCGATATCCTGGGGTTACCATTGACCAGAAACTGAACTTGACTAACTATGCGAATACTGTTGCTACAGAAGCAGCTCAAAGGCTAGGAGTACTGCAGTGAGTGACTCACCTCTCGACTTCCCAAAGTTTGTCACCATCTACATGGCACTTGTTACGAACATGATGACATACACCCATCTGACAACAAAAAGTGCTGGAAATCACAGGGGGTCAAGCAGCATTTATGGAGAGAAACCAACCTAACATTTCAAGTCTAGATGACTCTTCATCAGAGCTACGTGAAGTATGGAGGGGGCAGCATTTATGAAATAGTGGGGATGGAGTGCTGGGGGAGAAACAGAGTTGATCGTGCAGATTAAGTAATCAAAATGTGAGAATGGCAGAAACCCCAACACATGAATGTTTTTTTGAAAACCTGAAGAAGCTTTTACCGTCTGCCTTTATGTTTCATATTATCTTACATTCATATTATGATGATCTCAGCTGACGTAACTGCGAGACAAATAAGATCCCAAACTGAAATCTGGCTTGATATACCATCTTTTGATTTTTTTTTTCTAATGTAAAGTGGTGGTTTTTTCTGCAGCATAACCATGCAATTTTGTGGATTTGGCTTTATCAAAAAATTATATGTTTATTGCACAAAAGAAATAATAATGAAGTAGAACAGGCCAAGGTATTTACATTTCTCACAATTTGAAATATATAGCAGAATAAAATCCCATCTGTCCAGCACGTTCACTTCAGGTATCAAATACCAAAAAGAGTTCTTGTTTCTATCACATCTATAGGTTTGACTTAACTGTTTTTTTCAGTTCCTGGTTTTGAGATTGTCATAGCTTTTTTCATCGTTACTTGCACATTGAGCTTATACATACTTAGCTTCAATTTATTTAAATTCATTATGGTATGAAGGTGTTGCTGGCCAGGCCAACATTTATTTCCCATTATGCATTGCCAGAGGGCATTTTCAAGAATGAACCACATTACCGTGGGTCTGTTGTCACATGTAGGTCAGACCAGGTGAGATGGCAGTCTCCTTTCCTAAAGGACATTAGTGAACCAGATGGGTTTTTCAATAATTGACAATGGATTCATGGTCATCATTAGACTCTTAATTCTGATTTTTATTGAATTCAAGTTCTACCATCTGTCATAGCAGGATTCAAATTTGTGCCCCAGGATATTATTTAGGGCTCGGGATTAATAGTCTAGTGATAATACCCCTCGGTCATCTCCTCCCAAATAATATCTTCTGGGTTCTCACCAAACACTTCTACTGTGGAATTTTCAAACTAAAGTCCTTACACTGAGGTGAACCTATTTCCAAACTGTTTTAAACTAACTCCTTTCTCTCGGAGAAGCTGTTCTCACATCTGACCCCAGCCAGGTCTTCTGAAAACTGAAATTAAAAGCTTTCCATTCAATGGGAACTTCCGAAACAACAAGTTTTTTAATTCTTCAAAAGTAACTAATGCCTTTTGACATTTGTCTTTTCTGTTCATAAAACCCTCACAATACAAACAAACTCACGTTATCACTCCAGGGAGGCCCAAGTTACTTACTGTCTGGCATGTAGATGATTTGAAACTATAACACTACAAAAACTGACAAGTTAATTATTAAACCACCTCATACACAATGACTAAAACTCATATGTCACAAGTTCAAAATCCAAATGCTAAAAGAAAAAATTGTATATATATTATCTCACATCTTAAATTACACTATTCTCTTTTCCCTTTCAGTCTGTTGGTCCTCTTTTTCTGGTTTTTAAGTAAATTCCAATCCTTGGGCTTATTACTTTTCTTAGCAGTTTTATCATGCACTTCCTTGATCTACTACAAACTTTAACTTTTGTTAGCCATGGTAGATTCTCCTTTCCTGTTGGATTTTTGTGATTTAAATCAATATATATTTGTTATAGACCATATAATACTTCTTTAAATACTAGCCGTTGCCAGTCTGCCATCAAATCCTTTCATGTATTTATCATTTCACTGCAGCTGACTTGCTCTATATACCCTCATAATTTCCTTTGTTCACATTTGGAACCCTCATTTTGGATTGAACTATATCGCTTTCGAATTTCATGCAAAGATTCTATCATTTTATGATCACTATTTCCTAATAGCTCATTTTCAGCTATATTATTAATTAACCCATTCTTGTTCTGTGACACTGACTCTAAAATAATCTGATCCCTAATTAGGGATAGTAAGAACTGCAGATGCTGGAGTCAAAGATAACACAGTGTGGAGTTAGAGGAACACAGCAGGCCAGACAGCATCAGAGGAGCAGGAAAGCTGACGTTTCGGGTCTGAAGAAGGGTCCTGACCTGAAACGTCAGCTTTCCTGCTCCTCTGATGCTGCCTGGCCTGCTGTGTTCTTCAAGCTCCACACTATGTTATCTCTGATCCCTAATTAGTTGCTCACCATAATGCTGTGGAGGCTTTTCTTGTGCACACTTCAGGAATTCATCCTTCACAGGAGAAGTGTTAATTTGGTTAATCTAGTCTTTATGTAAATCAATGTCAATCATTATTATTGTATAGGGGGTTCTGCTCTAATGCGGGTTCTGGCAAAGCAAATTGGCTATAACACGATTGACAAATAGGGGAGCACTATTTCTAGAAAGCAAACTTGTGTGTTGGCTACAAACAACACGATTCCATGAAGTAGGCATCTTGCTGTCAAAAGCCCTTTGCTAATGATACTTATAGTGTACTTACGAGCAGGAGCTAGCCGGAAAGAGGAAACAGAAGAGGCAATGATAATGATCAGAGGGTGATCTGCCTACAGTTTGCTGTCGTCTACCCACACTCAGGCCAGCAACATGTGACTCTACAGTAGGTGCTGCCCTTCACCTTTTTTGACTAGCTCTTCAAGCAAGCTCTAGAAGGTCATGGTTGATACATACCTCAATTCCATTTACCTATCTTTGCTCCATAACCCTTAATTGTAAAATTCTCATTCTTGTTATCAAATCCTCTGTTAGTCTTACTCATCTCGATTTCTGTAAGTTCGAACAATCCCACAACTCACTTTGATAGATCTGTATTCTTTCAATTCCAGCCTCTTGCACACCTGATTTTCATTGCTGTACCATACTTATTCACAGCTGCCCAACTCCAAAGTTTTGTAATTTCCTTAGTAACCCTCTCTTGCCTTCTTAAAAACATTCCTGAAACCGAATTTGACCATCAGCCAACTTCATCCGGCTTGATGTTGATCCTTGTTTAACATTCCAGTGTAACTGGAAGCTTCATTCGAAACTCTGGTAAAGGATACCCTTAAGGAACAAATGGTCCGCAGTAAGGAAAGCCATACCTGATGTGCCAGCTCATCACACTTAGGGTTGTGGGGGTGGTGAAAGTTCGAGCTCAGCTTCACCACCATTAATTTCAAACTATTGCGAAGCACCTGTCACAGTCGGACCAACCTGTCTGAACAGCTGCTGATAATAGTGCTGTCCTTTGCGTTACACTTTTTTGGTGGCCTGCCCCTAACCCTGCTTTTCCCGTAGGCTCAATTAATTACATAGCACAATTTTCTATAACACAATGTTGCACTGGAACGCAACTATTGAGTTATAGCAGAACCCCCTGCATTACCCATGTTACATACACTTTGAATTTGCTGACTTAAACATTATTACTGCAGTTTGGTGGCCTGTAAAAAACTTCTACCTATGTTTGCTGCCCTTGCTGTTCCTTATCTCCACCCAAAGTGATTCTACATCTTGATTTTTTTATTTAAAATCCCCTTTCATCAATGTACTGATATGGCTAATTGTTAATAGCACCACACCACCACCTTTTCCCCTCCACTCACCTTTCACAAATGCCAACTATTCCTGAATATTCAGTTTTTGGTCCAGGTCACCCTGTAATCGTATCTCCATAGTAGTAATGAAATCATACTAATTTACTTCTCACAGCACCTATAAATCACCTGCTTATTTGAAAGTGCTTATTGCATTCAATTAGAATGCCCTTGTATTTATCTTTGTAATATTATTCTGCACCTGATCCTATTTGTTGTTTGTCAAACGATTATAAGATAGGGATGTGCAAAATAACATAGAACAGTACAGCACAAGAACAGGCCCTTCGGCCGCATTTCTGCACTGACTATGATGCAGGGCTGTCCTGGAAAGACTGAAATACGATGATATACTGTAATCACAGCGATGTAGTACATTACCACTTCTGTTAGATTATTTGAGTCACTTTACTTCCTGAGCACCAGTGACTAACAAGACATCACTGAAAAAACTTGTTCCCTATTTGTACCTAATTAGGCTGAGGTTTCTGGTGCATGCTGGTGATGGGGAATCATATGTGCTGGCAATGGGGATCCTTGCACTATCCCTCATCAGAAAATCACAGGCTGTGCATCTTTGACTTTCAGAGATGATTGGTAGCAAGGTTTCCACTTTCAAAAGCAGGAGTTGCTGAAAAAGTTCAGCAGGTCTGGAAGCATCTGTGAAGAGAAATCAAAGCTAGCATTTCAGTTCCAGTGACCCTTCCTTGGAAAGTTCTGACAATTCTAAGGAAGGGTCACCGGACCCAAAACATTAACTTTGATTTCTTTTCACAGATGCTATCAGACCTCCTGAGCTTTTCAGCAACTTCAGTTTTTGTTTCTGATTTACAGCATCCGCAGTTCTTACGGTTTTTATAAAGGTTTCCACTTTGCTTGCATGTGTTTAGAAAACTACTCTCTACAGTGTCTATATATTGTAGAAAAGATTACTACTATTTGTTTAAAGAACAGGACACAATAAGACGTATACATATTGCTGATAAATAGCACCTTAGATTTTAGGCTGAAAACAAAAAATGCTAGAGATCACAGCAGGTCAGGCAGCACCCATGGAGAGAAAGCAAGCTAATGTTTCTAGTCTAGATAAATCTTTATCAGAGCTGAAGTGAAGGGTGGAGGGGGCAGCATTTATTCAATAGTCTGGGGAGGGAGGTTGGAATATGTGAGGAAAAAGGATGTTGATTGTTCAGATTAAGTGATTGGAAGGAGAATGGCAGAACAATGGTGTATCTAACTGCCAATCTGGAAAGAACAGACGGTCCCACTGGGTTAGGGGGAAGGGAGAGAGGACATGGTGACAGAGAATGTAACAAGCAAAGTTAAAAGAAGGGGAAGGAATGGGTTCACATTTTGAAGGTGCTGAACTCAGTAATGAGCCGAGAAGGTTGTAAAGTGCCGAGTTTGAAGATGAGATATTGCTCCTCCAGTCTTCACTGTGATTCACGGGAGCATTGCAGCATGCCAAGGACAGACGACGCTGTGTTAAAATGACTGGCTATGGGAAGGTTGGGCTCATGTTTGCACATGGACCGGAACTGTTCCGCAAAGCAGTCACCCAGTCTGCGTTTGGTTCCTCCAATGTTGATACCAGGTGATATATCTTTCAGCAGATACTTAGTGAATGATGAGTTGTCCTGGGAAAGGGACATGGCAAGATGAGATTAGAATTGATCATGAGGCTGCATTAGGGGCAGGATGGGTAGTTAATGAGGCGTGTTTGTTAAAATACGGTGAGAAATCTTGTTAGGCCTCACAGCAAGAATCCCTCCTGAAAATGCGACCCAACTCACACTTAGCAGAAAAGTTTAAGATTCAGCCCAATAACTTAGTATTTGGGTTGAATATTTATGGAATTATAATTGCAAAGCATTTATCTGTGACATAATTGAGTACCCAAAAGAAATGTTAGGATCCAAATTGAATGAGTTTTACCAGTTCTGCATCTGTAGAATCCCTGCAGTGTGGAAACAGGCCATGCGGCCCAGCAAGTCCACACCAACCCTCTGAAGAGCATCCCCACCCAGACCCAGGCCCCAATCCTATTCCTGCATTTTCCACGGCTGATACACCTCACCTACACATCCCTGAACACTATGTGCAATTTAGCATGGCCAATCCACTTAACATGCACATCTTTGGACAGTGGGAGGAAACCGGAGCACCCAGCGGAAACCCACATAAACAGTGGGAGAATATGAAAACTCCACACAGGTGGTCACTTGAAGATGGAGTCGAACCCAGGTCCCCTGGCTCTGTGAGGCAGCAGTGATAACTACTGAGTCAAATTCACAATGGCTAATGCCCCCAGCCTAAAAGGTTCTCTGAGTATGACATTGGTGTTGAATGTTCCATGCCAAGTTACTGAAAGGATAGCAAAAATGAAGAAAATAACTGTGTAGTGGACTAATCTAGGGGCAGTTGAGTGAGGTTGAAGCAGGCCATAATGTCACGTCAGTGTATGCAAAAATCGGTACAACATCTAGCCAATTCTTTTCTAACCTTGAAGTATCGTGTCACTGGTGACTTAGTGGCAAAATAACCAGTTTCCCAGCACTACTTGTCCTTTCACCTTCGTATCTACTTTCAGAATGGAAAGAAAACAGTGCAGTCAGTGTTGAGTGTATTTGAATGAAGAATCAAAGGTGAAGGGAGAACATGAAATACAGGATTATTTATTGAAAATAATTGCTACAACAGTCTTAGATGCTTTTGTTTTATTCATTCACTCACGGGATGAAGTTAAGAGTCATCGCTGTGTGGTCTGGAGGCGTATGTAGACCAGACCAGGATGGCAGTTTCCTTCCCTCCAGATGGGCTTTTCCAGCAGTCGGCAATGATTCATGGAGATCATTAGACTCTTATTTCCAGGGTTTTTTTTTCACCGAATTCAAATTTCCCTCATCTACCATGGCATGATTTGAACCCACATCCCCAGAACATTAGCTGTGTCTCTGGATTAACAGGCCAGTGATAATGCCATAAGGCCATTGCCTTCCTTTAAATTTAGGTTCCCAAGACCACAGTGGAATAAATGATTGTGTCCTCACCTATTAAATCCAGACTGTTATTTTCTTTTATGGCCAGTTAAGCAGAAGAAATATCCCACCAAGAAGAAATAGAATATCAGTCCTCGAATATCAGTCCTGTCTCTAGGAAAAGCAAGTTACACTTATCTTCTAGCACAACCAAATAATAATATTTCCCCACCATTGCCATCTATGATACTTATAATAAAATTAGCCAATCGTTTTCAAATTCAGCTCATTTAACAAAGAAATCATAATTGCTCATCCTAATTCCTGCATTGTCAAAAATGAACAATGCTGACATGTAGGGAACTGTTCTCTAACTTCACCTCCAAATTATTCTTGTTAAGTTTTGAAGGATGACATAGGAACAAACTGTTGCCTGCTGTCCATTGTGAGTACTGCTGTACTTTTCTGAAGTATTTCTACCCCCTTCCTTTAATCTAAGTATTCATTTCACATAACTGTCTCAGTTAAACTTTGCTGCACTTGCTATGCTTACGAGTTGTAGAATGTAATGTCCTCTAGGAATGTAAGGGATACAGAAGAAGACTATTTCCGACTTTTAAACATCTCTTGGTAATTGCCTGAAGAACATTGCTGGCACAGATCTACCCCAATGCGTCTGTCCATTTCAGCTGTAAGACAGTGAATAACATTTAGGAGATCCTTCCAGAGACTAAAAGTATGAAAGACTGTCATGAGTAGAAAGCAAGTTAGGATAGTTTAAATCAGAATGCTGTTGCTGTTTTCTCCCTTACATGGTTCTCAGACTCCATCTAATGGTGAGTCTCAGTTAGCATCTTTTTCTTTTGTAAACATTATTTTGAGTTTTTAAACAAAAGAAGTTATAGGGTTATAATTCACGGAACAAGACCCTTTAGTTCAACTCATCCACGCCAACCAGATATCCTAAACTAATATAGTCCCATTTGCCAACATTTGGCCTCATCTTCCTCTAAACCCTTCCTATTCATGTACCCATCCAGATGTCTTTTAAATGTTGTATTTGTACCTGACTCCACCACCTCCTCTGGCAGCTTGTTCCATACATGCACCATCCTCTGCATGAAAAAGTTGCCTCTCAAGTCCTTTTTAAATTTTTCCCTTCTATGCCCTCTAGTTTTGGACTACCCTACCCTGGGTAAAGGACCTTGGCTATTCACCCTATCCATACCCCTCATGATTTTAAAAACCATTATAAGGTTACCTCTCAGCCTCCAAAGCTCCAGGAATAAAAGCCCCAGCCTATTCAACCTCTCCCTATAGCTCAAACCCTCCAACCCGGCAACATCCTCGTAAATCTTTTCTGGACCCTTTCAAGTGTTTCAACGATTTTTGGGTAGCTTGCTGTGCATGGTGTAAAAACGTTTGCATGTATTTTATAATACACACAGCACAACAATGTACTGAGGAAACGACTGCCCCAGAAACACCAATTAAAAATATTTATGCTTATCCGTGTCCATACTTCTCATTGTTCTGCACGAGCCATGTCAAAATTATATCCTGTATGTGATTGGTCCATCGTAACATGTCTAATTGACCACTGGCAATCATGTCATCTCTTTTAAATTATATAGTTCATAGTATTCATAAACTTTCTCAGGAAACATCTCTCTGCTTTGTTTTGTAGCAACAGGAATTTAAATTTCAAAATTATGCAATACAATTCAAGTGCTATCTAATGTATTTTGTACAGCAAAGTACATGCACTCCCATTTTCACACATACAAAAGGAAATCTACGCCTCTGGTATGGAATTACATAATTTGCCTCATTACTAGAATTACTTAAATAAGTAAGATTATAATCCTTACGGTCACCTGTTGTGTATAACCCTCTGGGTGATATTAAATCCTTTTCACTTGAGGTAAAATGAACTCATGTGATTCTCAACCTACAGTTGCTTTACATTTTTTTTTCAGATTGATGTCTTCCTTTCAATTCTTTCAAACATAGAAGCATTGAGATAGGAAAAGCTAATGTTAAACATGTTTATCATTTGGAGTTCATTCTGAATGTAGGTAATTCCTACACAATGATTGGATATTAAGTATGGAATCAGCTATCATCATTAGACATATTCCACTCACTACTCCCTCCTGAGTTCAACACTACTCTTTGTGTACGCATGCCTCCTGTTTTTTCAAATGTGTTAATTCTGACTTGTTCTGCCCAGTTGCAATTCTATGATTGAATTGCTCCCTTCTAAATTACTGATAGGTGTCTGTTGCACTCTGCATATTAATCATTGACTAAATATGTTCTGTTCTGTTATTTTACATAGTTATATTATTGTTACAGATCTTTGATTCCGAGGCAAAAGACATTGAAAGAGATGTGTGTTTCATTGATATTGCATATGATGAAATTCCTGATCGATATTACAAAGACTCTGAGGTAGGTGAGATCTTTATTGGATACAATATTACACAGCTGAGATTGTGCAAGCTGATAAAATGAGATGCTGGGATTTTGCATTTTTGCCCAGGAAAGGTGTAGGTAATACTCTCTTCTGCTTTACCAATGCAACCTTTTTTGCTGTATTCTGCTGAGAATTGCATTAACTAAAGCAGATTCTTTTTTATGATAGAGATTTAATTGAGTGTGTAGAGCTAGACAGGCTTTCTAATCTGTAAAGAAATAAAACAATAAAGCATTGGGCGTGGAGATAAATTAAAAATGTATTACAGAAGAGATTGAAGTTACATAAGCAATTTGGAATCCTGCCAATCATCTAATTCAGTTAATGATTCACTTTTATCCTTCATAAGAACATACTTCTGTCACAGATAACAAGGTGTAGAACTGGATGAACACAGCAGGCCAAGCAGCATCAGAGGAGCAGGAAAGCTGACGTTTCGGGCCTAGACCCTTCTTCAGAAAAGAAGGGTCTAGG
>JAHRHZ010000083.1:822325-866954 GCA_024137785.1 Ginglymostoma cirratum | reverse complement strand
GTGTTCATCCAGCCCCATGCTTATTAGGTGGGATGTTGGTTGATTCCTTTTTTTTACCATCACCATATCTGCCCCTTGTCACTTCCGACTGAGTTAATTTTATATTTATTTCAAACAGTTAATCAAATTATCGCGTAGTGAATATTGAATGATAGCCTTTCTGGAACGTGAATAGTCATGTCTATCTTCTATGGGAAATCTCCAAAAATGGTTGTACTCCAGATAGTTTTTATAGATCAGCTTAATCTTCTAAGATTTTTTTGAAATCATGTCAGTACTTTTTAAAAGGTGAAACCTAATTAATTATTCACACTTCAAGAAGAAATTTCCAGCAAATCAAATGGCCTGTTCCTGTGCTGTAAAATTCATTTAATCCATAAGCATGTAAAATCTACTTTTTTAATCTAATTTTTCAAGTTACTACCATCAAATTGAAATTGAATTTAATCAAATCAGACAAACAGCTTTACTAGAATTCTATATTTGACAAATTATTTGAAGTGGCTGTTTTCTTTCAAGTGTCAATTTGCAGAATCGATTGCATTTCATAGGGTGGAAGCTTCTCAGGCCGTCAACAACATGGGCGATGGTGAGAAATTTGGGAAAATCGCAAGATATTGAGTGAGGCATTTCTAGCTGTCGAGATGAAAGTCTCAGTGAGCGGCAAACGGCCTATTAATGGAGATCATTGCTGATTACCACGCTTGATACTACCTAATCTCACCTCATTAATATGTAGGCTTCTATTTGCCCACTCAATGGATAGAAACTAAATGCCAAGAATTCCCAACATGAAAGTCTGAGCAGCAACCTGGCAACTTCAGTTTGCCACTTGTTCCTCCCGTATCTGTTTTGGACACATAACACCAACATCTCAGGGCATGCTTCATGAGCAGCAGCCGCATGCTCGCCACGTCCATAGACATTGGCATCCAACATGTGCCATCGTCTCTATGTGATCTTGGCATATATCTGACCCATTTACAGTACATTTCTGCATTTTAATAATGCACATTGGACTTCTTCCATCATAATACTGCTGCAAGTTTACTCCAGGCAGGTAGGTCGGGGACTGGACCAGGCTGCATCTCAGGCATCTTCATTTGCTCTCTTCGTACTCAATAATTTTGCATCTTCCTGGATGCTCACAGCATCTCTGCCTTGCCGTCTGTTTCAGTACCTCGCCCTCTCAGCTACACTTTAAAGTTTCACAGGAATCACTGTGTTTCTTTGCCTTGCTGTTTAGTACAGACACAAAACCAGGCAGCTTGTCATGCTTGTCAGCAGTCATCAGTCAATGAAGTGGATATGCTGCTGCCAGTTTCATTAGTAATCTGATAGCTGCATCATGTGCCAGTCATGTATGTGGTAAACACACTGCATGTGCTTCAGGCATGTCTCAAAGCCTGAAGGGTGTAGTCTTCAGTCTAGGGCCCTGGCACAGTAAGTCTAGGGCAGCATCTGTTATCAGTCCAGGTCACTCTGCCGCTTGGGTGGTCAGGGTGAGGATCGTCTTCTCATATGGGATGAGGAGCCAAATGTTAGGCACCCCACCATCTGTCTTGCCTCTTTCTGTCCCATTGTTGGCTTTTTTTTTCTGCTGTAAAATAAGTGGTTGGTACAACTGTTTGTGTTGGTGCAGGTGGGGAATTGTGCTGAGGTGTCCTGAGTGAGTGAGCAGGAGGTGCAGAGGCTAGGCAGGTATCGTGTTGTTGGGGGGTTGGTGTGTGTGTGTGCTAGCACCTGACCAGGTGCAATGGCCTTTTAGCGAGGACATCACTGCTAGGGATCACAGGATATCCCACTAATGCCAACTACTATCGGCTACGGTGAGTGGAAGAATCGGGCTAGTATCAGATGTGACAGGTAGTTAATGACAAGAGTTTGAGCCAGTCATGCAAGAAAACCCTCGCACTCATGGAGAGAAACCTCCCCTAAAACTCAACAAAAATTACATCTAGCCAAAATATGGGAAGGCTCAGCCATTGTTACTTTCACCTTCACACACAGCATTATGTATACTTTACAAAGAGGGCCTAAGTAACAATTGCTCTAATTTGTTGGTTTGAAATTTTGATATCTTATTAATTCTGGACAATATGAAACAAAGGCTGAAATAATATTGAAATACACTGAATTAATGGTAATTCACAACTCATTTGCCATGTAAAAAGTTTTGATTCTTTTAATTCTATACAGCGTAGCCCATTCTGATTTCTACAATCAGAGGTACCATTATATGCTTTCCACTCTTCACCTCTGACCTCCTCAGTACCATTCTCCCCAGCCACAACTTTTCCCCACATTCTGGGACTCTCATTGTGACTCTCTCAGCTTGCTTCTCTGTCTGTCTGACTGGACCAGCCGGACTGTGATTACGAGCAGATCAGAAGTTGGAAATTCTGCAATGAATAACTCATCTCCTAACTTCCCAAAGTTTGTTCACCATGTACAAAGCACAAGCAGTTTGATTGGATACTCTCCACTTGCCTGAATGTGTGCACCTCCACCAATGCTGACAAGGCTCAGCGCCATCCAGGACAAAGCCACTTGCTTGATTGGAACCCAGTCCGTACCCCTTATAGTGGTAACAGAATTCATCATATATAAAGTACACTGCAGCAACTCACCAAAGCCCTTTAAATAGCATTTTCCAAACTTCATAATTTACACTGAAAAGAGCAAGGTTAGCAGGTGCAGAGATAAACATCACCAGCAAGTTCTCCAACAAATTGCACATCATCTTGACTTGAAATCACATTGTTTTTCCTTCTTAAGGATGGTTCCTGATAGGCAAAGTAGACTAGCCATGGCAATGACATTATCATCACAAGAACAAATTTTAAAAACTCCTTTTCCAAAAGCCTCATCAGAGTTGACCTTTTCAACCATTCCTTCTTAATTCTTAAATCGCATGGCACCAAGTTATAGTCCAACAGGTTTATTTGAGATCACAAGCTTTCAGAACATTGTCCCTTCGTCTTGCCCACTTCACCTGACAAAGGGGCTACGCTCCGAAAGCTTGTGATTTCAACTAAACCTGTTGGACTATAACCTGGTGTCGTATGACTTCTGACGTTGTCCACCCAGTCCAATGCTGGCACCTCCACATCATTCTTAATTCTTCTCTTTTGGCTGCTTGATGTCATTTATTCACTTTTGGTACAGTGCATTTGGATTTTTTTTTTTGAAAGATGGTGAATTCAATTGTTGTTTTCTGTATAATTTCACACGTATTGAATAGTGTACTGTTTTGAGCAGACAAATCAAATTTAGGTCAGTCCAATTAATCTCCGAGAGCTAATGTTGAATGGAGTTTTTGACAGGAGATGTTCTGTCTGAGAAGTCTGTGCCTTCCGTAACGAAAGCTGACAACACAGCATTCACAGATTAATGCTGCCCTTTCCCTTTCTGCCAGTTTCCATTAATATATTGTAAATCAAGCGGACATTTTTCATCTCTAATAAATTGATAACAAATTTGTTCAGTGAACCTTTGGAAAACAGTATATAGAATTAAGTCAGATGCTTTAAACAATTTTTAAACCTACATTACACCCAGTACAATTTTGTTTGTGTACATTCCTCCTCAGTTTCAATAGTTCAAGTTTTTTGAACTTTACTGAAATTGAATATTTCACAGGGCCAAGACCGAAGTTCCTTTTCAGTTTAAAACTCAGCAACACTGTTTGCATGAAACATTTTGTTGGTAGTAAGACCATAAGACATAGGAGTGGAAGTAAGGCCATTCGGCCCATCGAGTCCACTCCGCCATTTAATCATGGCTGATAGGCAGTTCAACTCCACTTACCCGCACTCTCCCCGTAGCCCTTGATTCCTTGCGACGTCAAGAATTTGTCAATCTCTGCCTTGAAGACATTTAACATCCCGGCCTCCACTGTGCTCCGTGGCAATGAATTCCACAGGTCCACCGCTCTCTGGCTGAAGAAATGTCTCCTCATTTCCGTTCTAAATTGACCCCCTCTAATTCTAAAGCTGTGCCCACGGGTCCTAGTCTCCCCACCTAACGGAAACAACTTCCCAACATCCACCCTTTCTAAGCCATGCATTATCTTGTAAGTTTCTATTAGACCTCCCCTCAACCTTCTAAACTCTAATGAATACAATCCCAGGATCCTCAGCCGTTCATTGTATGTTAGGCCTACCATTCCAGGGATCATCCGTGTGAATCTCCGCTGGACACGCTCCAGTGCCAGTATGTCCTTCCTGAGGTGTGGGACCCAAAATTGCACACAGTATTCTAAATGGGGCCTAACTAGAGCTTTATAAAGTCTCAGAAGCACATCGCTGCTTTTATATTCCAACCCTCTTGAGATAAATGACAACATTACATTCACTTTCTTAATCACGGACTCAACCCGCAAGTTAACCTTTAGAGAATCCTGTACTAGCACTCCCAGATCCCTTTGTACTTCGGCTTTATGAATTTTCTCACCGTTCAGAAAATAGTCCATGCCTGTATTCTTTTTTCCAAAGTGCAAGACCTCGCATTTGCTCACGTTGAATTTCATCAGCCATTTCCTGGACCACTCTCCTAAACTGTCTAAATCATTCTGCAGCCTCCGCACCTCCTCCATACTACCTGCCTGTCCACTTAACTTTGTATCATCAGCAAACTTCGCCAGAATGCCCCCAGTCCCTTCATCCAGATCACTAATATATAAAGTGAACAGCTGCGGCCCCAACACTGAACCCTGCAGGACACCACTTGTCACCGGTTGCCATTCCGAAAAAGAGCCTTTTATCCCAACTCTCTGCCTTCTGTCAGACAGCCAATCCTCAATCCATGCCAGTAACTCACCTCGAACACCATGGGCCCTCACCTTACTCAGCAGCCTCCCGTGAGGCACCTTATCAAAGGCCTTTTGGAAGTCTAGATAGATAATATCCACTGGGTTTCCCTGGTCTAACCTACTTGTTATCTCTTCAAAGAATTCTAACAGGTTTGTCAGGCACGACCTCCCCTTACTAAATCCATGCTGACTTGTTCTAATCCGACCTGCACTTCCAAGAATTTAGAAATCTCATCCTTAACGATGGATTCTAGAGTTTTACCAACGACTGATAGGCTAATCGGCCTATAATTTTCCATCTTTTGTCTTGATCCTTTCTTAAACAAGGGGGTTACAACAGCGATTTTCCAATCATCTGGGACTTCCCCTGACTCCAGTGACTTTTGAAAGATCACAACCAACACCTCCACTATATCCTCAGCCACCTCCCTCAGAACTCTAGGATGTAGCCCATCGGGGCCAGGAGATTTATCAATTTTTAGACCTTTTAGCTTTTCTAGCACTTTCTCTTTTGTAATGCCTTCCATACTCAACTCTGCCCCCTGACTCTCCTTAATTGTTGGGATATTACTCATGTCTTCCACTGTGAAGACTGACGCAAAATACTTATTAAGTTCTTCAGCTATTTCCTTATCTCCCATCACTAGCCTTCCAGCATTAATTTGGAGCGGCCCAATGTCTACTTTTGCCTCTCGTTTGTTTCTTATGTATTGAAAGAAACTTTTACTATCACTTCTAATATTACTGGCTAGCCTACCTTCATATTTGATCCTCTCCTTCCTTATTTCTCTCTTTGTTATCCTCTGTTTGTTCTTGTACCCTTCCCAGTCTTCTGATTTCCCAGTGCTCTTGGCCACTACATAGGCTGTCTCTTTCTCTTTGATACATTTCTTGACTTCTTTTGTCAGCCATGGCTGTCTAATCCTCCCCCGGATAATCTTTCTTTTCTTTGGGATGAACCTCTGTATTGTGTCCTTAATTACACCCAGAAACTCCTGCCATTGTTGCTCTACTGTCTTCCCCGCTAAGCTCTGCTTCCAGTCGATTTTCGTCAGTTCCTCTCTCATGCCCCTGTAATTACCTTTATTTAACTGTAACACCATTACATCCGATTTTGCCTTCTCTCTTTCAAACCGCAGACTGAACTCTACCATATTATGATCGCTGCCTCCGAAGTGTTCCCTTACTTTAAGGTCTTTTATAAAGTCTGGCTCATTACATAGCACTAAGTCCAGAATAGCCTGCTCCCTTGTGGGCTCCATCACAAGCTGTTCCAAAAAGCCATCCTGTAAGCATTCCATGAATTGCCTTTCTTTGGATCCACCGGCAATATTATTCACCCAGTCCACCTGCATATTGAAGTCCCCCATGATCACCGTGACCTTGCCTTTCTGACATGCCCTATCTATTTCCCGGTGCATCTTGCACCCCTGGTCCTGACCACTGTTAGGAGGTCTGTACATAACTCCCATTATGGTTTTTTTGCCTTTGTGGTTCCTCAACTCCACCCACACAGTCTCCACATCATCTGACCCTATGTCATTCAGTGCTATTGATTTAATTTCATTCTTAACTAACAAGGCAACCCCACCCCCTCTACCCATTGTTAGTAGTTGATTAATTTACTGTATTACTTTTGTTCTTATGGAAAGTATTTTATTTCCAGTTTACTTGTCATGGTCAAGGAAATTTGTTAGACAAATTCTGCAAATCAGTTGACAAACTAATCATTCGATCAGGAAAAGAGGTGATATAGTGGTAATACATCTGGACCAGTAACGAAGATGCCCAGGCTAATGCTATGAGCACCTGGGTCAGAGTTAGAGATTTAACTCTACCTGAGTGTTGGAATTATAATTCAATTGATGTGGACTGGTAACAATGTAAGTATTGTCTGTGGTTATATAATCCCATCTGGTTCACCTTAGGGAAAGAAATCTGTTCTCCTAACCTAGTCTGGCCTATGACAAATGGTGATGGAACCATCAAGAGGGAAAAAGACTACTTGATTTCATCCTCACCAATCTGCCTGCTGCTGATGCATGTGTCTATTTTCTAATCAACCTGTTCAGAACTGTTGTTAACACCTCTGGAGCAGGTGGGACTTGAACCCAGGCTACCTGGCTCAGAGGTAGGGATATTACCACTGCGTCACAAGAAGTAGGAGTGTCTCGTGCACATTCACATCTTCACATTGATTATGCTCTCCACTGTGTCAAGTGACAATACCACAATGCAGTATGAGATAAATTAAGAACAGATTCAGCTCAAAAATATAACGTCTTAGTATAGTCCTGTGTGTGTGTGTGTGTGTGTGTGTGTGGCATGCACGCACACAAACAGATAGATTCTCCATTGTTGGTAATCATACATTGTACAAAGGACGATGGTTGTGGTTGCGGGAAGTCAACCATCTCAGTTCTCAGGAGTAAGGGCCTGGGTCCAGCAGTCTTCAGCTCCTTCATCAATGGCCATCTCTTATTATATGGTTGAAATCGGGGATATTAGCAGAGGGTTGCACAATATTCAGCACTATTTGCGACTCTGCAAATATTGAAGCTGTCCTTGTTCATTTGCAGAAAGATTTGGACAATATCCAGGTTTGGGTGGATAGGCGGTAAGTGATCTTCATGCCATATCTGCCACGCAATGACCATCTTCAACAAGAGAAAATCTAACCATCTTCTCATATTTTTTTGAATTTCAAAAATACACATTATTCATAAAAGATCTCTTTGTATATATACATTGTCACAAGTGCAGTTTGATTCTGTACAGTTGCATGTCAAGTAAACAAACAAAACATTAAACTTTGACTCTATCCACAAAACCAAAGACTTCACTTATACAATACTAATACTTACATATATTTGAGACACTGGGAGGGTCCAATAACTGAACAGACCCCCATTAGTAAGACCTTAGGCAATGGTCTTTCCCTACTGCATCTTGGTGGCAACTGCCCCATACTTTAGCGCTTGTCCCTCAGCATGTAATCCTGGACCTTTGAATGTGCCAGTGTGCAACACTCAGTCAGGGTCAACTTCTTGTTCTGGAAGATCAACAAGTTTCGGACAGACCATCTTCTGAACTTATTCAAGCCATTACATCCTGGCCATTAAGAGAAGCAGGTGATGAAATAATGGAGGATCCAACCATTATTTACTAATCCTCCTTTGGTAAAGACTGAGTACTGAAGCACCACAAACATTGCACTTTTTGTTTAATAAGGGAGATAGATTAGTATTAATGAACCAATTAATACTAGGTCATCCACCTAACTAGTTGTTGGGAAAAAAATTTCTGAAACAGTATTAAATCACCATTTAGAAATACATGAGTTTATCAGATCGTCAGCATGGATTTGTTAAGGGAAAGCTATGTCTTATTAACTTGATTGAATATTTAGAGGCGGTAACGTAGAATCTTGTTGCTGAGAAATGAAAATGCTTCCTTCTGTGCCATAGCTTGACAAGGATATTATTAATAAAATATCGTGATTCTGAATGCTGACGTTGGATTACCATTATGTTTATAACATACATAAAAATAAGCGACAGAATGTGTTTATTTTATGCTGTATACATAATACTGTTACATAAACCAGAAAATGAGCCTATTACAAGACTAGTCTTGATGAAGCTTACTTAAGTTAGGTGGCTATTTGAACATATTTGCTTCCTCTCTTGGTCTCTTTGTCTGGCACAACCCTGCACCATCACAAAAGTAACTCAAATAACTTGTTCCCAGGCCTGTGCCGATGACTTTGACACTGACTGTTGGAAACTGTATTCCTCCAGTTCTATTCCTTTGCCCTTGGTTTTCAACACAGAGAAATGGAATGTTGAGCCTGAGGCCTCTGAAAGACTGCTAGATTTCTTCTGTCTGTGATTGTGACAACCTTGGGAACTAACTAGACTATTGGCAGAATCATATGGAGCTCTGAACAATGCAGGCTATAGCAAATAAACACAGAAATTACTGCAGAAATTGAGCATGTCTGGCATCATCTGTGGGCAGAAAACAGAGTTAATGTTTCAAGTCTAATGCCCTTCACAACAGATCCTTCTATTTTTGCTTGAATTGAATCAGCTTTATTGTCCCATGAATTCAAATGGGTACAGTGAAATGTTTGTAAGTCACCACTTACAGCGTCATCTTAGGTACAAAGGCATCTAGGTATAATCCTTGCTTACAGAATAGAGAAATGAAAAAAAAAGTTACATTACAGTAAAACACAATATAACCAGAGGTCAGAAAAACAAGAAGCAAAGTTTAAAAAAACAAACATTACAGTCTGTCTCCAAAAGGCTCTCCACCACAGACCAGGGAGCCTCCACGTAGTCTGACCACTGGTTGCTGCCATACTCCATGCTGGGCCACTGCCGCCATGCTTCGGGCTGCTGGTTGCTGGTGTCCCCTCTCCAACTGCAGGTGCCCCCACTTCGGGTCACTGGCGACTCCACCAACGACTTCAGAGGCCAGGAGTAGGAGGTCAGGGCCAGGAGTCCGAGGTCAAGAGAAAGGAAGAGTAGGGGAGAAACAAAGACAAAAAGAATGGGCGGAGCGAAGGAGCTCCGGCTGGAGCATCCTACTCCAGCACTGTCTTACCGGATACAGTTCCGGGTTTGTTTCAGATGTCCAGCATCCTCCATTCTTGGTTTTATTTCAGTGGGCTGTGACAAGGTGTGTGGCAGAATCAGGCATCGAGTGTGGTGAGGCCCATCTCGCATCAGGAGCAACTCTCACCATCTTTTATGCTTTTTACAAACGGCACAGCAAGATTCCCGCTAGACCTGAGCAAGATTCCCGCTAGACCACATCAAGATACCAATTGACAGGGAATAACACTTATGAAACACCTGATGAATGGCGCAGTTTTCCTCATTAATATTCATCTTCCCAGTTGACAAAACTTAACAAACAAAATTTCAAGAAAATCAGATCATGTCCCTGGCAGTCTTGGAGGAATGCAGGCAGAGTGGGATCGGAGGACTCAATCACTTCTTCAGTGTCCTAAGTGGAAAATGCAGATGGACCTGTGTGTGATACCACGTCAAAGCTAGGAGGTTGCATGTTAATGAGGTGAGATGTTCAGTTAGTAAGTTCGTTAACAAGCAATGATTCCCCTTAATAGAAAACTTGCCACTGCCTCATGACAATCTTGTCTTGATGTTAAGAATTTAGTTGAATGATGCAGCAGGTTGTTCCCAATAGCCCGTTTAACATAGGCCTCACTAGATTTCTCACGATTCTGCCACATTCCTTACCATAGCCCACATTGTTCAGCTCTCTGTAAGATTCTACCTGATGAAAAAGTCAGTTTTCACTAAAACCTTATGTTAGCACCTAATGACGGTCACATTCACACATCTGTCTCTGTCCTCGAACATACTGAATGTTGCGATATTAGAAGAGTGGATGATGCTCAATCTGCATCTGAGATCTGGTATTTACATGTGCCTAAAGATCTGATAAACTACAAATGAGTTCAGACTCAGTTTATCACATCCATTATCTGATGCAGAATGAAATGCAGAATTAAATAATGAATTATCCAGTAAATTTAATTGCAAAAAATAGTTTATAACTAAAGACCATTCAGATAGGGCGGCATGGTGGCGCAGTGGTTGGCACTGCTGCCTCACAGCACCAGGGACCCAGGTTCAATTCCACCCTTGGGCGACTGTTTGTGTGGAGTTTGCACATTCTCCCCGTGTCTGCGTGGGTTTCCTCCCACAGTCCAAAGATGTGCTGGCTAGGTGGATTGGCCATGGAAAATTGTCCGCAGTGTTGAGGGCTGTCTAGATTAGGTGGGTTATAGCAGCGGGGTGGGGGGGTGGTCTGGGTGGGATGTTTTCAGGGCCAATGTGGACTTGTTGGGCCGAAGGGCCTGTTTCTACACTATAGAGATTCTATGATTCTATATATTTGCAGCTACAAAGATGTTAACTGATTGGCTTTGCTTTGATATGTTAATACCTCAGACTGTAGACTGGATGGAACAAATGAAAAGGCTGAGAATCAAATTAAATTATGTTCTAGGAATGAATATAAAATCTGAGTGTCAGCTGAATATACACACAGATTAAACAATATAAATAGCTTAATAATGCCCACAGTACAATTTCAAAAACATGACTTCATTAAGTCCTTAATTGGTCATACAGTACAATGGAATACCCGAAAGCTGAGGGCATTGTTGCTAAGTTTGCAGATGACACAAAGATAGGTGGAGGGACAGGGAGTGATGAGGACGTGGGGAGAGTGCAGAAGGATTTGTACAGGCTAGGAAAGTGGGCAAAGAGGTGGCAGATAGAGTACAATGTGGGAAGATATGAGGTTATGCACTTTGTTAGGAAGAATAGAGGCGTAGACTCATTTCTCAATGGGGAAAGTCTTCAGAAGTTGAAGCATAAAGGGGTTTGGGAGTCCTCATTCAGAATTCTATTAAGATTAACATGCAGGTTCACTTGGCAGTTGGGAAGGCAAATGTAATGTAAGATTTGATTTCAAGAGGGCTAGAATACATGAGCGAGAACATACCACTATGGCTATATTAGGCTGTGGTCAGAAAAGTTTTGTGCCTGTATCTAAGAAGGGATGTACTAGGCATGGAGTGGATCCAGACAAGGTTCACAAGAATAATTCCAGGAATAAAGCGCTTGTCTTATGAGAAGTGATTGAGGATTCTGGGTCTGTACTCAATGGAGTTTAGAAGGATAAGGAGAATTTGATTGAAACCTACAGAATACTGGGAGGCCTGAATGGAGTTGGCATTGGAGAAGATATTTCCAGTAGGAGGAAAGATTGACACCTGAGGGCACAGCCTCGGAGAGAAGGGCGCCCCTTCAGAACTAAGATGAAGAGAAATTTCTGCAGCCACAGGATGGTTAATCTGTGGACCTCATTGACACATAAAACTGTGGAGGCCAAGTCACTGAGTGTATTTAAGACAGAGATAGATTAGTAAGGTTCTTGATTAGTAAGGGCATCAAGACTTATGGGGAGAAATCAGGAGAATAAGGTTGAGAAATATATCAGCCGTGATCAAATGGCGGAGCAGTCTCAATGGGCCAGATAGCTTAATTGTGCTTCTATATCTTGTGGAAGCCATGAAAGGCACAACATCAATGAATACATTTGTCACTCATGATAGTGTCATCAAACCAGTGTAATTTCAATTTAATAAGATGAAATCTGAGTGTAGTGCTTGGAACCAGGTGGATCTTGTTGACTACGAGATCCTTGACTGGGATTGTTAACCTGGGCCAATCAGGAAGCCCTGGTTGACCAATATAAACAGGGGTTTTAGAATATCCTCAATTCAGGGGACTGACTCCAAGCTGGCTGGCCGCAGCCAATGTACTGTGAACACTTAAATAAAGGGTGACTTGGTGAAGGGGTACTGTCCTCCATATAGTTATTTCACTGAGTGACTGAAAACACTTTTTCAAAGGTTTACAGATTTCTTTCACGGCAGGCATGAGCACCGAGTGCACTTGGCTGGGAAATCTGTAGCAGCCTGGAATGCATTACCTGAAAAGCAAACATTCTTTTATTGACATCATCGGCTGAATGGCTTCTTTCTGTGCTACATCTTATATACACTTTTCACTGTATCTCCCTAGATATATGTGACGATTATTCATTCATTCGTATCATGCTTTGAATCACAAGGCCGGCATTTGTGGCTGCATTTCCAAGGACGGTTGTTCCTCCAATTGAAGATACCAAAGCCAATTACTTTCCTATACTGAGAAAAGCTGAAAGTAAACTTACCAGAGGTAACACTTAGAAGAGGGCTTGTAAAGAGCCTACTCTCTGGTGCTTAGCTGTTCTTTTGTCTGAAAGAGAGGGCTATTAGTGTCTATTCAGAAAGACTAAAGATGCAAAGGGGAAAGAATAAATAGTGCACTTTGAGAAAAAGCTTCCAAGTGACACAAAAGTACAGGGCTTTTGAACATCAGACACTGTGAAGTATAACAGCAGGATTCAGGTTCAAGCTGATAATCCTATGTACCATCAATTTCTGGTCTTAACTGTGCTGTCAGACAGAAGCGCTTTACAAAATGCATTTCTCAACTGGAGGGAAAGGAAATTAAGATAATGAGTCTTCAAAAGCCTCTGAGAAGCACATCCTTGCCTTGGGATGTTTACCTGCCCAGCTTTTTTCTTTGTGTATTGTGACCTCCTGAAGGAAAAAAGTAGTGAGAAACAGGAATGTTTGAAGAAATGTAATTATTTTGCAAAATGTACAAGGTTTCTAACTTTGAGGTATTTGTTGCCTGTGAAGTAGAAAATTTTATTTAAATGTTAGGTATAAAATTATAGTGTTCCTTATGAGTTATGTGCATCTATGTAAAATTTTGTAAAAAAATGTTTCTTTCTTCCAGAATTGTTACCTTGTAAAGTAACTTTAATGGCTGTGCATTTGTGCTGAAAAACAGGAAATAAAAACACTGACATTTCATTATGTTTCAGGACCTTAGGTATTTTCAATCAGAGAAGACACAACGAGGCATGCTGAAAGAAGGCTGGAGGGAAACTCAGAAGCCAATTATGTGTTCTTATAAACTGGTGACTGTTAAATTCGAAGTCTGGGGACTTCAGACAAGAGTAGAGCAATTTGTACTCAAGGTCAGTTAAAGTGAAGTATGAAACACCAAGGAAAGGTTGGTTATGGATAATATCATGGGTCTGTTTCAGGAGCTGAGCATATTAGAATGTGTAATTTATGATGATGATTTAGCATCATTGGGCTGAAATTGGTCTGTATCAGTCAGTCAAAATAGTCTTATGGCAAGTCAGCTTCCCATTTTCATTGCTGACTTTCTTTTCCATTCACTTTGATAATCCAGAATAGCTAACTCCATAAGCTCAAAATTAGTGCAGAGCCAACTGTACAGTTTTATCATCAGCTGGAAGAGCCCTGAAACTGCCTTTGAATTGCCAAAGGTAGGCAAGGTCATCATTCATTACATTCAATATTTCTACCTGTTCTTCTCCTTTTCCAATGAATAGCATCAGAATTGTGACATCTTCTCTTGTCATAGAACTGCCATATTTCCCAGAGTACAAACAATTATTGTTCTATGCCAGAAGTTGTTTCAGGCAACAAGTACCACTGTCATAAACCAGTTCTCACCAATGCACTGTGACTCACACAATGCTACCTCCTCAAGAGCTCAACACCTTCAGCCTCTAGGTCATCTGTGGTGATATTGGTGCTTCCATTTGTTAACAGTGAGAACTCAGAGCACTTTGACAGCCTTCTGTCCTTGGAAGTTGATAGATCTAGTAGAATCCAGCTCGAAACCTATAATGACAGAAAATAAAAGTGGAATGTTGTAAAAATAAATGTTGTGAATTGTATTTAATGGAAGCTGTGGTGCTTTTGCAGTCTTATGTTACCTCTCAGGAAAGGCTTGTGGATGAAGTGTCACTAAGCTCCTTGTACGGACAGTGGCAGGCATTCTACAGGATCAAGAACCACTGAAGCAGCTGGTCTTTTGAATGATAGCACTATTGGGGGTTTGGTGGGGTTTCAGTGGCTGCTGTCAGTATAATACCTACCCAAGGTCTAGGAGCATTATTGGATCCCAGGCTACAGTTGTGATAGCAGGAGGGTATTCTGGTTGTGGAGCATGAGGAAAGGGGTTCAACATCAATCACAGGGCTCTGACTCTCGAAAAACTCACCTTTCCTCCATCAGAGCTAGGATGGCAAATGTGTTTTTTGTGCTGCACTCATGGCAAGTACCCTGCCTCTGCTGAGTAAATACCAGTGGGCTTTAGGATGAGGAAGGGGGAAGATCTTCCATGTGCCTTGCCACCACAGACTTAATTGGAGGAGTGGCAGCAGAAAGGCTAGAATTAAAGGTCACTGTTTAAAAGCAAGGGGTCCTCCACTTAAGTCAGAGATGAGGAAAGGTTTTTTTCTCACCAAATGTTGAGAGTTTGGGACACTTCTGAAAAGGCGGTGGAAGCAGAGTCTTTGAATATATTTAAGACAGGTGGATGGATTCTTAATAAGCATAGGGTGAGAAGTTAGCAGAGTTCGGCAACATTGTTCAGTAATCAGATCAGCTATGATTTTGTTGAATGTTGGATTAAGCTCAAGTGTCTGAGTGGCCTACTCCTCCTAATTCCTATGTTTGGAAATTCTGTTGGAGTTCACAAAACAACACAAAACAAAATCTCAAATGACCAGCTAGGTTACTCTGAACATCTGCTTCCACAATACATCATTTTCAGACATTCAATTAAAAGCAACCAGCCACCAAAATAAGCTGTACAACTTCCCTGTTTCTTTTTCAAATTTACAATGAACTACATAAATCATGCTGTCCAGTCTGTAACATTGCCAAGCATCAGTTCTGTTGGAGTCTATTAAATCGGGTGTATAGCAAAACTTTCTTTCTCCTTGTCCCTTTTGTCCAGACTCATTAACCTGCAACTGAAAATCAGGCAGGTGGACCTCACAGGCCATTGTAATGTCTGACTAGCCCTGAGTTGAGGGAGTAGGAAGAAGAGCCTCCTGTTACTTACTGTCATTGCTGGCCTTTACAAGATCGAGAGCTTGGATATAAGCCACATCCTGTAATTCCATGACTCGTCATGTTGGTTGATCAAGATAACCTTACTATACTATTCAGTGAGCTGAGTGTGCATGAATCAGTGCATTGGACACACACCAGTCGTTTATTATTAGAGTGAATCTTATGCTTTTTTTTGGCTTGTGTCGAGATTGTAGGAGAGACTTCTGCCTGAACCCAAGTGGGCTTTCTCACTGTATCTTACTAAACTGACCTCATTAACTACCTGCCCCACCCCAAAGATTCCTTCACATCCCATTCAGGCCCGATCTGACCACGTGCTGTCCCAGAACAACTCACACTCAGTGCATATCCTGAAATTTACTGGCACCTTTTATGTCTTCACTACCTGTAAACACCCATTGTGCACCTGAACAAACTCTGTCTGGAGCTGCCCTGCAAGTTGCTGAAATTTGCTCTGGCCATGACAGACAGGGAGACTTCAGTGCCGTGCTTGTGGGCAGGGACCTAGAGGTCCTGCTGGATGGGGTAGTACACACAAGGAACTTTCTTTTCCCTCAGGACCAGTAGTGATGTCCAAACAAGCCAGCCTGGTCTGAGGGTGCCACCCGGTTTAATACGGTCTCAGCTTTCCAAAGGAATGCCCAGCACTGTAGGAAGAAGGTCAATGACTTTCTCCACTCTGCCAAAGTAAGTGCTACCATCTTCTCTCTGATATCCACACTCACTCTATTTCTGCTACTGCAACCACTTCTAACCAAGGCACATGCTTTACCACTGTGTTGCCCATAACATCTCCCTCCATTCACTCTCACCTACCTTAACCCCTGATACTACTCACCCTGCATGCCTTCTGCACTGCCTAATCACTCATTTATCTCCATACCTGCTACAAAAGTAACAGCTGTGCCAGTCCCTTTCACCTCTCTTAATATCGACTTCTCATTCCAGGAGACAGACAGTCCCCAGTAAGGCAGAAAGAGTATAGACGGCTGGAATGGTGCTCAACATTCAGCCCTTTGCCTATCATGCGAAGAGCATCCTAACTGTGACCGTCCCAAATGGCTGACTGACCGTATCCAAGCCCCTGGACGTCAAGAGGCTGCTCTTGACTTACTGTGTTGGGACCCCTCTGAATATAGGCTGTCGTCCTTCGTTTGACTGAGACCTGCTGACAACCCCAACAAGCTTCCACCTTTGCGTCTGCGCTAAATGGCAAGGCAGGTGTAATATGAGCCTGGTATTCCTAGCTGAAGAGAGTGACCACACCAAACAGAGTCACCTCACCTGCCAAGGACTGGTTGGGAAAGGTAGGCCACTGTAGATGTTTATAGACGGGTTGTGTAGGGAGTTAGAGAATTATAAAACCTGCCACATTAATGGCATGGGCTCTAGGAAGGAAATGTGGATATTTGGGGCTCACTGGTACATATGGATGAGGCTGGAAACCAATGGCAAAGATGTGCCCACTGTCACTTTCCATCATGCTGGAAATCAAAAGTACACATTGGGGGCAAAAATGGATGCGACCACATCAGTGGGGTAGGTGACTTGACCTGTGAGGGAAAGGACTGCAGCAAATACTGATCCCTTTTAAAGGGAAAGAACATAGGTCACAGTCCATGCAATGTACAGCACATAGGCTGCCTACTCTCTGACATCTAACAACATTGACCCTCTCTGTACTTGAATCAACCTGGCACAGCCTCTGGTAGACAATTCTTTGACATCTACACCTTTTCATACACTGGGAGCCAAACATTAGGGATGTTGAACGAGGACGAACAAAGGAGTTAGCATGACCCAATGCCACGCATACACATTGTTTCCCCTGTTTCCTGGTGGTGCAATAAGCTGTCAGTGCAGACCCCCATCCGTAATGCCTCACCTGTGATCACAGAGTTTTGTCGGGTGGTTCGAAGATGCGCTTAGTACTTATGTGGAGAGACTCAAACACATGAAGGTCAACATCAGGAACATTTATTTAGAAGGTAATAGTCATACACAAGCCTTTTTCATCCCTGCCACCAAGGTACCCTCAATTGATTTCCTTCTTTCTCCTCTCCCACTATGTCTTCGTGTAATCCCTTGTTCTGCAGCTGGCATGGAGGGAGCCTGCTCAAAAGTGGAGCCCATTGGCCCTGGCATTTTTGTGGGGTGACTTCTTAGAATCATAGAATCCCTACAGTGTAGAAGCAGGCTGTTCGTCCATTGTGTACGCCAGCCCTCCAGAGGGCATCCCATCTGGATCCACCTCACCCCTGTAACACTGCATTTACCTGGCCTGTACATCCCTGGATGCGATGGGCAATTTAGCATGGTGTTACAAAGGGGGAGGTCAAACCCCTCTGATAATTAAATTGAAATTTAAATCTGTTATGGCGGAATTAGAGGTTCCCTTCTAATAATTAAACCTGAAACACACAGAGAAGCTCGTCTCGCCTTTATAATGTATCTGCAATAACATTTTTACAACCCACAACAGATATAGTCTGTAAATTAAAAGCCTGTAATACAGGTTGCCAACGAAATAGTCTCGTATTCTTGCCCTTAAATCTTTCCAAAAAGGTGAGAGGGTTGTGGTCTGTACACACAACCATCTCCAAAACATTAAAATGTTGTAAGGCCAATACCAAACTCAATAACTCTTTTTCAATGGTGGAGTATTTTCTGTGGTGGCTTTTGAATTTCTTTGAAAAAAAACCAATTGGCCCTTCAATTCCGCCATCATCCTCCTGCATCAACACAACTCCCAGCACCTACATTGCTAGTGTCGATAGCGACTTTAAGGGTTTCAAGAAATTTGGTGTGGCTAAAACTGGTGTGGTGGTTAACACAGCTTTTAATTATCAAATGACTCCTGTAATTGTTCTGCCCACCAAAATTTTGTGTTATTCTTTAGCAAATCCATCAGTGATGCCACCGCGCTGCTGAAGATGGTACAAACTTCTGATAGAATCCGCTCAGTGCCAAAAATCGAAGTACGTGTTTCTTTGAGGACGGCCTTGGAAATTCCTCAATGGTCTTCATCTTCACATTCCTTAGGGTCATCCTTCCATGTCCAGTGTTGTGTCTCAAGAACATCACTTCTGCCTTTGCAAATTCAGTTTTTGTTAAATTTAGAACCAGTTTTGCCTCCCGTAGTCTTTCAAAGAGCTCTGCCAAATGCACCATATGATCTCTCCACGTATGGCTAAAGATTACTAAGTCATCTATATAGACGGCACGAACAGTCATCCTGCCATAACTCTATTCATAAGTATTTGAAATGTGGCTGGTGTGTTGTTCATTCCAAAGGGCATGACTTTAAATTGATACAGCCCATTTGGGGTTACAAATGCAGAAACTTCTTTCGCTCTCTCCAACAAAGATACTTGCCATTATCGCGAAGTAAGTCCAATTTTGTGATGTAGGTGGCTTGTCCAACTTTTTCAACAAATCCTCCAGCCATGGAATTGGGTATGAGTCCAATTTAGTTATGGCATTGACCTTCTGATAATCCGCACAGAATCGGTTTGGGAACCAACACGATCGGCGAACTCCACTCACTTTCACTCAGCTTGATGAAGTCTTCTTGGAGCATCACTTCTACTTCCTTCTGTACCTGTGTGGCTTTGAGAGGATTAAGCCTGTAGGGGTGTTGTTTTATCAGAACAGCATTCCCTGCTTCAACCTAATAGTCCTCCCCATTCTATTCTTACATATGTCCTCATTTTGCTACAAGAAGACTTTCAGTTCAGTTCTCTGTTCCTGAAACAGATAGCTCACTGTCCTATCCCATTCTCTAAGGACTTCATTACTTAATTTATTTTGAGGCACATCAAAATCCAAATCATCTGGATTTGATTCCTCACTCTGAGGGGCAGTAGCTAATACCTGTTTCCGCAGTTCCCTTTCCCTGTCGTAGTAAGGTTTCAGCATTTTCACATGACATACCCGATAAAGTTACTTCCTATCTGGCATCTTTACCAGATAATTCACCTTACTCAACTTCGTCTCAATCTGATAAGAACCACTAAACCTTGCTTTGAAGGGATGTCCTACCACTGGTAACAGCAGCAATACTTTATCTCCATAGGAAAAGATATTAATGTTAGATTTCTTACGTGCTGCTTGCTTCATTAGATGCTGTGCCACCTTCAAGTGTTGTCTAACTAATTCACCGACTCTGTTTAATCTTTTTGTCACCTCAGACACTTAATTCAACTGTGAGATCTCTGACTTCGGACCTATCCACTTTTCCTCAATTTTAAAGGCCCTCTTACTTTGTGTCCAAATATCAACTCAAATGGAGTAAACTGAGCCAATTCATTTGGGGCATCTCTAATGGCAAACAATATAAATGGGATACCTTTATCCCAATCATTTGGGTAATCCTGGCAATAAGCCCTCAGCATGGTCTTTAGGGTCTGATGCCACCTTTCCACTGCTCCCTGGGACTCAGGATGGTACACACTTGATTTAAAGTTTTGGATGCCTAAACTATCCATGACCTCCTCAAATAATTTGGCAATAAAATTGGACCCTTGATCTGACTGAATCTCCCTGGGTAGTCTATAACAGGTAAAGAAAGCAAGCAACTCCTCCACAACCTTTT
This sequence comes from Ginglymostoma cirratum, assembly GCA_024137785.1. Lineage (NCBI taxonomy): Eukaryota > Metazoa > Chordata > Chondrichthyes > Orectolobiformes > Ginglymostomatidae > Ginglymostoma > Ginglymostoma cirratum. Next base: position 846,986 of record JAHRHZ010000083.1, on the reverse strand, counting down.
ACTTCCCGTAATGGAATTAACTCCAAAAATCTGGAAGACACATCCAAAATGGTATGCAAATACTGGTTCCTAGGGACCAGTAGGGAGGGAACCTACACAATCAGTCATAACCCACATGGAAGATTCTTCAAATGACTGAATCGGTATCAAAGGCGCTGGTTTTATTACAGCCTATGGCTTTCCCACCATTTGACACATATGACAGGTATGGCAAAATTCAACCACATTCTTAAAATGTTTTTGTATCTTAGCCTGCGTATTCCTGACTCCTAGATAACCTCCCATAGGTAATTCATGTGCTACCTGCAATACTTCCTGTCTGCATTCTACCGGCAACACAATCTGGTGAACTTCCTTCCATTTCTCCTCTGCACTGATCTGCCGCAGTCTCCATTTTCGCCTTAGGATTCTATCCTTAAGATAATAACATTCAGGAATACATTCTGATTCTTTTTCCAAGTAGGCTTTACGATATAAACCTTTTATTGTCTCATATTTTTGTTCTAACTCCATTAATCTCTCAGAACTAAACACTTCTGCCTGTTCAGGTTTTTCCTTCATCATTTCATCAAACAGAGTGTCAGCTAACTGGACCTCAACTCCTTCGTCTCTCTCTTTGGTTTTTCCTTCTTGCTGTAACTTATGACTGTGGGATCTTGTTACCGCACAATCCAGAAAAATTCCAGGGTATTTATCATTTAACTCCTCAGTTCCCTGGTTTTCCTTGTCTTCTCCACTACAAGGGGCATCACTCCCATCTTTGATCTTGCTGGGTCATTTCCTAGAACAAACTGTATTCCAGCACTTTTTCAATCACTCCTATTGTCACTTCCCCAGTCTTGATTCAACTTTCCAACCTGATCTTACACAGGGGAACGCTAAGTCTATCTCCATTTATTCCACAGATTACCACTATCTCGGGTAACATTTCAGAAGAAGTGCAAATACTTTCATTTCTTACTATTAGAGAATGGTTAGCTCCTGTATCTCTCAATATTTTTACTTCTTTACCTTCTCCCCCTGTTCTTCCTGAGTAAACCTTACCCATGGAGGTGAAGTCTTTATAGAAACTGGGTATCATCTCTCACTATCCAGCCCGTGACTAGGCTGTGCACTATCCTGCAACTCCTCAAATTCTTGTGGGATTCCCTTCACTTCCTCAACTAATCCCACTGGTTCAGTCTCTTTGACCACATACTTTTTCCCAACACCTTTCTTAAACCACCGGCAATGTGACTTTATATGTTCCACTCCATTACAGTGAAAATATTCAGTAGCAGCAGTGTGTAATATCTACAAGATGCACTGCAGAAATTCACCAAAAATCCTCAGACAGCACCTTCCAAACCCAAGACCATTTCCATCTAGAAGGACGAGGGCAGCAGACATATGGGAACACCACCATCTTCAAGTTTCCCTCCAAGCCACTCACCACCCTGACTTGGAAGTATATTGCAGTTCCTTCACTGTCACTCGGTCAAAACGCTGGAATTCCCTCCCAAATAGCATTGTGGGTCAACCCACAGCAGGTGGACTGCAGCGGTTCAATAAGGCAGCTTACCACCACCTTCTCAAGGGTAACAAGCGATGGGCAAGAAGTGCTGGCCAGCCAGTGATGCCCACATCCCACAAATGAGTAAAAACAAATTCACGATTACTCTGCACAATTTCATAACAATAGCCAATCCATCTAATCCACACATCTTTGGTCTGAGGGAGGAAACTGGATCACCTGGGGAAGACCCACACAGACACAGAGAGAATGTGCAAGCTTCACACACATTTGCATGAAGGTGGAATCAAACCTGGGTCCCTACCTGGTAACCACTGAGCCACTGCACCACACTTGGGGGACTGGAGTCTGGATGACCCATTCATGCCAAGGGGCAAGTCTGGACTTCAGTTTTGAAGGTTGCATGGGTGTAGGTGGAGGGTCAGCCACTTCTGCAATGTCCTGAAAGGAAAGAGCAGTAGGATGTATGTGTGGGACCACCTGTAACTGTATGCCACCTGATACTGCCTCATCTCTTTATGAGGACGGGGCAAGGATCTTCCCATCTCCCATAACCTCATTGCCATAGGTCAGGCCAATGGTGTGCACGTGTGCACCTTTCCAGCAGCCCTGAAGGTGCTGGGTCTGGCTCACCCTGGCAGCCAGTAACCTACCCATAGAGACAGGCAGGCAATCACATGATCCACTGCACTGATGTAGATTCTGGGCAATGACAGCCATTGTGTCCCGTTTGCCTATCTGCGGTTGATACTGTGCCCTGTGCATTTGGATGAAATCCCTGTTTGCTGACACCACAGTGTTGTCTCCTGCCTGGGTTGAGCAAGCGTCTAGTCCTCATAATCCTTCGTGTGCCAACTGCCAAAGCTGTTTCTTCCTCTACCAGCTGCAGACCTGTCACCATGAGGTGCTCATCAGATTGTGCACCCTCACTCTCTGTGTCTCCAGTTTTCACTGAAGTGTCAGCATCTAGGCTGGTGGGGGTGCAGGTGGCAGCCTTCCCGATGCTTTCTCTGAGGTCTCAGTGCTCCTGTGCTCAAAGGTTAAGGATGGGGCTTCTCGTGGAGCCAGGCATTTCTCTACAGGTTGGCAGAACTGGCAAGTCAAAAGAAAGAGACAGACAGTGTTTAGAAGTCGCATGTGATGATTGAGAGTGGCAGCAGGGTTAATGTGAGAGTTGCATTGGAATGAAGAATGGTACTTACTCATTTAGCAGAACATAGGTGTTTGAGCTTCTCCATAAGAGCAGTCCAGGTCTTCTGCTCTGAGAGTTAGGATGCTGTCCTCAAGAGAGTAAAGACCCAGATGTCAGGCACCCCTTCACCCATCTGGGCTCTCTCTGCCCTGATATGGCCTAAGTACTCCTGTAACCAGCATAAGGGGTTAAATGAGTGAGATTGTAATGGGTGGCACAGCTATTAGTGCTGGTACATGTGCAGAAAAGGTGGTGAGATGTACCAAAGGACTGAGGTTGGGGTGGGCAGAAGTGAGTGTGGCAAGGTGTTACATCCAACAGTGAAAGTGGGAGGGCATGAGCCTTGTTTCAAGGTGAGTGTAGTGGCAGAGATGGATTTAGTGTGCGGGAGCAGGGGGAAGATTGTGGCACTCCTCCTGGGAGGGAGGATAACATAATTTATCCACCTTTCTGCATTGCTAGCTATTTTTCACACCAGCCCATCTCCAAGTCCCTGTCAGAGAAATGTGTTGCCCTGTTCCCTTCTCCTCCACGTCCATGGCCCTGTCCATCAACCAGCTGGACAGCTTCAGAATGCTGGAGCTTGTCCAACTGCACAGCAACCTTTTAAAGATGGCACAGACGCAAGGGATGCCACCCTCTGGGTAGAAGTCCACTGAGTGGAATGTGGGTGAAATAGGGTGAAAATCAGACACTATAGGGAGGGAGTAGGTGATTAATGCAGTGAGTTTGATGAGGTATGATGATGATAATTTGCTAAACCTTCCAGTGAAAAACCCTCCAAAAAACTCAATGCAACTTGGGCATAGCTAAAAAATGTAAGATTCAGACCAGAGAGTTTATAATAAGAAGCTGGAGAAACTCAGCAGGTCAGGCAGTATTTGAAGAGAGATAAACAGAGTTACCATTTTGAGTCCAATATGATCCTATTTCAAAACAGCATTAAATTTAAAAAGAATTGGTATTACTAAACCACTGTCGTACTTTCCCCGCCCCTAGTATTATATTTTTTACACATAGCACAAAATATCCTTCCTGATAGTTGTGTTTTTATTCATGGAGCCTGCCTCAAAATTGAGGCCTCCCTGAAGTGGTCATTAATTGTCCACTTAAGGACCTCAATCAGGGTTAGAGTGGGTCTAGGCCTTGTCTGTCTTACAGTAAAGATGTAGAAAGATCAGAGCAGGTGGGAAAGTATTGGGAAGACCATCCAGGAAATTCTACAGATCCCCTCCAACTACCAACCTCCAAATGTAGCAATGGTTGTACATAAAATTCTGCCCAGTGTTTCAGATTCTGGTGACCAACTTATCCTGTTGTCAAAGAATCAGCTTCTCTCTTTTAGAACTAAATGACACAAGAATTGTAGGCATGTGGAATTTGGATGCTGTTGCCGTAACAAAAATTGACAGAAGGGTCCCACAGTTATTGTAGAATATACATGCCTCTGAAATTGATGCAATTTGGGCAAAGAATACATTGGTACTGTTATAAGAAATTCTATGAAATGAACTACAATTCACTGACATACCTTGGCAATATATAATTTAATTTGTCATTTTACAATGATCATTTTCCAAATCAAATGTGTATGGCTTCTACAGTAAATCTGGCAAGATCAACCTCCATAATCTTTAAAAAATTTGCCATGATGATGGCAAATAATGGGGAGAAATTCTAACGGTAAGGTGTGCCACCACCTGTTAATGTTATATCAATTGTGTTTAATGAAACAAATTTCAATTAAATGGTTAAAAAGAGAAACACTGTCTGGAACTGAGGTAGAATCTGATTTGGCAGTGTATGATTGTAATGTTTCACTCAGTAAGTACATCTTAGATTGAATAAAGTTAGCTCCAGTGATACCCTTCATAAATTGGGTCTCTTTAATAAAGCACTACTCACCTAGCATCAAGATTACTGTTCGCTGCTCCCTTCCCATCTACCCCATGCAAATGACAGCAAGGGACAGGGTCCAGATCCTCTATTGATTTTTCTCCTGTCCATCCTACTTCCAGAGCACAAAGTGAGCAAAGGCATAGCCTCATGAAGCAATACAAATAGCTGAGTTCAAAGGTCAGAGAGGACCTTGCAGAAGCCCCCTTGAGTTGAACATTTGCTGCTGAAAGCCCCAGTCTTGGCCAAGCGCTTCACTTGATACAACGAACAGGCCCCTCCTGCTCCTCCAGATGGTACACCTGATTCTTTCTGTTGCTGTTGCAACAGCATTGAAAAAATTCTCCAGTGGACTCCAACAGATTATATCTTGGAACAAGATCCATGTCAGATACCTACAATGGCAAGAAATTATCCCAACCCATGGAAATGAGTTTGGATCGGAATAGATGCAGATGGATGTCCCATTCTCTGGAAATTCCAAAGGATAAAGATCCAGACTTCAATCTTCTTTCATTTTGAGACTTAGAGAGAATAATTCCCCTAAGATTAAAAAATGGAGAATTAGGTAATTTGTATCCGTGGACAGGTTCCATGGGGATCCTAACTAACTGCTTAATGGCATTTCCATGTTCTCAGGTAATCCGGGATATACTGATGATTGGCCACCGACAAGCTTTTGCCTGGGTCGATGAATGGTATGGTAAGTGGAACTGTTTGCTTTCAGCTCTGTTCACAAGCAACTCAGTTTTTCCATGGCTATCATCTTAAATATGGTACAAAGACATGACTAAAAAGACATAACACGAAGGCCTGCTACCAGAAGATTTTTCTGACTTTGAGAAGAGATTTATTTAAAATCTAGTGGAAAATGGTAAGATTTTCAGCTATATTTTTGAGAACCAGCTTTACATTTGAGCCTTTAGGTCCCTTTCTTATATCATTACTCAGGTAAGACCATTCAATCCCTGTGGCCCACTACACCATTTAATTAAATCATGTCTCATTTGCACATCGGCTCCCATTGCCCCATTACCTGGAGACATTGAACAAACAGACCACCAGATGTCACAACTCCATCTGTGCTTCCAACTCACAAAAGGCTGTTGGAAGCTGTTTAAAAATAAAGAATTATCTGATCCACATTTGGAACCTACGTAATGGTGTGATTTTAAAAAATTCATAAAGTGTGACCTTTTGGCACCCTTTTAAAAGAAGATTCTCAAAATCAGATCCCATTTGGATTTTACGGTCTGATTTTTCTATTTTATTCCCTCCTCTCTTGTGTTGGAGGACCCTGCAGTCATCCATATACGTGCAGCCGTTCTTTCTGTATGAGTCTGAACACTAAGTAATAGTTGTCACAGCCTAACGTAAATCGGTCTACATATGATATTTACATAGATGTGTTTCTAATTGGAGTTATTAAATAGAATGGATTGGGCACACTGGCTATTTTTATCCCTATCCCTACACTAGAGACTTTGAAGACAATCTACTAAATCTTCATTGCTTTCCTTGCTGAACATTAGTGTCCCCAGATATTTCCAAACTTCTTACTATGCCACTTCATTATCAAGTCAGCTTTTGCGTGGTTCACATTTCTTTCTCTGCCTACTGCCTTGTTGTGAAGCATCAAACCTTACTCTGTATCAACATCCAACAGCGCTGCCGTGCCCAGGAGCACAGCTTTGTGAAAAACCCTATAACATTATGAAGCAAAATTTGTGAAGCTACCTGTATTTATAGTCAAATCTTAGTCAGTAAAGTCTTGTACAGGTAGTTCTCCTATAACGCGACAGTTGCGTTCTTGTGTAATCTTGGGCTATTAAAAATCACGTTATAGGGAAATCGCTATACTGTACAGTAGAAAGTTCATGTTATCCAAACAGCGTCCACTTTTCATCAATCGCGGTAACAAAGCACGCGTTATAGCAGAAATACCTGTATAAGTAAGATTTCTTGATATTTAAGTTTGTCGCTTGATCTTGTAATTTCATTGGAGCAGAATATTCTGAATGACATCATTTCCTAACTCTCGGTTTTCTCTTGTTTACTAACGCACAACCTTTATATATACGAGTTTACTGCAATTCTATTTCATATTATGAAATCACATCTATGCAGAGTATTTCAGGTGATAGTTTCAATGAACCTATAGTGTCAATTGTCTTAACTAGGCACATGTAAAGACCACCTGTTTGTGTTGAGCATTTTAGTAATCATTTCAATAAGGATTTGCATTTTTATCAAGTCTTCACCTGTTTATAAAAAGTGAGAAACCAATTCCAAAAGGTAGGTATTGCTTTTTCGCAATTTCTTAATATCTTAATAAGGGTTGAACATATTTGTCTAATTAAGAGTTAATTTTATTTTGATACATTGAAAAATCTGAAATGTCTGACTTGAGGTCTTGTAGCAGGTATTCTAATGATCTTCTGAAAACAACTTTCTTGAAGATCTTTTTGGCTTCTACTTTCACATTTCCTACTGATCGCACCTGCGCTGCTCCACTCTTTCCCCTTTTTTTCTCCCTAGAGCACTCCTTCTACTGCTAACCCTTTTTTTCTCTTCACACCTTTTCTCTCCAACTGGCCAATGTACATAAATCTCGTGCCCCGCTGCTTCTGGAACCTTCCATGTCTGCACCTAGAATGTTGTCTTTTTTTTTATGTTTTCCACCCAGAAACCACTACATGCCTTGAGTTTAATGTCCTCAGTAGAAAATGCCAAGAAACATCTTGAACTTTTTACAGATATGACTATGGATGACGTACGGAATTATGAGAAAAATATGCATGAACAAACGAACATAAAAGTTTGGTTTGATCAGCCTTCCACAAATTCTCCTTCCGCGGATGAAATACAGAGTGATGGCAACGCAAGCGTATGTTACATTTTTCCTGAAGTACATTTTGAAACAAACCATCCATACTTTGGGAATTAAGGATATCAAAATGTTCTCCCTTTAAATAAAAATCTATAAGCACAATGGCAGCGCAAAATTAGGCATTAGTGAACAAGAAGTTTCATGTCATGGGGCTCTTTTAAGGTCAGAGTTATTTTTTGTCACTGAGCTATGCTGTAAAATCAGTGTCTAACCCCTTTTCCAGGTGTGCACATCTTGAAGTTCACTATTGCCATAGACAGATTGGCATTTACTCCCTTCACCCTCCAGACCAGATTACAATGACACATGCTGGATAACAGCTTCCTGAATACTGCCAATATTTCTGTTTCTCACCCAATCTGAATGTACTTTACATGAGCCGAAACAATGGTTTGCAGCAAACTATTCAACCATGGAAGCCACCATAGCCAAACACAAATCTGTTTTAATTAACGTCTGCATACATAAGTAGTGAGCAGCACAAACCAGGATCAAGCTTGGAGATAGTTCTTCTCACTATTGTTCAACACATCACACAGCATGACTGAGGCAACAACTAGATTTTCTTTGACATGTAAATAAAATATTACACTGCAGTTATATCGACAGTATTGTGAATCATGAAGGTAATCACATGAAAAGCAGAAAAGAGGAGTAACTTTGATCCAATTGATTGAATTGAATACAACTAAATTTGATTGACTGCATCACATTGCCCAATTTTACTTCCTGTTGTCATCACTGCAAAACTAAATGTCAGTGGAGTTTCAAATAGGCAGTCAATTCAGGTACTTCATCTTCCTGGCAGGGCAGTTAATTTAAAATTACTGTCAAGGTCTTTTTTGCAAACAGGCACACAGAACAGTTTAAAGGTGAAAAATCACATTCTCAGGGAGTATAGCAGGAAGTTTTACAACATAATCAATCATATTGCTTGATATTGATTCATCAGTTATCATTGAAATTTACCAGTTTGTAATTAATGAAAATTTAAATTTCATCCGAAGTATTATGTTTTGAATATGATTGATTTTGTGCTGATTTTGACTGGGTATCCGAGCAGTGCAGAAAATAGTAGCAGCCTTAGAGACATTGACCCCAGAGAGATGACATTTAGCAATTTCTGGGAGTCAGAAATAAGAGCAGAAGTAAGGCGCTTCTTTATCAGGACCAAATTCAAAGAAATATGGAAATAACAAAAGAAAATGAATTACAGTAGGGTGCTTAACAACACTTCAGTAGAACACGGATGGAACACTGCATGAGCTGTGAGTGACCAAAGCAGAGACTGTAAAAATGAAAAATTTTTCAACATTATTTCCAAATAAGAGGAGAAATTTGAACTCATTCCACAGGGAGGAGAGGATGGTGAACACTTGAAATGAGGTGGCTTCATTTCCCATTGTGTTGCTAATTTACAGTTTGAACGCTATTAAGTGTGTTGGCAGACGAAGCAACAGCTGGGCTCTGGCAGGAGCCACATGCATAATTGCTAAGTACCATTCCATGCCCCGAAGGACTCCAGACACATTTACCTTGTCCCAACCAAAGAGCCTGCCTTGGCCACCCTGCTTAGTGACCCCTGTTTTGAAGCCAGTGGAGGCCTGGCAATGCAAGTTTCTTCATGGGGCCCGGCAAAGCAAGTGTACAGTTCTTTGTTCCACCACAGTATTCTGAGATGCTGTTACCCAGAGTCCCACCATCAAAAGACTCCGTTAAACATCGTTGTTTCTCCCATCTCCACAACGTACCTGAGAACTTTGCTGCCTGAACTTCCTTTCCGATCTCTCAGCCAGTTGCTGTTTCCCATAAGTTTCAGCTGGACATCGAACCAGTGGTATATGGGTCAGATTGCAGATCAATACATTGGCTCTGAAATCTTTTGCAACCAATATATAACAGGCCTACCCCATCCCCACCCAAAACCCACTGAGTGTTAAAGCTCATTCTAATTTGTCTCAAACTGGTTCTTGACTTATAATGTATTATTACATGACCCTGGACTTGTGTGGACCCTGCCAAAAATAATACCAGATATTGTTCTGTGACTCAAATTGCAGTCACAGGAAATAGATGGTGTTTAAAATATTATACCAGTTAAACCAAAAAATAACACCCAGAATTAAAGTTATGGATTTTGCCTTTCCAAGCATGAGTGTCTTTGAAGTGGAATTCAAAAATGTGAATTATTGGTGCTTACAGCTTTTCATTGGTCCTGGTAGTATTGGAAACAATTTGAAATGATGAATTAAGAATATTATTCCAGGAATGTGTCTTAAACATGAAAATAATTTCCTGTTCGGTTTGACTATAAGAGCTGATTGTAAATAAATATTGGCAGCTTTAAAGTATTTTAATATGGAAAATATAACCTTGTGTGCAGTAAACTTTGTTTGAGAAAAAGCTAAAAAGACCAATGGTAAGTGAACTGTGATGCATTACTGTGAATTTTGCCAATGTAAAGCTCCTGACAATATTGTACATTTCAGGGTTGCAGTAGTCCTTCTGAAAAGGGTTTTTTTTTCATGAATTTCAAAGTGAGGACTTTATTCAGCACTTTTTATATTTAATTGTATATAAATTCAATTAGTACATACATACTTAGATCAGAAACCTGGGGCTGGATTTTACAGTTCCCTGGGAGTAGATTTTGTAGGGGAGGGTAGGAGGCAAGGTCTTGTAAAATGTAGTGTGTAGTCTTCTCACTGCTTTCCCACCTGCTCATCCCTGACATGTCTGATTTTACAGGGGGAGGCATCAGCCAGCTCACCCACCCATCCTTATGCCTCTTGAGAGCCTCAGGTACCTTATGCACCACCACAGCTATTTAATCCTCCAGAATCTCCTCACCTTTGAGGACAGGCTGTCATCCCAGCAGTGCTGCCACTCAAATCTGGTGCTGCTGAGACTACAGAGCTGCAGATATGAAGTGGGACTTCCTTCCCAGATGAGGCTGAATTCTCAATCTGAGATAATTAGCACTTTGCCAAACGTAAAACGGCTGTGTGCCACCTGGCTGTTTTTTAAGATGGATTCCCAATAAAATTGTTGGTCAGGGGTGGGATTTACAGTGAATATAGTGTCCTGTAAAATCTAGCCCCAAATGTATGGGAGGCCATGGATGGAAATCTACAGGTATACCAGAACAGCATGTTGTTCCGACTTATTGCACCATTCAACATTTTATAGAATTATAAATGTTATAAATCATGGACTCGGAGCAGTAAAAGAAGTAACTTGCTTGTTCTATCATGTTTTATTTAAGAGTGAAACATTAAATAAGTAGTGAACTGGAGTCAGTATATTGTTCTGTCTGTCACGTTGAAATTTATATATATATTATTTCCCCTTAATCTTCAACTGATAGACATGACAATGAACGAAGTTCGAGAATTTGAACGAGCGACTCAGGAAGCCACCAACAAGAAAATTGGAATTATTCCTCCTGCGATTACTATCAGCAATATAGTTATGCCTTCGTTAGCCCGCAGTGGACCTTCTAGTGCCCCGACCACGCCTCTTGCCTCAGAAGCTCCAGAATTTCTGGCCATTCCCAAGGATCGACCTCGAAAAAAGTCTGCTCCAGAGACTCTTACGCTTCCCGATTCTCAGGAGAAACACCGTGCTGCCATGGTACCTGATACTGAAGCCTCTGGCGAGCCATCTGAGCCCAAGCACAACTGATTTTTGTCTCTGACCTTTGGCTTTGTTTTCAGATTTCAGTATAAGATTTCTTTTAATTCACTATCTTTTTACTTCTTAATAGATACGTCCTGTGTTCTTGACCCTGAATATACTTCACAAAGGAAATAATGTATTCTACATCCAGTTTTTGTTAATTTAATTAAATAAGAAGCTTTTCACCAAATGGTAAGATCAGTGTGGAGCGCACAAATTTTACAAATTAAATTCTCCAGATGCTGATGACAAGCTAAGTCTGTTGCCACTACCTCATATTGAAAATGCATGAAAGGTTTATCCAACATTTTCCTGGCTTTGATTTGCATGAGCTTAAAATCAAGAACAACGCTACATGATTTTCCAATTTCCACTGGAATATGGGTGAGGTTGCTGGATTACAGCAGGAAAAGTTATCTCTACATATTTAGCATTTACACATCAGTATTTCAATACAATAAAGTTTAAGCACATTTAAAAAGCTCTTGTGTGAGCTGGGAAATGGTTGTGTTAGGTCAGCAGATACACAGCAAGAAGTGTTTTGATGACTTGAGACTGGAATCATTTGCTCGCTCCCTGTGGAAATTAGCAGCAGCTAGCCAGGCATAGAAAGTTCCAGAGTGGTCACAGCTGTTGTTTTAGACCTGGGTCCATATGCTGGTTAACTATGTTCTTTGGCAATTATCAACACAACTTACCAGTGATAGGTTACAGAATAAAATCCTCAAAAGACACAATGCAGAATTAAGCCATATGGCCCTCAGTGTCTTATCGACCTTTAAAAGAGTTTTTCAATTACTTCACTCTCCTACTTTTCCACCAGCAATGGCCAGCAAAATATTCCCCTCCAAGTATTTATTCTGTTCCTTTATGTAAGTTACAATTGAATCTGCTTCTACCACCCATTCAGGCAGTGCATTTCAGATCATAATAACTGACTGTATTAAAAAATTCTCTTTATCTCATCTCTGGCTCTTTTGCCCGCCAATTTAAATCTGAGTACCAACTCTTCTTCTGGTTCCAGATAGTGAAGTAACAGATCCCCCCTCCACCAACTCGCCAACTAAGTTTGCCACTAAATGTTTCTTGAGCCAAAAATGGAGCCAGATTCAATCCATAGTCTGTGATAAATCAGTCGAATCTCTATAACTGGCCTCAGTGCCATTGTACCAGGATGGGGAAAATCGACATAGATTGTTTCTTTTGTCTATTATCTAGTGGCCCCTGCTAGGAATCTATACCATCTTGATTGCCAAGACAGAGCAAGACGAGGCAGCGACAATCTGGTATCCTCCTTAACAGTCTATCTTGTATTTGAATATTTGCTCCATGGGTAAATTAAATTTAATCGTTGCATCTGGAATATTGAGTCACATTTTAGGCTTCCTATTTTTAAAAAATGTCAAGGCCCATGAATATAGATGTTATTGTGTGTGAGCATGATAATGCTGGGTTGTTCTCAGCACCTCCACAACTGCAGGTTTGGAAAAGGAGAGCCATCAATAGAGTTTACACTCCCTGAATCAGTTCAGGGTGAATACAAAGTTTCCTTATGTAAAGTATTTGCCATCTGCACTGATAATCCATTTGAAATGAAGGATAATTGTCACATTCACAAGATAAGTTTTAAATAATTCAACTTCTGTTGAAACTCGGTTCCACTGGTGAAGCATTTTCCAGTGTATCTTAATTCATTTCTTGAAACTATTAAAGCTTCATCCCAGAGTCGCTACACCATTGCTTTTCTTGGCTCCTACCTATGTGCCAAAGATAAGATGTTGATGCTGTAATAATTGCAGGACAATGCAGTGTTATGATATAAATCCATCTGCTCTTCTGTTTTGCTGAGTGAAGGTGCTAAACATCAAAAAAGACTTTTAAGAGATAATACTGAGTGAATGATTTGTCAATAGCAGAACTACACACCATGTTTGGGGCTTTTTTAAGGAGAAATTTTAAAGAAATCCCAATACCATATTTTTGTAAACATAGCCTGAATTCTGCATTTGATTGATTTAATCCATTAAATCTTTCATCCTTAGTTGCCCACACAAAACAAATGCAAAAAATTAAATCAACTTAGATTTCATTTTTGGTAGAAATTTTGACACTAACAAGATGAACATTAATCTTTAAGCCCCACACCCTAATCCATTTAAGAAAAACCTTTATAAGAAAATGCACTGCTGATCATTGATAATCGCGCACCTAAATGCCAAGCCATCGAATCATTTTAGAGAATAAGAAGGAAAGGAGAGGGAAAGAAGTGGACTGTTGAGTAAAAGTCATGGCATTTGTATTTCTTTTAAAAATCTTAATTAAGAATTACTTGTTGCATATGAAAAAATGATTTTCATTTAAAAGTACATATTTGTTACACTCTGCCTATTAATATCCCCATCTGAAAACATTCTCTATTAATGTGTAAACAAAAGAAACCTTCTTGCACCATTATCAGCAGTTTTCATTGTTTAAAGTCATATGCATATAAGTTAATATTTAACAAAAGTACTTTTCCTAGTCTCAGAACTTAATTCCTCCTTTGTATCTTTAATAATTGTATATTGGACTTATCACTGTGTTTGCCACAATGCTGGTGAGAATTTGAGAGCTCAGCAAGTGCACAGCATAAACTCTGATAACAGAGAGGAGCCTTTAGAAAACCTGAACTAACATAAGGGTAAAGAAGTTCATACAGAATTTCTCCCTCAGTGCCTCTGCATGCTGTGCAAATGTGTACTGTATGTTGTTACAATTCTATCTCAATTATTAGAATGAACGTCAGATCTGTCTGCCTGATTGCTCTAATTCAGTTCTTTGTTTGGAAACGTGAAAAAATTTACTGTGTGGTAAATTCTGTGTACGTTCTAATATTTTATTTTTTCTGGACTTATTTATTTTTACTATCAATATCATATTAGCAAAAGGACCAATTCATGATATTAATATTGTTTCAAATATTAAAACTGAAGCCAGCAGAAAATCCCGGTACCTTGCTATGTTTAGGTTGTTACTGATGTTTGCTTTAAGCCATATTCATTTGTAGTGCAGTTATTTTGAAATGGTGGCATTGTGTCTTGCGGAACTCACTGACAACAATTGTTTTCTAGAAGGTGAAACTCCTTACTTGGGGTATGTTTCCAAAGATACATTGCTGAAGTGACAGTTAGTCACCTGTCTTTGAGCAAGAGCATCTGCAAGCCACTTTATCCTGGGAGTGAACCTTGTGGTGTTCGTATCTGTGCAATTGCCATGAAGATCCATAGGTCCAGCAGCTAAGGCTAACTTTCACCCTCTTTGCCCAGAAGGGAGCGAGGCGAATGGTAGCAATTCTGAACCCGCTCATGCTAGAAGGACTCAAGTTCAAAACTTGAACTGGTTTTCAATGATCTGCATAGGTCAACTATTCTGCATTGACGGTGTCAATTATTTTTTTTCCTGAGCCTTGCTCAAAAACAGCAGTGACTCAATTTCAAAAGCAATTATTCTGTTGTGAAACAGTTTGGGACATCTTGAGGATATTATTGGGGTTATAGAAAAGCAAGTTTCTTTTTCTCTTTTGAGCCTTTCTAGCTCAAGAGCTAAAGTTAATAGTGTGTTGTTAATAGAATATAGTTTGTTCTGAAGTTTTTTGCACATTAGAAAGGTGCCTTAATTTGTGCTACTACAAAGAGCTGCTGAGGGCATATCAAGAGAACAGGAAAATTAAAAGGTTGAGTTTCAAAGGCCATCCAAAGCTACTTTCTCAAAATTCCTAAAGGCCAATTAATGAAGCCAAATGTCGGGAAGCAAGTTTTTCCCCCCATTCCCTTGTGTGGATAATATTGTGTTCTCAAGACAACCAAGAGAAACATAGTACTTTATAAAAGTATTGCATGATGGGGTGAGAATTTTATGAAAACCACCTTTTTAACAGATATTTCTGAACAGTTTTGATCAATTCTACAGGGAAACCATTTCAGATTCCTGGGATTTAAAGGTATCAGCAACAATTTTGTGCACTTTCCTTCTTTTCAATTGGAAATGCCTGTGAAATGTATTTTAAAGCATTTTTGAAATAAAAGTGTAGTAGTAGTTACTGACGGAAATATTTTTCAAAACAGGATGTTGCTTAAATAGTTTCATAATAGCATGTTTGGGTTATCTTAGTTATCCAAACTGTATATTTGCTGTTTCTACTGACTCTGTTTCCTGGTAGTAGCCAGAAATATAAATGTTAAATACCATGAATATTTTCTTTGAATACTGAAATATGAAGAAGTTATGTATAATTTTCTGGCTACCTATAAATGCAGATAATTCTTTTTACAGTATGAACTTGTTTTCTGTAAAGCATTGCAATTCAACTCATACTTGGAACTTTCCACTGCTGAATAAGCTATATACAAAAATTTGGCATTTCCATTCAGCATAAAAAATGGGGAAAGCTCACCTGATAAACAGGCCTGGCACTGATTCTTAGAGTCCATCAGGTGATCAGACACTATCTGCAAACTGTTCTGACTTAGCTGATCTGAACTAAGTCAATGATTGGATTATTATAATTGGCCTCAACATTCTGGGCTAAAAAAGGGAAAAATTCTAAGATCCTCCACTCTTTTGATTCTGCAAGAATGCATCTGGATGGACTTCTGGTGAACTCAGGATCAAGCTTGGCTGTGATTTCCACTCCCCACAGTTGAATACACAAATGAATAAACAATAATTCCTTGGCTAAGTAGTGAAAGAGCTGGTGTCTGTGGAGAATCACTGACCTTGGGAAAAGAAATGAGCTGTTGTTTGCTGGTTGTAGATAAATGGCACTTTTCAGAAGTCTGATAACGCTATTTGACTATTCTCCTGGTGTCTAATCTACGAATACCTTGTAGGGAGGCAAAAAATTGACTCTTAAAATAGGACATTAGAAAGTGCCAACTTTTGAATATATTCAGTGGCATATAATCTGCTATGCTTGGGTTCATAAATGGAAATTCCATTCTGTGATAAATACAGAATGACATTTTGCATAAATTAGTACTGAATACACTCAGTACAATGTAAATATTCTGGTAATTTGTTAATTTAAGGGCATGTTTCCCTGCAGCAACTGGTTTATCTTATTGACAGATTCTCTGTAATAGTTTGTTACATAGCATGTTATAATAAAGCTCTGTAGAAAAAAACCGTACATTGCTTAAGGAGCAAATTTATCATTCAAAGAAATAAATGTGTTTTCCCTCTCTGAATTGATTTTTTTTTAGATTTTTATGTAGTTATTGGAACTATAACTTAATCTGATACCCAATGTCAGTCTGTGATTGTTTTAAAATTCATACACAGAAAAGATTTATCATTCTCATCTTCTCATGCATGGAAGCAACACAATACAGAAAAAAATGGAATTAAGGGACTGATCAAGACTGAAACTGTGATCCATAACAAGAAACCATAACAACTTAAATGAATTTACCATAGTGTCTTTAAAATGGAAAAGTAACTCAATGCAGTGGGAAAAAATCATGCTGAGCAAAAGAAGATGAAATTATTTAAGTAACAAAATATTTGCATAAAGTCTGAGTTTTCTTGGGGGAAAGTGCCTTAAGGAGAGAGAACAGAAAGCAGACAATTGTGGGCACATTGAACAGAATTTTACCAAAAATCAGCCAGGATTCAATTTTGGGAAGTTTCAAGTTGGGTTTAACTCCGTGAGCTCCAGTGAGTTATCTCATTCCATTCTCTGCCGCTTACCTGCCTAAGGATGCACCATGCCTCTGGGGTGCCACTCTTGTGTGATATTGTACTCATTAGCAGCTGAAATATTTGCCGCAGCCAGGACCTTTGAAGGTTTCTGCCACTGGCCACGATATTTAAAGCCCAGCAGAGCACCAGATCAGTCATTGCCAGCCATGAATAGCCCTTTCACAATTCACATAGTAGGAAGCAAACAAGAAAGTAACGCTTCTGAGCACACATCAGTGGCACTGGTTGTTTCACATACCAGTATCAATGTGCTGAGTTAGGCAGCACAGTTCTCTTCCTCCCTAGAAGAACTCTTATAAAAATCAATAACAAATAGCTCAATAACCAAAAGGGATAAATGAGGGGAACAAAATCAAAATGGTGTTGGAGGGGCATATGATGCATCCCAGACCTGCCACCTTGAAAAGCTTCAAGAGTACTGGTGGACAGCAGCTTGCTCCCTCTCCAAGGACACCTGGGTGTGGACATAACCGCAAAGGTGAGGCTGGTCGTTGGGAATTACCAACACCTGCCACTGCCTGGATCTGTCGATGGCCCCCTTGCCAGGCCCACAAGGGGTACCTATGCCCTTTCTGCCCCCCTCTGCACCAGGTGCCCAAAGGTGAGCTGGTGCAATCAAAGGTTTTTAAGATAACTAAACAGGGATGCATAACATTTAAGTATACATACAAGGTCTACGAGCTCCACAGAACATACAGTTGACCTGGGAGTCCACAAATGATATTTTTTATAAATAAACCTAATCACCAATTTACAAATTTACAAAAACAACAAATATTCACAAGAACAGAAGAAAGCAATCACAAAAAAATTCAAAAACCAAAGAAAGCAGCAAGGGATGGTTTATATCAAAATGGCATTGGGGGGAGGGACAATTCATCCCAGCACCCATAGTGACCATCTATCCCAAAAGGTTTCAGAGTACCAGGGAGCGCCATATGCTCCTCCTCCAAGGGCAACTGAGTGCAGACATAACAGTAGAAGAGAGGCAGGCGGCAGAGGAGGGTAACAGCCCCCATCACAGCCCACAGCCTGGAATTGTTGATGGCTACGTTAGTCAGGCCCCAGGAACAGGCCTGAGGAGGTCCTCCAACCTATCTGCTTCCCCCTCAGTTACTGGCTGCCCCAAAATCAAGAGTGTGGGGCTTAATTGCTGCCAAGAGAATAATGATAGGTTTTGTTAATAACTATAGAGTGGGTGCAGTCTCCCACAACCTATGTATTGTTTTCCAAGGACTCCACGGCACCACCAAACAGATAGCTGGCCTGGGAGCCTGTGAACTAATTTAATCCATGACTATACTCAACTGCTGCATGCAAAAGCCTCTACGCTATAATTTTGCTACTCATGATGGCCCACAGTGCTTCATTGATGCCCAGACTTGAGTTGATAGATCTGTCTGAAGTCCGTGTCATTTAGCACATCCGTCCCAAAAGTGCCACATAATACGCTGGAAGTTATTCTCAATGTGAAGGCAGGATTTTGTCTCCACAAGAATTGTGCGGTGTTCGCTCTTACCAATATTGTCATGTACAGATGCATCTACAGATGGCAGATTGGTAAGAATGAGGTCAAAAGTATGTTTTTCCTTCTAGTTGATTCCCTCACAATCTGCTGCAGACTCAGAGTAGCAACTATGTCCTTTAGGACCCGACCAGCTTGGTCAGTAGTACGGCTGCCAAGCCACTCTTGGTGTTGGATATTGAAATTCCCCCACCCAGAGTACATTTTGTACCCTTGCCATCCTCAATGCTTCCTCCATGGAGCAGTACTGATGTGTGGTAATCAGCAAGAGGTTTCCTTGCCCATGTTTAACCCGAAACCTTGAGACTTCATTCTCGGGATCCGAAGTCAAAGTTAAGGACTCCCAGGAAAACTGCAATCACCACCTCCCTCCTTGCCCCCCCACTGCTGTTTACCACTGTGCTACCGCCACCTCTGCCAGGTCTGTCCTGCTGGTGGGACAGGACAGATCCAGGGATAGTGATGGTGGTGTCTGGGATATTGTCTATAAGGTATGATGCTGTGAGTGTGACTATGTCAGTCTATTGTTTGACTAGTCTGTGAAACAGCTCTCCCAATTTTGGCACGAGCCCCCAGATATTAGTGAGGAGGACTTTGCAGGTTCTACATCTGCCGTTCTCATTTCCAGTGCCGAGGTCAAAGCCAGGTGATCCGTCTGGTTTCATCCCTTTGAGACTTTGTTGCAACTGGTACAACTGAGTGGCTTGCTGGGCCATTTCAGAGGGCATTTGAGAGTCAACCACATTGCTGTGGGTCTGGAGTCACATGTAGACCAGACCAGGTGAAGATAGCAGTATCCGTCCCAAAAGGACATTGTTGGGCCACATGGCTTTTTCCGAGTGTTTTGGAGAAACACTAATTGGAATTAATAAGATTTGGGCCAGGAGAGTGTTGAAATAGTTAAATCTGAAAATAATAAGGGAATGTAGGAGGGTTTTAGTGATAGATTGACGCAAGTAAGAATGAAGATAGCAATAGGCAATGGTTGAGGTAAACATTTGAGAAGCTCAGACTTGACCAGGAAGCTGAGGTTGCACTTAATCTGCCAGATGACATAAATGTGAGAAGGACAGGGAAAGTGTTTAAGGGGACTCAGGAGGCCTGGTGAGTTGGGAAGGCACTGAAAAGTTGACATTTAATATGGGCCAGTACAAAGTATTGGTAGAAGAGCATGGAAATGCAATATAAATCAATTCTAAAGGGAGTGCCTGAACAGAAGCCTTTAGTTATGTACACAAATTATCGAAGGTGCCAGGGCAATTTGAGAAAGTAGTTAAAAAGGAAATGGCATCCTGGGCTTTATAAGTTAAGACATGGAATACAAAAGAAAGGTTTTTTTTTTATTTAGTGGAAGTGAAGCCCTGGAGCAAAGCCATCACCTTCTCATGGATTGAGTTTTAAGGTGATTAGCGCATCACTTAATTGAAACGTCAGCTTTCCTGCTCTTCAGATGCTGCTTGGCCTGCTGTGTTCATCCAGCTGTACACCTTGTTATCTCTATTTGTAATGCGCAACATTGTTTATGTCTCTCCACAAGGATATAAGGAAGTAGTGATGAACATTTATAAAACACTGGTTTAGCCTTAACTGGAGTATTGTGTCTAATTCTGTGCACTGTTCAGATTGGTTCTAGGGATGAGGGACTTCAGTTACAAGGACACACTGGAGAATCCCTCTGACAGAGGGGTTGAGAACCAGGGAATGAATTTACTGTGATTATTAAAAGGGCAGTAACTGATGTGAGAAAACATAGCAAGTGTTTAGGATCTGGAACACACTGCCTGTGAGAAGGCAGATTCAACTGGATTTCAAAAAGGAATCAGATAAGCACCTGCACAGGGTACAGAGTAAGAGGAAAAAGTGGGACCAGTTGCCCTTGTAGAAAGCTAGTACAGAATTGACAGGATGAATGTCCTCTTTCTGTGCTGCTTTCTCACTTTCTACCCTCCAGAAAGTTATGGTCTTTCGAAACTGTGCCTGTGTCTTAAATCACAGCAGGTCCTGTTCCTCTCTCAGTCGTGAGCTCATTGATTGTCTTTGGCTCCCATTCAAGTAATGTCTTGACTTTAAAATCCCCTTCATTGTTTCCAGATTAATCCAATTCCTCTCTTTATCTCTGTCACCTCCACCAACTCCTGTATATCATTGTTCCTTTAATTCTGGCCTCTTGTACAATTCCAATAATATTTCCTTCCTGCACTGGTAGCCATGTCTAAGTGACTAGCTCTATTCCTTTACTCCTCCTCTCTACCTCATTCCTCCTATCAGAAACTTCTTAAAACCTACCTCTTTGAATAAGGTTTTGGTCACCTGACCCAATGAGGGTAGAAGGTCCAAACCCTGAACAAGGTGGACAATGCCGGGTCAGTTGGGAAAATACGGCAAGAATGGAAAAGTCAGATTCTCGATGTTGAGAAAAAATAGCCGATTTTCCACCAAAACATTTGATCGCAAGTTGACATCGTTAAGGAGCTACATATTTTCTTTTTTAGATTGTAAACTGAAATGGAAGTCAGACAGCTATTTGGCTGAAATATCAGGAGGGTTTTGCAATTTGGAAAAATCAACTGGTGCAAGTTTTGAGCTTTGTAAGACAACGTTGCCTTTCAAAGCAGTAAAGGAGATAGTATGAGACAGATTTGCACCGAGTTCAGGAACGTCTGTCTGACAACAGTCCTCCAATTGACTGAGCTACAGATTGTTACAAAGCTGTAAGTACAGAACAACTAGAGACCTCCTGAGCCTGCAAACTGAATAAATCTCTGTATTTCCCCTCTCTCTGTGTGGGTGGAAAGACAAAGGGCTGAATTTTACCACTTTTATAATTTCATTAATGGGATGTGGGCTTCACTGGCTGGGCTGGCATTTATTGCCCATCCTTTGTTGCCCTTGAGAAGTTGGTAGTGAGCTGCCTTATTGAACCACTGCAGAAGTTCCAGGACTTTGATCCAGTGACAGGGAAGGAACAGCGATATATTTCCAGGTCAGGATGGTGAGTGGAGGGGAACTTGCAGGTAGTGTGTTTCCATGTGTCTGCTGCCCTTTTCCTTCTGGATCAAAGTGTGATGTTTAAGTATATTTTAGTGCATTTCTGCAGTGCATCTTGTAGGTGGTACACACTGCTGCTACTGAGCATCGGTGGTGGAGGGAGTGAATGTTTGTGGATGCAGTGCCAGTCAAGCGGGCTGCTTTGTTCTGGATGGTGTCAAGTTTCTTGAGTGTTGTTGGAATTGCACTCATCCAGACAAGTGGGGAGTGTTCCATCATAGTCCTGACTTGTGCTTTGTAGATGGTGAAGTTGTGTTGGGGAGTCAGGAGGTGAGTTACTCACTGCAGTATTACTAGCTTCCGACCTGCCTTTGTAGCCATTGTGTTTATATAATGAATCCAGTTGAGCTTCTGGTCAATGGTAACCCCCAGGATGTTGATAGTGAGACAGTCAGTGATGGCAACACCATTGAATGTCAAGGGGTGGTGGTTAGATTGTCTTTTATTGGAGAACGTCATTGCCTGGCATTTGTTTGGCACGATTATTACTTGACGCTTGTCAGCCCAAGCCTGGATATTGTCCAGAGATAGTAAGAACTGCCGATGCTGGAGTCTGAGATAACACAGTGTGGAGCTGGGGGAGCATAGCAGGCCAGACAGCATCAGAGGAGCAGGACGTTTCGGGTTGGGACCCTTCTTCAGAAATTGTCCAGATCTTGTTGTATCTGAACGTGGACTGCTTCAGTATCTGAGGAGTCGTGAATGGTGCTGAATATTGTGCAATCATCAGTGAACATCCCCACTTCTGACCCTATGATGGAGGGATATTGAAGCAGCTGAAGATGGTCGGGCTGAAGACACTACCCTGAGGAATTCCAGCAGAGATATCCTGGACCTGAGATGACTGACGACAAACAACTACAACCATCTTCCTATATGCCACGTATGACCCCAACCACTGGAGAGTTTGACCCCCGAGATCCATTGATTTCAGTTTTGCTAGGGCTCCGTGATGCTATATTCGGTTGAATGCAGCCTTGATGTCAAGGGCTGTTACTCTCACCTCATCTCTGGAATTCAGCTCTTTTGTCCATGTTTGAATCAAGGCTGTAATGAGGTCAGGAGCTGAGTGGCCCTGGCGGAACCCAAACTGGGCATCACTGAGCAGGTTATTGCTGAGTGGGTGCTGCTTGATAGCACTGCTGATGACATCTTCCCTCACCTTACTGATGATTGAGAGTAGACTGATGGGGCAGTAATTGGCTGAGTTGGATTTGTCCTGCTTTTCATGTATAGGTCATAGCTGGGTAATTTTCCACATTGCCAGGTAGATACCAGTGTTGTAACTGTACAATAGGGGAGGGGCAAGTTCTGGAGCACAAGTCTTCAGTACTGTTGCCTGAATGTTGTCAGGGCCCATAGTCTTTATAGTATCCAGTGTCTCCAGTTGTTTCTTGATATCACGTGGAGTGAATTGGATTGGCTGAAGACTGGTATCTGTAATGGTGGGGCCAACTGGAGGAGACCAAGATGGATCATCCACTCAGCACTTCTGGCTGAAGATTGCCATGAAAGCTTCAGCCATATCTTCTGCACTGATGTGCTGGGCCCTTCTGTAATTGAGGATGAGAATATTTGTGGAGCCTCCTCCTCCAGTGAGTTGTTTAAATGTCCACCACCATTCATGGCTGGATGTGACAGGACTGCAGGGCTTAGATCTGATCCATTGATTGTTAGTTAGCTCTGTGTGTCACTTGCTGCTTATATTGTTTGGCATGGAAGTAGTCCTATTTGGGGGCTTCACCAGGTTGACACCTCATCTTCAGGTATGCCTGGTGCTGCTCCTGGCATGCCCTCCTGCAATCCTCATTGAACCAGGGCTGACCCCTTGATTTAATGGTAATGGTTAAGTGGGGGATATTCCAGGCCATGAGATTGCAGATGTTGCTCGAGTACAATTCTGCTGCAGTTGATGGGATGGCCTATAGCACCTCATGGATGCCCAGTGTTGAGTTGTTAGATCAGTTCAAAGTCTGTCCCATTTAGCAAGGTGATAGTGCCACTCAATATGAGGTTATTCTCAACGTGATGGAGGAATTTGTCTTCACAATGATGGTGCAGCGGTCACTCTTCATCATACTGTCATGGACAGATGCACCTGCAGCTGACAGATTGGTAAGGATGAAGTCAAGTATGTTTTTCCCTCTTGTTGGTTCCCTCACCACCTGCTGCAAACCCAGTCTAGCAGCTATGACCAGCTTGATCAGTAGTACTGTTGCCAAGCCACTCAATGTGTCTTAAATTTCAATGTGGACATTGAAATCTTCCACCAAGTGCACATTTTGCACCCTTGCCACACTCAGAGCTTCCTCCAAGTATTGTTCAACATGGAGCAGTACGGAGTCATCAGCTGAGGGATGATGGTATGTGGTAATCAGCAGGAGGTTTCCTTGCTCACATTTAACCTGAAGCCATGAGACTTCATGGGGTCTGGAGTCAATGTTGAGGACTCCCAGATCAATGCCCTCCCGACTGCGTCCCACTTTGTCACCACCTCTGCGAGGCCGACACTGCCGGTAGAACAGGACATATCCAGGGATTGTGATAAGGGTGTCTGGGCCATTAACTGTCAGTTATGATTCCATGATTATGACAATATTGACTAGTTGACTAGTCTGTGATAAAGCTCTCTCGGTTTTGGCACTAGCCCCCAGATGTTAGTGAGGAGGACTTTGCAGGGTCAACAGGGCTGTTTCTGCTGTTGTCTTTTTCAGTGGCTGGGTCAATGCCAGGTGATCCGTTTAGTTTTATTTCTTTGTTGAGACTTTCTAGCAATTGATCCAACTGAGTGGCTTGCTAGCCCATTTCAGAAGGCAGTTGAACAGCATTGCTGTGGGCTTGGAATCACGTGTAGGCCAGACCAGATAAGATTGGCAGATTTCCTGTCCTGAAGGACATTAGTGAGCCAGATGGGTTTTTCCAACAAATGATACTTCTTACATGGTCACGCGTGGTTTCACAGTTCCTTTCCTGGGAATCCTGTGAGTGATAAAATTTGCAAATGCAAAGCCCATTAAAAGTCAGTTTAAAATATCACAGAAACCCAATTGTTGTCCATGGATAAGAGATAAAAGGTACTGCAGATGCTGGAGAATCCGAGATAACAAGCATGGGGCTGGATGAACACAGCAGGTCAAGCAGCATCATAGGAGCAGGAAAACTTGACGTTTCGGGCCTAAA
>JAHRHZ010000083.1:791240-821925 GCA_024137785.1 Ginglymostoma cirratum | reverse complement strand
CCTAAACCCTTCATCAGAAAGGGTTTAGGCCCGAAACGTCAAGTTTTCCTGCTCCTATGATGCTGCTTGACCTGCTGTGTTCATCCAGCCCCATGCTTGTTATCTGTTGTCCATGGATGTTGATTTTAGTTGTTACTTGCTTTTTTGGCACAGATAGACAAATTCACGATTCATGATTTTGAGGAAGCAGAGAATTTACCCTAATATTCTTTTTCCATTGTGTCATGTCACCCAGCATTTTCTCTCATTGTTCAATGTGGGACCATCTGGAAAGTTTTTAAATGATTGAAAACTTTCACTTTTATTCAGCAACAGCCGAAGCAAACAATGAACAAGCAAACAGAAACTTAATTTGTTTCTGAGGAGAGGCAGAGATTGTTTGCCTTTCAACTATGAACAATGAGTTAGTGAATGATCACTGCAGATATTTTTAGATCAACCCATTCAGCGATTGTTGTGACTCACAGCTGGAACAGGTGGGACCTGAATCCGAGCCTTCTGGTAAATGATCACTGCATCCAGCTCACACCTTTTGGAACTGGGTGTCAATTGCGTCCTGTCTGGCTGGTTGGACTTGATGTTTCTGCATTTTATCATGCAGAAGATCATGTTTCTTTTACCCAATCTCCTCATCTTCCCCCTGCTGATGAGTGACCAGACCCCTAACTGATCTCTGTGCAGCACCCTGACTGATTCGCTATGGTCCTGGGAATAATTGCATTGGACACTCAAGGCTGATGCCCCCTGCCCAGACTCTAGGAGTATAGAACCTTGGCAATCCCAAGAGGCTGACTAATTGTGCAGAAACACTTGGGCTGATAATGGAGGCTGCCTTTGACTTACTGTGCTGGCACCCTCTGACTAAAGTCTGTCTCCCTTGACTTGACTGAGGACCACTAGTGTAAACTTTCACACATGACCATTAGATTGATGCACATGCAGTGCAGCTGGCACAAAGTTCAAGTGATGTATTGATGCAGCACGGTGCCATATAGGACCACGTCCATCCTGTTGACTGATAACTACTAAGGGCCATTTTAAGCTGTATGATTTTATATTTGCAATTAAAGGCAAGGCAAGACAGAATTTTGTGAACTTCAAAAACAAAAAACAGAAATTGCTGGAAAAGCTCAGCATGTTTGGCAACATCTGTGAAGCGAAATCAGTGTTAATGTTTCGTGTTCAGTGACCCTTTCTCAGAACTGATGGTAGCTAGGAAACTCTTGTTTTTTCCTTTCACAGATGTTGCCAGACCTGCTGAGCTTTTCCAACAACATTGTTTTTGTTCCTGATTTACAGCATCAACAGTTCTTTCGGTTTTTATTGCAGCTAGGAAAATGTCGGTCCTTATGCAGAAGAAAGCGTGGGGGGAAGGGGTAAGGAGTAAACGATAGGTTGTGATAGAGCCCAAAGAGAAAGAAGAACAGTTGGACAGACAAAGGAATGTATAACGATCTGGCTTGGAGGGTGGATAGCTGTTAATGGAGACTGTTAGTGGCTAAGAATGGGTTATGTGTATTAGCAGACTATGTGGTAACAAGCACAAAGTTGCTGGAAAAGCTCAGCAGGTCTGGCAGCATCTGTGAAGGAAAAAAAGAAGTTAACGTTTCGTTAACTTTTAGTAGTTTTTCTCCTTCACAGATGCTGCCAGACCTGCTGAGCTTTTCCAGCAACTTTGTTTTTGTCCCTGATTTACAGCACCTGCAGTTCTTTTGTTTCTTATTATGTGATAACAAGGCCTTGTGTGTGTGGTACGGACTGGGAGATGGGAGAGTTCAGTCCCTAAAATTATTGAGGAAGGGTCACCGGACCCGAAACTTTAACTCTGTTTTCTCCTTCACAGATGCTGCCAGATCTGCTGAACTTTTCCAGCAACTTTGTTTTTGTTCCTAAAATTATTGAACTTGATATTGAGTCCAGAAGGCTGCAGCGTCCCCAAGTGGAAAATGAGGTGTTGTTCTTCCAGCTTATGCTGAGCTTCACTGGAACACTGCAGCAAGCCTTAGACAGAGATATCGGCCAGGGATATTTGGTGTATTAAAGTTGCAGGCAACTGGAAGCTCATGGTCATTTTTGCGGGCAGAACGTAGATGTTCTGCAAAGCAGTTACCTGGTCAATGCTTTGTTTCCCCAGTGTGGAGGAGACAATGTTGTGAGGGCGAATGCAGTTGTCTAGATTGTGTGACATGCAGGTAAAGTGCTGCTTCACCTGAACGGTATGTTTGGGCCCATGGATACTGAGGAGGGAGGAAGAAAATGGGCAGGTATTACACCTTCAGTGGTTGCGGGGAAGGTGCCGTGGGGATGTGGGAGTTCTTGGGAGTGATGGAACAGTGGACCAGGGTGTCCTGGAGGGAATGGCCCCCTTGGAAGGTGGACAAGGGAGGGAGGGGAATATGTGTCTGATGGTGGCATCTTGCTGAAGGTGGTGGAATTGGTGGCTAATGATCTTCTGGATGTGGATGCTGGTGGGATGGTAGGTTAGGACAAGGGGAATCTTTCCGCAGTTGCAGGAGGGAAGAGAGGGGTTGATGGCCAAAGCGCAGGAGATGGGTTGGACCTGGTTGAGGGCCCTGTCAACAATATTGCTGGGGAATCCTCAGTTGAGGAATAAGGTGGACATTACAGAGGTTCCTTCGTCAAAGTTGGCATCATCAAAATATATGCAATGAGACGGAGGAATAGGAGAATGGAATGGAGTGTTTACAAGAATCTGGGTGTGAGGATGTACTGTCAAGATAACTGTGGGAGTTGTTGGATTTGTGGTGGATGTTAGTGGCCAGTCTATCCCCAAAAATAGAAACAGTGATATCAAGGAAGAGAAAGGAGAAGTCAGAGATGGACCAGGTGAAAATGAGGCCAGGGTGGAAATTGGAAGTGAAATCAATAAACCTTTCCAATTCCAAGACCTCGAAGATATCAAGAACTGTAGAAGCTGGAGTCAGAGTCAACACAGTGTGGAGCTGGAGGAACACAGCAGACCAGGCAGCATCAGAGGAGTAGGAAAGTCAATGAGTGTCCCGACCCGAAACATTGACTTTCCTGCTCCTCTGATACTGCCTGACCTGCTGTGTTCCTCCAATTCCAAGACCTCTCTTATCTGGAACTGGAAAGGTTTATCGATTTCGCTTCCAATTTTATTGTCCCATAGTCTGCTATTACAGCCAGTCCATTGTTGGCCACCAACAGTCTCCATTAACAATATTCACCCTCCTAGCCAGATCGTTATCCTCTCTTTGGGCTCTATCACAACTTTACCCCTTTCCAACAAGCTTTCTTCTGCACAAGAACCGATATTTTCCAAGCTACAGTAAAAACCGAAAGAACTGCTGATGCTGTAAATCAGGAACAAAAACAGAATTTGCTGGAAAAGTTCAGCAGGTCTGGCAGCATCTGTGAAGGAAAAAAACAAGAGTTTCCTAGCTACCATCTGTTCTGAGGAAGGGTCACCAGACCCGAAACGTTAACTCTGATTTCTCTTCACAGATGTTGCCAAACCTGCTGACCTTTTCCAGCAATTTCTATTTTTGTTCCTGATTTACATCATCCACAGTTCTTTCAGTTTTTATAGTGAGCTTCGAGTTCTGGCTAATGGAACAAAGTGCAGAATGCATTGCATGATCTTTTCGGCCATGAGAAGCTGTTGTAGTGGGAATCCACCACATGCACCACACACAACAGACATGTGTGATCTTCAGAAATGTGCGACCGGACAGTGGCAAGGTCTGTTTCTGTGCTGTACGAATCTATGACTCTATATCACAGGCACCAGCACAAACATTATGTACCCTTCCATGCCATTTGCTAGAAGATCACCATCGAATGTGTGTGATCCTCCGCACCATTAGACGGCGCCGCATTAGGAGGCCTCTATAGACATTCATTCATAACGAAATGCATTCGTGATCTTCCGGATTTTCAGATGAAGAATTTAGGCCCGAAACGTCAAGTTTTCCTGCTCCTATGATGCTGCTTGACCTGCTGTGTTCATCCAGCCCCATGCTTGTTATCTCTGCTGCTTGACCTGCTGTGTTCATCCAGCCCCACGCCTTGTTATCTCAGATTCTCCAGCATCTGCAGTACCTTTTATCTCGTGATCATCCAGACGGTGGGAGGTTCCGTGACTCTGTGCATGATCCTCCACACCGTAGGAGGGTGCTGTTGGGAGAGGCCCCCTAGTGGTAGTATGTGATTTTCTGGACCGTGAGAGGGCGTTGTCGGAGGAGGTCTCCAGAGGGGAGTCTTCTTGCCAGGGGGAGTCTCTTCGCTGGCAATGCGCAGGCGCCTGAGGGAAGCACGTAGCTAAGATGGCGCGGTTGTGTGAGAGCTTCACGTTGTGCAGTTTATCAAGTGCTGCCGCCGTACGCGGTGTGGAGCCCGCTGGGCCGGATCGTGTTGTTGTCACTCGCGAAGACCGGACCGTCACAGTCTACAAGGTGAAGTAACTTTGGGGGCGGACGGTGGTCACTTGCGATGTGTTTGGTCTGGAAACTGGGCCTTGGGGAAGGATGGGGCGGGTTTGCTTTGGCGTCGTTGCCGGGGGCCTGGTCAGTACCGGGGGCCTGCTTCCCCCGCTCTGATATATCCCTGAAAGAAGGAGCGGGACACAAAATGTGTGAGACGCATTGCAACGCCATGTATAATCAGCGGGTGGGGAGTAGAAGGACTTGTAACGGTGTAACTGCTGTTGTAATGTAGGAAATGTGGCGTCTAATTTGCCTTTTGTGTGAAATTGCTGTATGCAGTTTGACTTTAAACATTTCATCTGTTACGATTTGCCTGATGAATATTGGCGAGGATACTGGGGGCGCCATGCACACACTAGCATCCACCTGAGAGCAGGCATGATCCCATTTGAATGTCTTAGCCAACACAGTGCAGTCCGAAGTTGCAAAAATCTGGAAAAGTATGTATATCAATAACATTTGTATTCTCTGTACGGTTTTGCAAAGGTATCAGACCAAAAGCCCGTCGGAAGTTGGACGGTCAAGCAAACCCAAAAAATCTTATGCCCTGCTATCTATAACAGCCAAACTGGAGAATTTGTTGTTGTCCAAGATCATAAGGTAACAATATAAAGAAATTTGAGATTGATGTAGTTCTGCATTTTGTGTCTCTGGTAAAGTTGATAATGTGAGAGTCCTGTAACTCTGTTTTCATTGAAGACCCTGTCATTCCTTTTGACAGCATGGACTTTTAATAAATTTAAGTGCTTATTTAAAATGCAGACACTCCTGTCCATGCTTTCAGTATAGTTAGCAAGACAGACTTGAAGTTTTATGTAATACCTTTCATGGTCTCAAAATAGCACAAAGTACATACAATGAAATACTTTTGAAGTAAATGATAAATGTGTGGAGCTTTCTCCTAATCATATACTCAATTGGACTGTAAGGACCAATGTGTAATAATAAAAATAAAGGCTTGCATTTATATTGTATCATCAGTGTAACAAATAATTGAGATGCTTCATACAAGAGTTAACTGAAGAAGAAGAAATTTGGTGAACTTCCAGCTTTAAAACATTTATTCCTTCTCAATTATTTATGTGGCTTTTATTTCTTTCTTTTGTAGCATTCCATTATTAATGACAAATGACACATTTTCTGAGTTTTACATCTTACATTGTGATCTGTTGTTTGGCTCAATTTTACTCTCCAATTGAGACCACCGCTTAGGCCTCTCCAAAGACCTGCTCTCACTGAGATCTGTAATTGGGATCAAATATAATCTGCTCTCTTTCTAATCAGCCTGTTTAGAGATATGATGACACTCCTTTAGAGCAAATGGTCTCCTGACTCAGACAGGAACCCTACCACTGCACATCAGCCCTCTGAAGAATGTCAGTTTTGTGATTTATTAATTTGGCACAAGTTAGACATTTCGGTGAGATTGTGATAATGGTTTGTGTGAGGCTTTTCATGATACAGTTACAGCTATCCTATTTACACTGAAAGAGCAACTCTGCATCTAGCCCATTCTGCCCCTAACTAGGAACTACTTAATGTTAATAACAGATACTAAGTATTACTGACGCAAACAAAAGGATTTAGAGTTGCCTATCATGGGCTTTGCAAGTAAATTTCTCATTGGCTACTTGGATGATTCAGTGGTGGTGGTGGTTAGTAGTTGGAAAAATGTCACAATGATTTGGCAGTGGGAACCCTGTTTGGTTGTGTATAAGAGCACTTCAAATGTAAGAAGAACAATCTAGATTGAGGACTCCTACCTTCTGAGCCAGGAGACCTCTGTTCAATAGTGTGTATGCAATAACATCTCTGAACAAGTTGATTTTAAATTAAAAAGGATTTAGATTGGACTGCACATAGTGGGGAATTTTTAATTTTATCAATTTTTATCTCTTCCTTCTAGGTTTTAAGGATTTGGAAAGATGATGATGTCAATCTGGAAAGAACATTTAAAGCAACAGTAGGTTGAGATTCACAGGCTTCATTTCCTAAAGTACCACACAAAACGAATTAACTTCAGAAACAAATATTTTATTCTTAGGAATGGGTATTTCTGAAAAGTATTCAACTTTACAACCGTATACATAACATGTAACTATGAGGAATGTAGTTTAATTTACAAGTTTTATTTAATCTGCAGTACAAGCTGCATTAAATGGCATTTTGGATCCTTTTTATGGCTAAAGAGGAGAGCATTGAAATACATTTTAAGCGCTAAAATAATAGGTGAATCAAAACACGTTCGTAAAATATGTCAAACCGCGATGTCAGCTGCGTTGACACTTAAATGTTAGAATTATTTAAAGTACATTACAGCTGTAGATGGTTCATTGCTTTTTCAATCTTGATATATTAGTAATATTGATCTGTCATTACTTCCTAATTGCTGACGCGGTAGTCACTGTTATACAGTAGCTTAGAATCTACATGAAGTTATGGACAATGACCATAAGGAGTCAATACAGAACAACCTCATCTGGAACGTTTGGAGTCTCAACTTTCTATAGTGTTAATAAAAGCCTTTTTTTTTTTTTGGAATACATTCTGCCACTCTGTAAACCATAACTTTGAGAAAGTCTGTGAAGCTATATGAAATCAGGCCATTCACCTCATCCTGTCACATTGTTCTTGATCCATCTGCTAAGCTACGCTTCTGATTCTATGCTGTTTCCAAATTTCTTATTCACTAGGAATTGTAATAGAACGTAAGTAGATTAAACAAATGGACAAAACTGTGCAGGGGGAGTTCAATGCATGAAGTTCTGGCAGAATCATTTATAACTTATTGTGGGGGTAGGCAGTTCAGTGTATTTTCTGAATGGCCAACTTTGAGATATTGGATGAGCTGAGAGATTTAGTGGTCCAAGTACAGATATGTCTCAAAATCTCATTACAGAAAATAATGAAGAGGGCATATGGAATGTTGCCTTTTAGGGGTGGAGATAATGTTGCAATTGTACAGAGATCTAGTTAGACTCCATTAGAAGACTGTGTTCATTTCTAGGTAGTGCATCCCAGAAATAATATATCGACCTTGGATGAAGTGTTGTGCAGATTTACTGAAATGATACAAAAGCTAGTAAGGTTTAATTAGAAATCTACTTGCCTGTACCAGGTTTACATTCCCTTCAGGGTAAATGATTGACATGGTAATGACTCGCGTGTCATATCTCTAGCCGATCACTTTAAATAACATCCCAAAGTTTAGGAAGTGATTAGGAAATTCAGCTATCCTGAGTCAATCGGGACAGACAGTCTGTCCCTTGATGCTGAGTTTGAGAATGCATATGGGGAGCAGATAAACCTTTGTCTGACTTGTGAAACGTGCAAGAGATAGCCTGAAGCTGATTCTTAGGACCAAATGATGAGAGTCTGAGGTCAGTGTCCTCAGTACCTTGCCGCATGGCTAAGAAACATGGACAACTTGCAGCTGCCAGGAAAAGAAGCTTAACAAATTCTATCTTTCCTCTGTGATTCATTATGGGTATATCCTGTTAGGTCAAAATCATAAATGTGGCAGTCATCTGAAAAGCAGATCCCCCTAGTGTGTTAGCACCAATCAAACAGTGGATAGGGCATGTCTGCAGAATGGAGGACTGTCATGTCCTCAAGGATCTTAAATACGGGTGAGTGGTCAGTAGCCAGATGACTAGTGGCATGCCCAAGGCTTTGTTTCAGTAATGCTGGCAATGTGACATAAAGGTTCTAAAGATAGACTGATCACCTGGAAGTCACTCGCTGATAGGAAATGGTGACAATTCCTGTGGGTTGGTGTGTACAACCAACAGCAATAGCTGCTTGGCAACTAATGCAAGCATTAGAAACAACAACTCTTAGCTTCATAAATGGAGCTTGAGGGGCGAACTTGTTCTCAAAGATTGTCCGTTATCGAAGGTGCACCCAGTGAAGACAGCCTGCGTAAATGGATTGTTTGCTGCTTACCTCATTGCTTGTCGATGGAAGAACACCAACGACACGAGAATAGAAGATTAAGGAATTGAAGAGGAAAGTGAAAAGAAGAGGAGCAGCTCGGAGGCTCAGCTGTTAGCACTGCTGCCTCACAGCACCAGGGATTGGATTCCGCCCTTGGGTGGAGTTCGCACGTTCCCTGTGTCCACATGGGTTTCCTCCGGGTGCTCCGATTTCCTCCCACAGTCCCAAGATGTGCAGGTTTGGTGGATTGGCCATGTTAAATTACCCGTAGTGTCCAGGAATGTGCAAGCTAGGTGAATTAACCATGGGAAATGGCATTACAGAGATAGGCTCTGGATGGGGTACTCGTCAGATTGTCGGATGGACTCAATGGATCAAACGGCCAACTTCTACACTGTAGGGATTCTATTTTATGATGATTGAAGAATTTGATCGTGTACATAGATAGTAACTATTTCAGATGATTTAGAGGATACAGAGAATGGACAGGAAAGATCAGACTGCTGATGGATCAGCCTTGATCTTGTCAAATAGCAGAGGCTCGAGAGGCTGAATGGTCTCTTGCTGCTCCTAATTAATATACACAAGGTAAGAATTTCGAGCAGGGGGCCGTAACGTTTAAATCCCACCTTTCCCCAATAAGCTGCTGAAGCTGGCGTCTCCTGAAGTCTGAGATTGTTAGATTTTTATGTGGCAGACTATTTAAAGTTTACAGATCAAGATGAGTAAATGAATTTAAGCTGCACATTGTCTGTTATGAAATCAAATGATAGAACAAGATTAGGGGACTGAAAGGCCTACTGTTCAACATTCTGCTGCTCTGACTGGTCATGCTTTCTGTCAAAATTTCACCACTTTTACAATTTTTCACTTCCTTTGTCAGTTGACAAGATGCTATTGCAGAATCTGGCCACTGTGTGGCATTTTGAAATGTCAGGCAATTTGTGTGCATTTGCACCTTAGAACAGATCCAAGCAAAGTTAATGCCAGAAATATTTGCCAAGATGAAACTTAGTGAAAGTACCGTTTTTACTTTTGCTTGACCCTTATTTTGGACATCAGACTTTCCAGTTATTCATAGGTGGAAGTGGGCTATGAATTTATTTTTCCTGGAAAGCATTTGAAATAGAACTAGCAGCCAGAGACTCTGCAGTTGGGAGAACAAATTTGCAAAGGCAAAACTCATGGCAAATTTTGACATGTGAGTTTACAATGGCAGGGGTCAGGTCAGTACAAAAAATGTATCAGCAGGGAGTAAGATACAGTAGATGTAGTATTTTGTTCTATGGATGTGCTGATCCCAGGTTGTACATGTAAATTTCTGTGTCATACTTCAAACTAGATCAATTTCCTCAAGAATCGGAAGGATGTAATTTACCACAGGAGAAAAATCTCTCTTTAGGAAAGAATGAAAACTAATGGTGCGCAAGTAACAGGGAAACTGAGTCAGCAACAGAAAATAATTAGTTGAGCAGCATCTCTTTACTGTATTTTCAGTTACGTACAATTACGTGAGTTGCCATTATAAAATATTTAGCTATTTGTTTAACTTGCTGTAAGATCATACTGTTATTTCTTTGTATTCAGGTTTCAGTGATATGATTAATAAGATATGATTTTTCAGTAATATGTAAGAAGGATGTGTGTGTTATGGGTTAAGAGGAAACTTGTTAATTGTCCTTGTTAATCATCTAATTCTTTCTTTCAACACCTCAGCTAGCAGGCAACATCTACCAGATACACACACTGCCTGACATTGAACCTCTGGTGCTTTTTGAAAGAGGAAGTGTGAGACAACTTGATGCCCTTCTGTCAGATCCACAGCAGGAACTCGAAAGTGTCTTATCAAAAGATGAAGTCATCAGGTTTGTATCAGTAGATGTATCCAGCAGGGTTGTACATCAGTAGTGCTGTTTTGAGCATTGTTTTAAAATACTCCTTGTTTATTTTTGTTTATTCACTCATGGGATGTGGCTGTTGCTGCCTGTCCAGCATTTATTGTCTATCCTCAGCTGCCCTTGATCTGAGAGGCTCGCTCAGTCATTTCAGAAGGTACGTGAGAGTCAGTGCCATCATTCTGGGTCTGGAGTTACATGTAAGTCAGACCTGGTAAGGATGGCACATTTCCTTCCCTGAGGGACATGAGTGAGCCAGATGGGTTTTTCTGACAGTCAGCAATGGTTTCATCGTCATCAGTAAATTCATGATTCCACTTTTTTTTTTTCATTGAGTTCAAATTCCACCATCTGCCATAATAGGAATTGAACCTGGATTCCCAGAAGTGGGTAGAGTTTCTCGATTAGTAGTCTAGTGATCATACCACCAGGTCATCAGATCCCCCTGTGTTCAATACTATGATTTTTTTTGGAGAACCTTTGTGAATTTGCAATGATAAGTGGTTAAAACATGTTTGTATTTTTGTGATGAGCAGATAAATGATGGTTGAAAATGTGGCTCTTCTGGCAAATGGTGGATTAGAAAAGCTATGTAGTGGATAAAAGGTTGAGTGGAGGAGACTGGTTTGGTGGCAGTGCAACTACACAAGAAATCTAGAATCCTGGACTGATGCTCTGGGTTTATAGGTTTAAATCTCACCAAGGCAGCTTTTGGGATTTAAATCAAAATTAATTTTTTTAAAAAACTGGAATATAGATCAAGCCTCAGTGGTGACCTCAAAACGGTTATCATTGGTCAATAAAAACCCATCTAATTGCTAATATCTTTTAGAAAAGGAAATCTGCCACCTTATCTGATCTAGCTTATATATGGCTCCAGATCTACAATGATATGGTTGACACTTAACTGACCTCTGAGATAGCATAGTAAGCTAATTGGTTCATGGTAGCTAGGGATGGATTGCCTTCCCAGTGGCACCCACACCTTATTAAGAATGTACAGAATTTGGTTGCTCGCTGAATGGAGTAGGAAGGCATTGGTGCTGACTTTGCTAAAGTGTGCTAAGGACAGTTAGCAAAAAGCCCACAGCTCTGTGCTGCCTTGCCTAAGTAATGTCTGCATTCAGTTAAACTTAATGCCCTCACCAAACACGCTTGCAATATGGTGAACAGGAGCAGGAATCTCAATTTTTTTTATATATATCTCTTGCTAACTGGGAGTAGGCAATGTCAACTGTGCCCAGTTGTCTTTGGAAGTCAGCTGACTTAACAATTATCTGTTGTTATTTCCTCGCTCAATCGTAACTTGCTTCCATCCGCCTTCATTAAAATGTACAGCTACGAAGGGACATGAATGAATGACAAAACAGTGATCTTATCTAATGCCATAAACCATTACATTAAAGTCTAATCATTTCTGAAAGTGACAAGACTCTTAGAGGTTTTATAACTGCCTAAATCTCCCTGTAGGTTTCTGTTGCTCATGAAATGCTTTATAGCTAACAGATGTAGCAGTTACATTTGTTGAAGTGTTCCAATAAGTATATCGTCTAATTTATTTGTAGGTGGAGTGACATTTTATTGGAAGCTGGAAACCCTGTTGTGTTTTTTGTCACTAAGAAGGTAGGAAGAAAGTACATTGAATTGATACAGCTTGAACAGAATCTGAATAAATATCAGTCCTGGCACCACCACTGTAGTAGCAGTGTGTTAACTGGACAAAAATGCACCACAGTATCCCACCAAGATTTGTGCAGTACTTGCTCCCAAAAACTGCAATCGTTTCTACTTAGGACAAAGAATAGTGAATGCATCACGCTCAATATCCCTTCAAAATTTCATATTTGTTCAGGTGTCCATGCCTTAACTGTCAGAGTCAAAATACTGGAACTCTTTATGTAACAGCCCAGGAGAGTACCTTCACCACTGCCTTCATAGTGAAACTATGAATGAGTGATGAGTTCCAAAGATGCCTACATCCTGTGAATGTTTTTTTTAATTCATCAGTTTGAATAAAACTGGAGTACATGTTGGTCGTCATCAAAATATTTCATGCTGTGAAGTGAAATGCTCTGTCCCCTACTTCTATCAATTTTCCTGTTCTTAATCAGTTTGGAAGCACTCAAGTGTCAAGCTGTAGTTCATAGGGCCCAACTCTACTCTGGTACTTGAACATATTTAATATTATTGAAAAAAGGCTTTTTGTGTTAATCAATGCTCTGAGTTCATCCGCCTTGCCAGTTGAGCTCCTTGCATTAAAATGGATACAAGTTAGCTTTATGGACCTCCCATGTGTCTTATCCTGCCCATATCCTCTCCACCTTCTGGACTGTCCTAGCATTCTTTGTACATCTCTTTGGACTTTGCTCATTACTTTGCATCCACTCTGTGCCCCAATTCCCTGCCAGATTAGTTTCAAACCTCCCCAACAGCTGTCTAATCTTCTGACCTGCCACTACACTCCTTGTTCTCTAAGTATATGCTTTTTCTTTAAACATGAAACTAGCGTGAACATTTTTAGTTAGCCCCATGTATCTAATCTGTGTATTCTCAAAAAGTCCCCTAAATGTCTGCCACTGTATCTCTACTAACCTAGCTTTTAACTTAATTTGTCAGTTCACTTTTTGGCTAACTCAACTTTCATTCCTTCAGTATTACCCTTTATTTATAAACCAGTCTTGGACCTTCTCTTCCCTCAAACTGAATATAAAATTCAGTTGTATTGCAATTGCCATTGCCTAAGGAAGCCTTCACTACAAAGTTATGAAATGATTCAATCGTGTTGCACAATATCAGGTCTTATATATCCTATTCTCTAGCTGGCTACAAAACATGCTTCTAATGCACTATCGAGACAAAGAAAATCTATAAACTCCTTTTCAAGGTTTCCTTTGCTGATTTAATTTGTCCAGGAAGATTGAAATCACCCATGATTATCGCCAGACTTTCTGACAAGTAGCAATATTTCTTCATTTTGATTGTCCTATCATGTGGTTACTGCATGTGGGACCTGCATATCACTTCCACAAGTGACTTCTTGCCTGTGTCTTTTCTCATCTCTGCCTAATACGTTTTGACTTCCTGCATGTGGCTCATCCCTCTCTAATATTTTAATACCCAAATTAATTAGGTCACCTGTCAGTCTTTTCCTGGTTTCTTCTCTTTCCAAAATGGTACTCTTCAACATTCAAAGTCCCAGTCTGTCATCCTGCAACCATGTTTCTGTAATGGCTGCTCGACCATACTTAGTTAATTCTATTTGCGCTGTCAGTTTTGTTTCAAATGCTGTGTGCATTCAGATACAGAGCCTTTTGTTTTGTCCTTTTTTATTATTTTTGTCACTTCACTTTAAAAGTCCATTTAACTGCTAGATTTGTACACTCTATCCCTTCCTGTCACAGTGTATCATTTCACCTATTAGTACTTTTTTCTCTTGCCTTGTCACTACTCTTGGGGTTGATATCTCTATCTCTATTCTGCAATCATTTTCCTATAGTTTGTGTGGAAAGGTGCTGATTTATTGTATGTTGGTTCACAGCTCAAACCCTTTTCTATTTATAGGGTGGAATACACCATCTGTACGCAGAGAAAATAGGCCACAATATACGGCACAAGTTTAACCTGGATTCCGAAAAGAATGGCTGCCCTTTGAGTTTTGTGCTCTCTGTTAAACAAGAGAGCATCATCCTGTTGTGTTTATGTAAGTTACATTTGATCCAATTTGTTACACACAATTTACGTGAAGAATATTTTAGAAAATGCTATTCTGACTTGTGGATTTGATTTGATTTGATTTATTTTTGTCATGTGTACTAAGATACAGTGAAAAGTATTGTTTTGCGCGCTAACCAGACGGATCATACCTTACATAAGTACACCAGGGTAATAGAACAGAATGCAGAATATAATGTTACAGCTACAGGGAAGGTGTCGAGAAAGATCAACTCTTACGAGAGGTCCACTCAAGTTTTGAGAACAGAGAGGAAAAAGCTATTCTTAAATCTGTATATTATACAAACAGTATGTTGTGTAATGATCAAGTATAGCCTTCATTTAATAATTTTGCATACTTTTTGATAGTGGATGCATGCATACTATACTGTATCTAGCAGCCATTTAAGAACACAATGCTGTATTTTCTTGATGTATTCTTTGATATTGTACTGCAAATAATTGTTTTATAATATTGCCACCATTTGTGCAAAAGGAACACTTTCTGTCTATTTCACAGCATCCACTGAAATTTGGAACAACATTGAGCCCGAGCATAGTAGACGCACTTCAAGTGAGATTATGGCTTAGTCATTTTAAATTGCCTGCCGTGTCCAGGCATGTGCAGGCTGGGTGGGTTAACCATGGGAAACGCAGGTCTGCAAGGATAGGGTTGGCGAGGGAAGGACAGGTGTCTGGGTAGGATGCTCTTTGGATAGTGAGTGTGGACAAGATGGGCCAAATGGCCTGCTTCAACACTGGCAATTCTATGATTCTGTTGGATGAATGACTAAGAATAGCAAGGAAACGAAGCACATCTTTATGGTTCACCTGTATTCTACATGATCCCTTCACAGCCCCACATTAGCACATAATTGAAGCCTGTGTTTACCTTTTTAATATTGATATTTCATTGCTGCCTGTTTGAAAAAGTGATTTTTAAACACCATAAATAAGAGCACAGAGGTTTTTAGTCTCTCAGTCACATTGTGTTGTTCATTAGTGGCTGATTTGATTGCCTTAACTCTACTGCCCTCCCTCCAAATAATCCTTGACAAACAAATATCTGTCTAACGCAACTTGCATATTTTTAGTGATTTTTTTTTTTTTTTTTTTTTTTTCCTTCACATCCCTGGAGAAGAGAACTTGTAATACTTATGATGCTTGGAGGGCACCCATATTTTTTCAGAGTGCCCCCAGTTCTAGATTTCCCCCATGAAAGGAAACATTCTCAGTGTCCACTCTTTCAAGACACCCCACCTGCCCCTATTGATTGATTATTTCTGTCCAGTTCCAGGAATGCAGAGAAAGTGGATGAGAGGCATGTCGGATCCACTGCGATCCTATGAATTGGTGGAGCAGGCGCAAGGGACTGAACGGTCTGCGGCTGTTTCCATCTCTTATGGTCTTGTGGTCTAGTAACTGGGATTCCACAAAATTGCTCCATATTTCAAACTACCTCTTATCAAATACAATCATTATTGCCATTTCGGTTATAAATGACTTCTCAAAAGTTATAATACTTTTGTTTGCTGAAGAAGCCAAGTATTTAATCAACTATTGATTTATCTATATTTAACCATTTTAGCCCACATTTTTCTGACACAAGTCAGCAGCAGCAACTGATGTTACTTTATTTTGCTGAACGAAAAATCTGTGCCACTGTGCAGCAACCACATTGTTTCAGGACACAGTAAATGTGTTGATTTTTATATCCATTTAATACTGTTCCTTTGCCAACAAGAGAGCAACTCAGGCTACTGAATGTATTTAAAGAGAAACATATGCAGCTTATGTACTCCAGAACTGAAACTTTTCCCCTCCTTTTGATTCAGATTCCAATGGCTGTATCTACAAGATGCCTTTGTCATTAAACAGGAATTCAAGTGATCAAGAGCAGGTTCTACTTCAGTCACTACTGCTGAAGCTGCCAAGTTGTGAGGAATCATTAGACCATGCTGCTGTCCTTGTCCTGGATGAGACTCATATCGCTGTGTTAGGAGCTCCGCGTTCCCATCAGTGCACCGTCAAAGGTACCTGTTATACCAAATTACTGATACATATATGAACTTGACTAAGAAAATGCACAGTTAGAGACATGAAACGTCAGAAGATTTGGATTGTGCATTTGTGCCTGAAGTGTTTATGCCAATCTGTTAATTTTGATGCATTGCTGATAGAAGTCAGAAGTGTAACACAGTTGACTGTACTAATGGTATAGACAGCTGGCTTTGGAACATGATTGGTAGATCTTGAGACAGAGCTTGTTCCTTGGTTAGCTGCATTGTGGCAGATCCATCTATGGCATGGGAGAAAATAATTTATAAAGGTGGAATCTAGCTGACAGCCCAATCTGGTATATTCCCAAGAAGGTATGGATATTTTCTTTTACTCTATTGAATGAGTAGAAGATGCTTTTACAACAGTTAGGGAAAAATTGCATCCTACAGAGACGAACTGATCAAATATGCTATAGTTTGCAGGTGATGTCAAGAAATAGCAGTCTTTTATTGCTTCGAGTATTTTGTACACGGTGTTTACAATAGGTTTGAATCCTAGTTAAATTTCTGATGTATCAGTTGATCTTTGTAGTTCGTATGGCAACTTGAAAATGCGTTTCTGGAAGTTGGAGGACACATTTATTTTCTGCTGGAGTTCCTGTGCATAGCACTTGATCCCTTATAACAGAAATGTATCCGTGTCTCCTTAGGGTGGTTTTATACTCTTGGTTTTGTATTGACCGCAGTATTCGACTCCTAAGATTACATCACCAGGTAATTGTAGCTGAATTTACAAGTTGTTTTCTAGTGATTTCAGGCACCAGCTGAGACTGAGAGGCAGTTGTGGTTCACGCTAGCTGTGCAATCATAGATGTATACGGGTCATCATCTCTGCACCAGTCGTTTTAAAAATCCAACTACCCTAATTTCATTTTCCAACTCTTGGCCTACATCCCTAGAGGTTGTGACAATGCAAGTGATTATTTAAATACTGCTTAAGTGTTAGGGTGGTTGACTCAGAAACTCTCCTTTTCAGGTGGAGTTCCACACTCCCTACCTCAACTCACCTTTCGACATGTTCCCTTAAATCTATGTCTTCTCGTCATTGACCATTGTACTAATAGAAAAAAAAGCTTTCCTAACCACCCTATCACTGCCATTCATTATTTTATACACCTTTATCAGGTCTCCTCTCAACTTGTTATGCTCCAAAGAAAATAATCACAGTCTATCCATTATTTCTTCATAGCCCATACCGTCCAGCCCCGGCAGCGTCCTGTTACATCTTCTTTATACCTCCTTAAATGCAGTCACATCTTTCCTGTAATGTGGTGACCAGAACTGCACACGGTACTCCAGTTGGGGCCTAACCAGTGTTTTATGCAGTTCCAGATTATCCTCCCACCATTTGCATTCTGTGCTTGGCGAATAAATGCAAGTTTCTCATATGTCTTCCTAATTATACGTGCCCTGGTACCTTCAGGGATCTGAGGATATGCACACCAAGGTCCCTCTGATCCTAGGTACTTTGCAGGGCCCTACCATTCATAGTGTAATCCTTTGTCTTATTAGCTTTCCTTCGAGGGCATTATCTCCCACTTTTCCAGATTGAATGAATTCTGTTTTCCATAGCTCTGTCCAGCTGACTACTCTGTTGATTTCCTCTTAATAGTTCACAGCTATCCTCATTATTTACTGCCATACCAATTTTTTTGTCATCTCTGAGCCTCTTGATCATACTCTCTATATTTCAATCCACATCATTAATGTATACCACAAACAGCAAGGGCCCCAGCACTGAATGCAGCAGAATTCCACTTGAAACAGAATTCCAGCCACAGAAGTATACCTTTACTATCACACCCTGCTTTCCAGTTTTGGATCACGTGTGCCATTTTGACTTGGATGCTATGTGCTCTTGCTGTGCTGACAACTCTGCCATGTAGGACCTTGATCAAAAACCTTGCTGAAGTCCACGTGCACCACATCAAATATATGACTGTCATCAACACTCCTGGTTATCTCCTCAAACTTAGCAAGCATGACTTTCCTTTAACAAATCCATGCTGACTGTCCCTGATAAATCACTGAAAAGTCAGAATATATCTGACTGTCAGATCATTGGAGCCACTTACCCACCAAGTGCAGTTTGACTGACCCCTAATTTCCTGGTCAATTCGTTTTTTTATGGTGCTGCGTCCACTTCTCTTTCATTTATATAAATGATTTGGATGAGAATTTAGGCAACATGGTTGATAATTTTGCAGAAGACACCAAAATTGGTTGTATAGCTGACAGTGAAGAAGATTATGTAAGATTACAAAGGGATCTTGGTCAATTGAGTCAATGGGCCGAGGCGTGACAGATGCATTTATCCAAAATAAATTCTGAGGGATTGCATTTTGTTAAAAGAAACAAAGACAGGACTTAGACAATTAATGGTAGGGCCCTGGGTAGTCTTGTCGAACAGAGAGACCTAGGGGTAATAGAGTCATAGAGCAGTACAACACAGGAACAGACCCTTTGGTCCAACTTGTTCAGGCCGACCAGATATCCTAAATAAATCTAGTTTCATTTGCCCATATCCCTCCAGACCCTTCCTATTCATATACCCATCCAGTTGCCTTTTAGATGTTGTAATTATACCAGCCTCCTCCACTTCCTCTGGTAGCTCATTCCATACACACATCACCCTCTGTGTGAAGAAGTTCCCCTTTAGGTCCCTTTTAAATCTTTACCTGCTCACCTTAAACCTATGTCGTCTGGTTTTTGACTCCCCTACCCCAGGAAAAGACCTTGTTTCTTTACCCTATCCATGCTTCTCGGGATTTTATAAACCTCTAAATTCAGGTACAAAGTTCTTTGAAGTTTGCATCACAGGTAGACAGGGAGATTAAAAAGTTTAGCATGCTTACCTTCACTGCTCAGACTATTGAGTGCAGGAGTTGGGACGTCATGTTGAAGTTGTACACAATGTTCCGAGACCACTTTTGGAGTACTGTGTACAATTCTGGTTGCCTTTCTGTAGGAAGGATATTATTAAATTGGAGAGGGTTCAGAAAAGATTTACCAGATGTCGTTGGGACTGGAGGGTTTGAGTTATAAGTGAAGGCTGGATAGACTGGGACTACTTTCACAGGAGCATAGAAGGTTGAGGGGTGAACTTTTAAAGAAGTTTAAAAAGCCACGAGGGGGATAAATAAGATGATTAGCAAAGACCTTTTCCCTAGGTTGTGGTTCAAACCTAGGGGACATGTTTTTAAGGTGAAAGGAGAAATATTCAAGAGACCTGTGGGACAAGAGACCCCACACCTCCTCCCTCACCCCAATCCCAGGCCCCAAGAAGACATTCCACATCA
Source organism: Ginglymostoma cirratum (assembly GCA_024137785.1). Taxonomy (NCBI): domain Eukaryota; kingdom Metazoa; phylum Chordata; class Chondrichthyes; order Orectolobiformes; family Ginglymostomatidae; genus Ginglymostoma; species Ginglymostoma cirratum. The sequence goes on along the minus strand of JAHRHZ010000083.1, from coordinate 802,558 downwards.
GGCAGAGGTTCACCTGCACATCTGCCAATGTGGTATACTGCATCCGCTGTACCCGTTGTGGCTTCCTCTACATCGGGGAAACCAAGCGGAGGCTTGGGGACCGCTTTGCAGAACACCTGCGCTCAGTTCGCAACAAACAACTGCACCTCCCAGTCGCGAACCATTTCAACTCCCCCTCCCATTCCTCAGATGACATGTCCATCCTTGGCCTCCTACAATGCCACAGTGATGCCACCCGAAGGCTGCAGGAACAGCAAATCATATTCAGCCTGGGAACCCTGCAGCCCAATGGCATCAATGTGGATTTCACAAGTTTCAAAATCTCCCCTCCCCCAACCGCATCCCAAAACCAGCCCAGCTCATCTCCACCTCCCTAACCTGTTTTTCCTCTCACCTCAAGCCACACCCCCATCTCCTATCTACTAACATCATCCCGCCCCCTTGACCTGTCCGTCCTCCCTGGACTGACCTATCTCCTCCCTACCCCCCTACCTACACTCACCTTTACTGGCTCCATCCCCGCCTCTTCGACTTGTCTGCCTCCTCTCCACCTATCCTGTCCTCTATCCATCCTCTATCCGCCTCCCCCTCTCTCCCTATTTATTCCAGAACCCTCTTCCCCTCCCCCATTTCTGATGAAGGGTTTAGGCCCGAAACGTCAAGTTTTCCTGCTCCTATGATGCTGCTTGACCTGCTGTGTTCATCCAGCCCCATGCCTTGTTATCTCGGATTCTCCAGCATCTGCAGTACCTTTTTATCTTTTATACCTGTGGGACAATGTTGTTCATATATGGAATCAACTGCCAGAGTAAGTGGTAGATGCAGGTGTAGTTACAACATGTAAAAGACATTTGGATAGGTACGTGAATAGCAAAGATTTACAGGAATATTGAGCAAACACATGCAAATGGGACTAGTTTAGTTTGGGAAACTTGGTTGGCATGGACAAGTTGGACCAAAGGGCCTGTTTGTGTTGTATGTCACTATAATAGGACAACACTAGCAGTTTGTCTAACAATCCTCCAGTCTTCTGTCATCTCACCGGTTTCCAGAGAATTTAAAAATTACTGCACTTTGATACCTCATATCATGCCTCCCTCAACAGCCTGGGAAATATCAGGCCTGCAGATTTATCCACCTTAAAATTTCCACCCAGTCCTTCACCCTGACGTCTACACCTATACTTTTATGGATAAGAATGGTTCAGGAATAACTATCCCAAATCGAACTTCGTTATGGTCACTATTTCCAGAATGCTCCCCTACTGATACAGCATCCGTATGTCTGGGCTCATTTCTGAATATTGCATCCAGAGCTGCTCCCTCCCTTGTTGGGCTTTCAAGGCTTTTGCTAAAATCTTCTCCTGTATGGAACTTAAGAATTTTGCTCACTCCCTACCTTATACACTTAAGCTGTCCCAATTAGTATTAGAGGAGCTAAAATCCCCAATATTACTGCCTTATTGTCCTTGCACCTTTCTGAAATTTCGTGACGTATTTGATTCACTATTCTATCCTGACAGTTTGGGGGTTTTGTATGACATCCTAACAGTGTGTTTGCCCACTTTTTTTTTTTTACTTCTGCCCATCTCTCTTGATCATCGTTCCAAGATATCATCCACTTTCACTTAGATAACTGATTCCTTGATTTACATTGTACATTTTAAAGAAGTTTACTTATCATTTCCTTTCAGATTCTTTGAGTGTCTGGAATACAAAGTTTCAGACACTCCAGGGATGGAAGGAATTCCCAGATGGAAGCTATGGTCAGGTATCTTGCTTTTCTATGTATCCTTTGATTTAAGGGGTGTGATTCCTCTCTTTAAGTGCTGAATATTGAAATGCAATTGTGCATCAAAATTGTCAGTCTTACCTAGCATGTTTTATCCTTTAAAACTACAAAAAAGGGTTGTTCACATCAAAGACATTGTGTAGACCTGCCCCAAGTGGGGAATGCACCTCATTTCCAGTCTTACTGTTGAGTTACCCCAGGTAATTGGCCACATGTCCTGCACCTCATGGTTTGTTTTCTGAGTTCAATCCATGGATTATTTCAGATTTAACCACGTCACCTTTCAGAGTTCACATCATGATCCTTTAAAGTGGAGAGCTTAGCTTTTTCCCTTCTGTTAAATAAAATGTATCGCTGTAACTGATATGTCACAGGCACAAGCATCTGTTGGAAGGGGGTTGATTCTATGTTTAATGGCCTTTATCTGGTGATGAGTAGCGGTAGGATCCTTTCCTGCACTGAAGACTGCTTGATTAAAGTCAGCCCATAAGTAATGTGGTGTCAATGGACTTTTATCCTTCTGAATTGGAGATGGTGGGTGGAGATGAAATTTAGAATAGGAATTTTAGGAAACATCGGCAGTAAGGAAAAGTTCTTGACAGAGTTGTAGTTTTCTTTTGGTTGAAGATTTTTTTTTATATTCTTCAGTTGTGGTGTTATTATGGGAAGCTCTTTGTGCCTCATGGAAAGGTGCTGACTGTGATCCCATTTACCTGCGAAACATCTTCCTTAGCAGCTGTCCTTGGCAAACTGAAACAGCCAGATACTGCAGGTAGGTCCCCATGGTTGGAAGTAACAGAATTTTGTGTTATTTTCACTACATTGATTATTGTTATTGTTTTGCATGTATTTTGTCTGTGCTGACAGGCTGATTTTTGAGACAAATTTCTCTCCTTGTTCCTGAGTTGTAGACCATGTGTGTTTGAGAATGATATTTGGCTTGAACACAGCATCTTCTGTGTCAAAATAGCCTGCCTTTACATTCTGACAGCTAAATACTCAATTAGACAAGATGAAAAAATACTACACCTTTGGAAAATGCTCCAAAGTCATTGAATCACAGGTTCCACCACTTTCCCTCTCGCATATGTATGTACAGAGCATACTTTAGTTTGCAAATATTCTTTTAAGTTAATTTGACAATTGATATGAACAGTGTCTGATTGGAGCTTTCTTGTCTTTTCCTCCACCAAAGTAAAAGCTATTTCCAATGTTGTGAGCTGGAATAGAATGCTTCATGATGAGCAATCTGCTGAGCTGGAACAAACTCTTTCACTCACCCCTGCTGAACGAGGACCCACAAGAAATGTAAGCATGTGCTTTGACATTTGACACGTGTTTTCTTGTGAATTAATTTTCTGTATTGAAAAATGAAAAAGATTTTCCTCCTTCCTTCATGTAACTATATTTAATGTTTCCTTTTATCGACTTTCTGTCCACATATGGCTGACACTTCCATGTCTGTACTACTGAAGTTATTCTCCACATCATTGTATTTAAGACTGTGTATGCCCCCTGATTTTAGAGCTCTTAGTTGTGGAAAATCTCCCTTCTGCATCTACTGTTTTGGCCTCCCATTCTTCTTAACTCAAACAATGGAGCCCTAGTCACCTCATAGATGGTCCCACTGTCCCAGGAATCAGTCTGGTGAACCTCTGCAGTATACCCTTGGGTAAAGGGACCAGAACTGCACACAATACTCCCAAGTACAGTTTCACTAGTACCCTGTACTTTGGCAATCTTGCTAGCCAATACATTGATCCCAACCCTTCTTGTCAAGATATTAATATCTAATATCCTTAATAATCAGTTGCTAGTCTTGGCCTCCATAATGACGACAAAATTATACTCTTTTTACTTATACTATCACCATCAAATCACCCAACTGGTTGCAAATACTTCATACATTCAGGTGGGCTGAATTAAAAGCATTAGGGCTTTTAATTCTGTTTGTAAAGCTACTCTGTAAGTTGACTGTAATTGATTTGTGGGATTTGTTTTTGCAATGTTCCAGTTTCATTTACAGATTTTCCACTTCCTTTATTTTTTATGCCATCTAAATTCTTCTTCGGTGAGCCCAATTAGACCTGAAATGTTAACTGTCTTTCTCTCTGTCCATGAATGCTGCCAGACCCTCTGCCTCTCCCTCTGCCTCTCCCTCTGCCTCTCCCTCTGCCTCTCCCTCTGCCTCTGCCTCTGCCTCTGCCTCTGCCTCTGCCTCTCCCTCTGCCTCTCCCTCTGCCTCTCCCTCTGCCTCTCCCTCTGCCTCTCCCTCTGCCTCTCCCTCTGCCTCTGCCTCTGCCTCTGCCTCTGCCTCTATTGGTTTCTGCAATATTTTGGTTTTATATCCTTCATGATTCTGCAGTATTAATGTCAACATGTGAAATAAGATAGGGTGTCAAATCAGTATTCCATCATTTTCTGTGTATTTTCACCAAACAAGTTAACTTTAAATTGACCCCTGAATGCCTGTTTTCAATAAGTATCTCTGGGTATGTTGTCCTTTTGGTGAGAAAGCTCTGGGAAAACCTGAGTATTTAGATGTTAATTTTACATTTTCTGTGTTACAGCTGAGAAGCAGAAAAGGCCAGGTTGTCAGTCCTCCGTCACAATCCATCTCTCTGGAACAATTTGTCACTGTGATTCAGGTAAGCAAATGATCTAAAGACTGACCTTGTTTTGCCTCGATCTGTTGTTATTTTCTCACTGTTCCCCATCCAAGATATATTGACCTGAAAGGTGTGTGTTTTTTTTTGAACTTTTTTAAAGGTAGTGCTTTAAAGCTCTGTTTCAAGGTCATATTCTTAAGCAGTTTTCCATTGTGACTTTTGCAAATAATGTGGTTGCTTTTCAGTGATACCCCTCACAGCTGCTGCAGCAGTCCCTCTTTCACTCCCAGCTATTTGCTGTATTCAATCATGGTAGTAACACAACTTTTCCACTAATTTAGAATATTTAACGTGTTCGTAATTAAGTCTGCCAGTCTAATTTTGATTCTATTTGGACTGGTCTAAGTATTCTGAAAAATAATATTTTCAATATATCAGATCAGATTGAAGTGCTCAATTAATTTACTTGTTTCTCAAGTGGTTGCTTCATGTAGATGAAAAATCATTTCAAATTAATATCTTTGTGCTTTAATCATGTTATTTCAATCCATGGAAAGTAAAATTACATTTTACACCAAAAATGAATCCATACTGCAAAATATTACATTGACAGAGCTACTATCATTGTCACAGACAGGAATTACAGTTATTGAATAAAGTTAGCTAATAATTTGTACTTTTTCTTTTGTCTAACTGTAAGTTTTAAAGGTAATGACTTTAGCTGTTTTCAGCCGGGACAATGCAAACCATTCCTGATTTCAGAACACACATTTCCATCTGTCCGTTCTGGGTCAAAGGCATATAGTTGGGAGCAATCCCAAAGGTTGTGTATTGTAAAGCCCTCTTTTCTTCATTTGATGCTAAAGAATTACAGTATTATCCTGGCTTGGAATAATTCAGTTCCTTATGTAAATTGTATTGTCATTTAATTGCCACCAGCCACTGTAATTGTTCTATTCTTTCGGAAATGGTGTGTAACACCATGCGACACAGAAGCTGGGCATGTAGGGATCTTCGCACCCTCAGCATTGCCGTTAAAGGTGTAAGTTGCTCTGTATTGCTGCATCTGGTGCAGGTTTGGTCCATTCCCCAATCCTCTGTCACAGCAGTCACCAAGCTGTCAACTACTTCAACTGGAGATCCAAGGTGGATCGTGTCCACAGGAATAGTGTACAAATCTCTGGATAGCAAGGGGAGAATGTATCCACAGAATCCCAGAATTGTTGGAGTGCCATTCAGCACATTGTGCCTGCATTATCTCTTTAAGCATCATTATCTAGTGCTAATCTCCTCCTTTTACCCATACCGTTGCACACTATTTCTATCCAAACACCCTCTGGAATGCTGCAATTTAACCTGCCTCATCTACATTTTGCGGGCAGTGCATTCCTTACCCTGACCAGTCACTGAGTGCCAATTTTTTTTTGTGTTTCTCTCATCACTCTTGCTTCTTTGGCACATTACTTTAAGTCTGTGCCCGCTATTCTTGATCCTTTTAAGAGCGGTAGCAGTTTTTCCTATCTACTCTATCCATCCCACTCGTGGATAAGACCTCTATCAAATCTCCTTTCAGCTGCCTCTTCAAGGAGAAGGAGAACAGGCCCAACCTCTTCAATCTATCCTCACAACTGAAGTTTCTTCCATTCCTGAACTGTTCTTGTAAATTACTTCTCTCTCCAATGCATACAGATCTTTTCTATAATGTGGCATCCATCGCTGTATACAGTGCTCCAGCTGAGGCCTGTCACCTGTCTTGTACAAGTTCAATATTGTTTCCTTGCTGTTGTTTTCGATATACCTATTAAAACCAAGGACACTCTCTGCTCTATTAACTGCTGTCCACCTGACCTCTACATTCCAAGATCTGTGCATGTATATATCTAAATCCCTCTGTTCCTGCACCCCCTTCAGAACTGTACCACCTATTTTATGTGATTACAGTAATCTTTGTTTTAACCAGCACTTTATGAACTAGCAGTCTTGATAAACCACGGAAAATTATATGCTTGAAGCACTGGAAGTTTACCGTATTACTGCGATCTCCACTATATCTGAGCAGTCAGTTGAGGGTAGAAGTGAGAGGGTTCTTTGCTGATTTGCATTATTATTTACAGCATAAATCACAAATAAGTGTAACAGCGAAATGTATACATTTCTATTACTTAGTGTGTATCTTTACACACATGATGTGGACCTCTTGATCACCGGCACGCTCCTGGTCCCATTGGTGTCGTTAATAAAAAGTTTGCTGTAGTTCAATATTCTTCCAACCAAACTGCATCACCTCCCCCATTTTTTTTCAATATTCTATAATGTCTGACTTGAATTATTTTGTAATGTATTTATAGGTATAAGTATTATTGCAAAAAAAAACTTGTTCTATTCTTTCATAGACCAGTGCAAAAGAGGAAATAGATGAACAACTAAAGATATTATTAAGAAACCTGCAGGAATCCAATGCTCAGCTAATTATTTCACAGATTGCTGCAATCCTGGTAAGCAGGTGTAAGACGCAGGTGAAGTTCTACCCCCAGAAAGCACTAATGAACATTGTAAAGACACAGATGCTCTCTTACAGGTGAGAATTCTCTCTGATACAAGCCAAACACCACTACTCATCAAAAAACAGAAATGCATGCTTTTGTACCTGAGCAGCAAGTCAGTTTCCTTTTTGAAATAAGGAGCTTATCGGAGTTTAGCTCATTGGCTGGACTTGTGCTATTACCCAACACTCCCAACCTTGGGACCAGGCTGGGAGAGCAGATGAGGGTAGATTAAAGGTGGGGATGCCATAACTATCTGACCTTCCCATTGCTTTTAATGGCCATTTTTGGGACTCCTCCAGAAGCAGGTATGATAGGATGGGGCTTGGAAATGCTATCACCTCGATAGTAAAAGCACCACCACCACACCCCAGCATTTGCAATCAACCCACCCTTCTGCTTGGGGCCTACCTGATTGTCCCTTGTGCTCTCTGACCCTATTCACATGCATTCTGGGCCAACTCCTTGGATACTCTGAACACAGGATCTGCAGTAATCTGAGCAGTGACAACCACTTTTGGCAATTAAATATGCACAGTGATGACTTCTGTCCTTTGGGTTGACAGCTCTTTTTTGGAGGGAGGGAGGGGGCAGGATATAATTTTTCACAGCTAATACTCCCTCAGATTGCTTTTACCTGTCTGAAAACATATTTCATCATTTATTTTAAGTAATGTGGAATGACAGAATACGGCAGATGTTGAAAACAGTAGTGTCAAAGATGAATAGACACTACTGATAATATTGAACAGGCCAGGCAGTTTTTGTGCAGTGCAACGAAGGTAACATTTTTGGTTGGAATTTCAATCTGAATGTTAACTCTGTTTCTGTTTGTCTTCAGTTGCTGGGTGAGCTGCATGTTTCCAACATTTTCTGTTGTCTAATTAATTAATCAATATGATCTACAAACAGTCTGCAACTGAACCAACAAATTTATGTCAGAGCTGGCAATTCTACTGCTGAAGAACTTGAACTTAAGGTGTATGGCTCTTGAAGTAGGTTTTATGGAGGTAGCGTGGTGATTGGAATTGTGCTGGAATTTCCTTGGACTTAAACCATTCTAAAAAGGAGAAATTGTTGCTTTCACAGCAACAAGTGAGATGAAATCTTCCAATCCTTGAAACTTTAAGTGAAATTCAAGTGATAGATAAAAGGCAGTTTTCCAGTGCTGACAGCTGGATTTCGAAACTGGTAGTATCAAATGAAAGAGCCAAAATGTGCCAAAGATACATGGCAAACCTGAGGATCGGGAAAGTTTTAAAAGCCAAAAAAATGACTAGAAAGTTAATAAAGAGGGAGAAAACAAACTGAGGGCAAGCTAGCAGATAATATAAAAACTGAAAATAAGGGTTTTTTAAAAATGAATCTGTGGAATCCTTCATGGAGGTTGGATCACTAAGTACATACAAGGCTGAGACAGATTTTTAATTAGTGGGTAAAGGCAGGAAAGTGGAGTCAAGGATTTTCAAGATTCCCCATGATCTCGCTGAATGGCAGAGCAGACTTGAATGGCAGAATTGCCTACTACTTCTCCTATATTTTATACCAGAAAAGAAAACTACATCTAATAGCCTACAATGGGTGTGACAAAAACACACTAAAATTCATAAAATGATGTAGCACAGCGCAAAGACTATTTGGCCCCCGATGCAAAACCAGGAATGTTGGAAGAGCAATTAAATTAGTCATGATCTCTTTTTCCTGTGGCAGACATTTCAGTTTCAAGGATTTAACTAATTCATTTTCAAAAAGTTCTATTATTTTGAATCAGCTTCCACTAGCTTCAGGCAGTGAATGTGCTGCACTTTTTTTTAAAAAAAAACAAAAATTCCGTCTGATTGTTTTATCAATTTATATTTGTGCACTCTGGTTATCAACCCAAGAGGCTGCAGTATTTCAAAAACTTGCATCTACTTTGGGATGCAAACTTATCAGAAGAAGTCTTATTTTCGCGATAGTAGTTGATTGCCTTCCATGTGAACTAAGCGCTGAGACCCGCATTTTTTTTTTTTTTTTAAACACCAACGCTGAATCTTTTGGCACTTAACTGTAGCTGTGAGACAGACAGTACAACTGGGTTTGGGCAGGTCTGAACCTCTGCCTGTTTGCATTTAATTTTGGTAGAGGTTGCGGCTTTCTTCTTTGCAAACAATTGCAGACCTGTAAAATTGTGAATTGTTTCTTAGCTTGTGCCCAGATTTGATGGGAGTTGCATTACAAGAAGCCGACTATTCCCTGTTGCAGTTCTGCCTTCAGCAGTTCCCTGACATCCCTGAGGCTGTTACTTGTGCCTGTTTGAAGCTTTTCCTCAGGTAGGTATTAAGAATTGACATCTTGCTGTATGAAAATGTATGACGTAAATATTTAACCAGTCCTGTTTAAAATATTAAATTTGTTCACTTGCAGGTTTTCTGAAATTAGTTCCAGTGCAACAGTGTTTGGCCATGTTACAATGGCTAATTATGTTTGTTGCAAGTGAAAAGCTTAATAAATTCACTAAAGCATTTAATGATTTTTCATGTGAAACTGGGTAGTGTACTTTCGGTAGCAGGTACACTAAGGTTCTTGGATTTGCTGTATTTGCACAGCTGTTCTTTCACCCATGCACTTGGCCATCTGTAATGACATATAGGCTGTCAATCTAATTAAACATTTGAACTGGCTATCGGCCTTAGTATAACTAGGATACCAGAAAGGGCGTTTAACCAGTTAAGCGTCTGTTTGCATATATGCAAAGAAAATCCTCCAGTGATCAGAAAAGTAAAACCTGTAAGAGTGACTCATGAGGTCTCTCTCTGGCCTCTGTTCTGAGCATAAACTATAATAATCTTTTAGCAACTGATACTGCTGTGATTGCAGAGCTCATGCAGCCATGTTTCCGGAACAGTTCCCCACATGACCAATACTTGCAGAAAGCACATGAACGCTGGCAGTGTCTGACCAGACTCAGTTCAGTGACTGCTTATAAATTGAACACAGTTTTTTGTCCAGGAAATGTTTTCAATCAACTTTCTAAGAAAATTTCAAATTGTTTGTTGTTTGTATTGATTTTTATTTGCCATCTTCCTGATAATGGACATTCAGGGTGGCTGAAGTAATTTTTTTTTTCAATTTTCCCTCAGTGCCAATGATTCTGATCTGGAAAATATTCCTGTGGATTTAGGCAGTGTAGCGTCGTATATCAAATTGGATCAGAATCCGTCAAAAGCACAAGAGAAAATAGAGATTGTAGAGAATGGCTTCAGTCCACTTTTGCTGGAAGAGGACAGCTGTGATGGAAAACGAACCCACGATCCTTTGCAGGCCAATGTAAAACCTGCATGTCCAGTAAGCCTCAAAAGGGCAGCTTTGCTGTATCCATTTTTCCAATTCAGAAAAAAATGCATAAGGTTAAAAAGGTGATACATGTGGTAATATTTGTTTCAAAACTAAGGAAATTTCTTAATTAGAGATAGTAAGAACTGCCGATGCTGGAGTCAGAGATAAGTGTGGAGCCAGAGGAACACAGCAGGCCAGGCAGCAACAGAGGAACAGGAAAGATGACATTCTGGGGCATTTCTGACCGCAACGTCAGCCTTTCTGTTCCTCTGATGCTGCCTGGCCTGCTGTGTTCCTCCAGCTCCACACTGAAACTTCTTTATTGTTGTGATATGCTAAAAATGAAAGAAAGCCAGGGGTTTGGCCACAAATTTACTTGTAAAATGTGACTGACCTTTGTGAATATTATACATCTTTACTTCCCTCATTTTCTCGTCATACTGTCCTCAGGCAAGCCAGTCAAGGATTCTGTGGTCATCTCCGAGGAGATCTGTCAAAGCAACTCTGGTTGACTAGGCTCCAATCCCAACCTCACCATAAAACCCGCGGACAAGGGAGGGGCAGTCGTAGTATGGCGCACTGACCTCCACATTGCTGAGGCCAGGCGCCAACTCTCTGACACCTCCTCCTACTGCCCCCTAGATCATGACCCCACCCCCGAGCACCAAACCATCCACAACCTCATCACCTCAGGTGACGTCCCACACACCGCCTCCAACCTCATCGTTCCCCAACCCCGCACCGCCCGCTTCTATCTCCTCCCCAAAATCCACAAACCTGAATGCCCTGGTCGACCCATTGTCTCCGCCTGCTCCTGCCCCACCGAACTCATCTCCACCTACCTGGACTCCATTTTCACCCCCTTGGTCCAGGAACTCCCTACCTACGTCCGTGACACTACCCACACCCTCCACCTCCTCCAGAACTTCCAATTCCCCGGTTCCCAACACCTCATTTTTACTTTGGACGTCCAGTCCCTATACACCTGTATTCCCCATGCTGATGGCCTAAAGGCCCTCCGCTTCTTCCTGTCCCGCAGAACGGACCAATCCCCCTC
>JAHRHZ010000083.1:775124-790840 GCA_024137785.1 Ginglymostoma cirratum | reverse complement strand
TACACTCACCTTTACTGGCTCCACCCCCGCCTCTTCGACTTGTCTGCCTCCTCTCCACCTATCCTCTCCTCTATCCATCCTCTATCCGCCTCCCCCTCTCTCCCTATTTATTTCAGAACCCTCTTCCCCTCCCCCATTTCTGATGAAGGGTTTAGGCCTGAAACGTCAAGTTTTCCTGCTCCTATGATGCTGCTTGACCTGCTGTGTTCATCCAGCCCCATGCTTGTTATCTCTGGTTGACTAGGCTGCCTGCACTCAAGAACCTTGTCTAATGAATTTTTTTCCATAAAAATTAGTGTTATTGAGTCAAGAATTATGAGATGAGCCATTCTCAATTACAGCATGCCACAACAGTTTCCTCCTTGCATTTCCACAAGATACCATTTGGCTAAAGTGTGGAATGTGAGGAAGTAGTCTTCTCCACTGTCTCCACTGTCTTCACACTTCACCCCAGGAATAGTGTATGACCCATAAACTAAAGGACAATGTGGTAGAACGCAAACTTTCGTAAAAAGCCACAGTAAAGAGGTGAAACAGATTTGCTTATGACTGTTTCCAGAGATAATGAACTCCAAAAGAATCCTGTGCTGCTTCAAATGTATAATTTTAAATGCACTGTCAAAACAAAAATCTTAACATCACTAGTTTTACAGCCAAATCCAATAATTTGTGTGAAATGATTATATTAAAATATAAAGCACAACACTGCAGGATTTGGCTTGTGCTGAGGTAGTTAATTTATTCAGCTAAACTCATTTACAACAGCATATTTCTAATAATTTGGTCTGTACCTCATATCTTTGATCATATGGGATAGCTGAGGACCGTTTAAAATGATTATTTCCTCAACTTCCCTGATACTTAATTGGTTTCAGCACCACACATTGTACTGAGCCATTTAGATCAAAATATTTCAAGTTGATCTTCACAAGGATAGCATTTAGAGTAATTGTGACAGTGGGTCTTGCTGGGATAGAGACCACAAAAATCATGGTTCTGACCATCTGTACTAACTGCTAAAAACACTACTATCAACTTCTAGTGTTTGTTCGTGAAATTACTGTATACCATGTGAGCTGAAGGCTACGGACTCCTCTCGGGCATTCCCACTGAGTAAGTTGTCAGTAAACACTTAGTCCACGGGTCTCATGATAAATGGTCACTTGGATAAGATATCAAAGGTTGACGTGCTCCCCAGCAAGGGTTGCCATCCTGAAGAACGTAAAGCACATTTGACCCGGTTGGAGGGGGTGGTGTGATGCTGTGGAGGTGTATATATACCAACGATCATCTGTAGGCTGAGCCTGTACAATATGCTACAAATTTTAGGTGTTCACAATGACAGTTATCTAATATAGGTAGGAGACAATTTGTAGCAATTTTGCATTTGTTTCGATATGATACATGGTTAATTAGAAAAGGAAAATATACAACCCATGACAGATGCAAACACTTCACTGTCATCAGGCTGTGCTGTAGAATACAGAGGTAGAGGCATATCGCAGATGTCTAACTGTCTTTTGTGATGGTCTTTCATGTCCGTTGTCTTTGTTCATCACATGAGCTGATACAGGGGGACCCTTGGTTGTGGTTCCCCGCCCCCACCCAAGACGGTGTAGCCCATCTCCTGGATTATCTTGTCGCTTACTCCCCACCTAAAGGTAAAGTCTCCATACTTCTTCTGGATCATAGGACTGCTCTCTGGTGGTTTAATCTGAGGGTCATCCGAGGAGAAACATTAAGAAGGAAAGTCCTTTGTGTTAACCCAAAGTTTGACAGTTGAGCACATGCTGTTGGCGTCACTCTGCATCACAAGCGAGCTATCCAGCAAAGTGAAACCACCCCCACCCCCCCCATTTCATCTCTCCTTGTTAATATACCTTAATTCTGGGGCTACCCATCAAAGCTAAGTAGAAACCCTCTTGGCCAATAACTATGTGCAGCTATTAATTATCCCAGGATGGTTATTGTTCCCTAGTCCATCTCCATTTGAAGGTTTTTCATTCCTTCTAAGAACAAAACCACCATATTTTTCAACAGTTTGCAGTAAAAATGGACAAGTGTGGGACCTGGTAAATGTTTAATGTTGGCCATAACGTCATTCATTCTTATGACCTCTCCTCTATTAACATCTGCAGAATAAGGGTGAATAATATGATGCAGTTAGATGAGGTCTCATGCTACACAGGAAATGCCAACTACAACATGTTAAGTTACCATGGATTTCAGGGGGCCTCAATTTCCAGCAGTAGAGATTCTTTGCAACCCATCAGTCTTTCTGTTTGTCTTCCATTCTCTTGCCCCACACTGTCTCTTGCTGATGTTCCTGTCAAGCAAAAGAAGCTGTGTAATCTTTCTTATACTTCAAATAGATTAAAGGTGGTAGTTTGCGATTGTTTTCAATATATAATTGTATATATGTAAGAGACTTTTTACACTGACCTCTAGTTGTAAGGTTTCCTGCTATACACCCTGGTTGTTTGTCTGAAGCTTTTTTTAACTGCACTGCACAGAAATGAAATTTTGCTATCCTCATACAGTGAATCCTTCCTTTTGCCTTTCCTGAAAGATCTTTCTGTTCCTCAAGTGATGGTGAGTATATTCTTCAAAGTATGCAATACTTTGCAAATGTAATACAGATCAGTTGGATATTTCATTAATTATATAAGTCAGTGCGGATTAATTGGAATGTTGTTGCTCTTTTTCTGTGTCTGACCTGTGCTTTGTGACTCTAGTAGAGCTAATCTCGAGAATTCAATGCAGTGCAATCTATGTTGATTGTTTAATTCAGGGTGCCAAAGGGAAGAGAATTTGGGAAGGGAATTACTAGATTTCAATGACCTGTGGTTGCCCCAGTGACACCTTTTTAATCATCTTGCTTGGAAATAGTTGATGTTTAAATCTTGGGAAGCAATTACTTCAGAGGTGAGTCTGAATTGAGGATCACACTGCTCTCCACCTCACATTCATAGACACTGTCTTTATTGCTTTAGCTGGAACTCTCTTCTCCTTCCCTAATTTGGAAGTATGTTTAACTTTGTTATTTTGGGGAGCAGGATTTGTTTTGAGAAAATCCCCACTATCTACACCTTGCGGTTACGAATGACCACAAAAGCAACTGGGCTTGACAAATAAACACAGTGATGATAACAGCAGGCCAGAGGCTAGTATTACTGCAGTAAATAAGTCACCACTTGACTCCCTAAAGTCTGTCCTCCATCTACCAGGCACAAATGACTAGTATGATTAAATATTCCCCACATGCTGTATGACTCTATAATAATGGGACAACACTAGCAGTTTGTTTAGCAGTCCTGCAGAGAATTTGAAAATTACTGCTAAGATCCCTGATACCTCATGTCTGCCTCAACAGCCTGGGAAATATCAGGCCCACGGATTTATCCACCTTAAAATCTCCACCCAGCCCTTCACCCTGATCTCTATACCTGTGTTGTCCTTCCCCATTATCAAGACCTACATAAAGTATTCATTAAGGACTGCGTCTGCGTTTTCTGGATATGTAATCCTGATAGGGCTTTCCTCTTTCCCTAGTTATAGCCTTGCCCTTAATAAAAGTGAAATAGAAAGGGTTTTCTTTTATTCTGCTTTCTCATGCACACTCTTACTTTCTGAAGTTTTCCCCTGCACGTTTTATACTCCACTATGGACTTTGATTCAACACATCCATGCAACCAGATATCCTAAATTAATGTAGTCTTAGAGACACATTACTTAGAGACTCTTAACATTGTATTGGGTTAGCAAAACAAGACAACTGGCCCGAGTAGATTGGGCAGGAAGGCTAAAAGATAGGACAGTAGTGGCAGTTGTTTAAGGAACTACTTGATTCCTCACAATTAAAATATATCCCAGTGACAAAGAAAGATGGTAAGGGCGGGTGGGGGTGTGGGGGGTAAAAACCATCCATGACACAAGAAGGTAAAGGACAATATAGAGCCAAAAACTAAGATATACCATATTGCAAAGGCTAGTGGCAGGCAGGAGGGTTGGGAAACTTTCTAACATAAACAAAGGGATACTAAAACATTAATAAAAAGACCTCAGGTAACTTAGGAAAGAAAACTAGCACAGAATAT
This sequence comes from Ginglymostoma cirratum, assembly GCA_024137785.1. Taxonomy (NCBI): domain Eukaryota; kingdom Metazoa; phylum Chordata; class Chondrichthyes; order Orectolobiformes; family Ginglymostomatidae; genus Ginglymostoma; species Ginglymostoma cirratum. The sequence goes on along the minus strand of JAHRHZ010000083.1, from coordinate 786,743 downwards.
CAAAAAGGAAAGCAAAAGCTTTTGCAGGTATGTAAGAGAGAAAAAAGTCGCTAAGGTGAACGTTGGTCCATTAGAAGATGAAACCCGAGTTAATAGTGGGGAACAGTGAAATGGCAGAGGAGCTAAATCAATGCTTTGCCTCAGTTTTCACAATAGAAGACAACAGTACCATTCCTATTGGAACAGGCAAGTCAGAGACAATCGAAAGGGTAGAACTTAGAACTATCAACATTGATGGGGAAAAGGTACTCAGCAAACTATTAGGATTGAGGGCAGACAAGAGCCCCGGGCCTGATGGCCTACATTCCTAGGATATTAAAGGAAGTGGGGACAGAGATAGTGGATCCATTGGTTACAATGTTCCAAAATTCCCTGGACACAGGAAAGGTTCCAGTGGATTGGAAAAATGCTAATGTAACCCCCTTTATTCAAGAAGGGAGGGAGGCAATATGGGAGGAAATTACAGACCAGCTAATTGAACATCTGTTGTTGGCAAAGTGTTGGACCCAGTTATCAAAGAAGTAATATGAGAACATTTGGAAAGTCAAAACGCTATCCATCAGAGTCAGCATGGTTTTATGAAGAACAAATCATGTTTGGCTAATTTTCTAGGGTTCTTCAAAGATGTAACAAGCAAAGTGGATAATGGGGATCCTGCAGATGTAATATATCTGGACTCCCAGAAGGCATTTGATAAGGTGCTGTACAAAAGGTTAATTCACAAGATTGGATCATATGGGATTAGGGGTAATTTATTAGTTTGGATAGGTGACTGGCTGATGGACAGAAGACAGTCAGGATAAATGAGTTTTTTTCTGGATGGCAGTAAGTAACTAGTGGGTGCCACAGGGTTCGGTCCTTGGACCCCAACTGTTTATAATCTACGTTAACGACTTGGATACAGGGATAGAAGGCTCTATAGCCAAATTTGTGGACAACACAAAAATAGACAAGACAGTAAATTGCAATGAGGAAGTAAGAACCTTATAATGGAATAGATTGGTTAAGAGTGGGCCAAAATGTGGTACATGGAGTTTAATGTGGAAAAGAGTGAGGTCATGCATTTTGGTTGGAAAAATGGGAATGTGACCTGTTATCTGAATGGGGCGAGACTTTGGGGTGTTATGGTGCAGAGGGAATCTGGGTGTCCTCGTTCATGAGTCACAGAAAACTAGCATGCAGGTACAGCAGATAATGAAGAAAGCGAGTGGAATGTTGGCTTTTATAGCTAAAGGAATAGGATATAAAGGTAAGAAAGTATTTGTTGTAACTATACAAGGCATTGGTGAGACTGCACCTGGAGTATTGGGCAGAGTTCTGGTCCCCTTATTTGAGGAAGGATGTGGTGCCATTGGAGGCAGTTCAGAGGAGGTTCAGTAGATTGATCCTAGAGATTAGGGGTTTGTCATATGAAGAGAGATTGAACGGTTTAGGCCTCTACTCTGGAATTTAGAAGAATGAGGGCAGATCAAATTGTGGTATTCAAGATGATAAAAGGTATCGATAAAATAGACTTGGAGCAGATGCTTCCTCTTGTGGGGCATTCTAGGATGGGGGGTCGTAGCCTTAGGATAAGGGGTAGCAAATTTAAAGCAGAGTTCAGGAGAAACTATACTCCCAAAGGATTGTGAATCTGTGGAATTCACTACCTCAAAGTGTGGTGGTTGCTGGGACAGTGAGTACATTTAGGGAGGTGTTAGACAGATTTTTAATTAGTTATGGCTTGAAGGGTTATGGGGTGAGAAGCATATCAGCCATGATCGAATGGCAGAGTAGTTGACCTAAGTTGAGACATTCTGATATTTGCTATTGTTATGGTATGTGGATGTTCCATCACAGTCTGCAAAGTCATCTTAACAATTTTTCTTCTTCCCCGCCCAGTTATTCCTTCAGTATATGCAGTATCTTTATGCAAAGCATTGTGAAACTGTCAATATAAAACTTCCAGGGACAAGGATTCCCACAGTCAACCAGGTATGTAAAGTCTATCATTTCTTTGCTTTTATATTTGCTCCTACAAGCTTCAATCTGACTCGTGCTGTTAGAATTGATTTTGTGTAGCTTTTCATTTTTGATCAATGATTTTAAACAATCGTCTTGCATTTGGAACATTGTCAAAGAATTTACACTAACTCATTTGTGATACATTGTGTTATAAAGTGGAGGGTGACCCCACTCTGAGAACCAAAAAAAATCCGAAACACTCGAAGAGGAGCACCTATCCCTATAATCTATAAGAGGAGTATGAAAAGGTGTAACCTGCCTTTCAGCAATTTCTAGTGGTAAATTAAAATAAATCCCTCACACTCACTTTACTATCAGCAAGTAACAATTTGTTTATCCAATTCCAACAGTGAACAAATTAACTGAACTATTGACAAACTGAATAAATCTCTTCTAACTACTAGCTTTTCCCAAATAAAATAAGATTTTAATGGTATGCTGTTCCAATAAATACGAGTCCCTCTTTATATATAAAAAGAATTTAGTCTCTTGAAATTATATGCATGTTACACATCTTCTGGAATGCTCTGTGCCTTCCCCACCAATTCTTCTTCTGTCAGGAATATTAACTGGTTGCACTGTCGGTATCTGTTATTTGGATGGTGCTTCCTCCTAAGACATACAGGAGGATGTGAGAGCTGAGGGCTGTTAGTTCTGGCGGATGGCAGTTATCTCTGGAGCTTTGTCCAACCGCCCCCTTCTTTTTATACCCTTGATGACATATCAATACTTGTTACAATAGGATTGGTCCTTTGTTGTCAAAACCATCAGATTTAAATTTAATTGTTTTTTGGTATCTAAGTGCCTGGTTCAAATTGATTTGGCTAAATTCAAAAGCCTTGGTTTAAAAAAAAAACTGCTGCTTGGCCTGTTAATTGTATGGCCTTTCAATACAAATGTTTCAATTCGGGTGCTGTCTGTGTACCTGCAAACTTTCAACCTGCTGGTCACAGACATCCATTTTAAATCTCTAAGTGTAGAGAAAGCACATCTTTTTAAATGATCATGCAATGCTTTCATCTCTAGCATTTTACAAACACCAAATTCTAACTTCCTGCCTCCCAACCACAAGTACTCTACCCAACTTTGTAACAATTGTCGTAGCCCAAAAATGCAAATTTGTAATAGCTCTGTGTGAAAGGTTTTGGTAAACCCAATGTAGAAAATGGACCATGTTTTGAACAAAAGGATTGTGATCTTGACTGAGCCATACATTTGAGCAAAGTGGGACATCCCACCTTTAACCATCCACTTGATTTTGTGTTGCCAGCGAATGGGCAATGTGAAGCTGTGTTGTCTGATGACTGAGGCAATTTGCATGGAAGCTGGATAAGTACATGAAGGAAAATGGGTTGGAAGAATGTGCTTATCTGGTTAGATGAAGAGGGGTGGGAGGGAACTCACATACATTATAAACAGCAACATGGACAAGTTGGGCTGGTCTGGTCTGTTTGCACTATAAATTCTATGTAATAATTATGAAGACCAGAAAAACGTCTGGTTCATTCTGCACCTGTGTTGAGTATACGATACTGTCTGGATCCAGAGGTCATAAATTTGCAATTCCACTACAGCACAAAAAAAGTAATTTTCAACCTGTCTGCAGAGAGGAAAACCATGGAAGCTGTTGTTTTGTTGCAAAAATATGACTACTGTCGTACTATCCTTCCACTGACCTGTCCCAGACCAATCTTTCCTCCAGGTATGATTCTTATTGTTGCTGAAATGGCCAGTTGTCATTTAGATATACAACAAATTGCATTTGTAGTTACTTCTATGTAGTAAAAAGGTACCAAACAACCTCATAAAATTAAACGCTAAGCCAAGTCAGGTAATCAAAAGCTTGGTTCTTTGTTCTTGCATGAAGTGTGGCCTCCATGGGCAACAAATGCTGACGTTGCCAATCCGTAATTGGCCTTGACCTGAATGCCTTGCTAGACCAGTTCAGAAAACTCCCAAGAGTCAACCACATTGCTGTGACTCTAGAGTCATATGTCGGCTAGACTGGGTGGGGTGGCAGATTTCCTTCCCCAAAGAACATCAGTGCAACAGATTGGTAGAGAGGCAGAGGATGAGGAATCCTCTTTAGCACCTATGCCAAATCACTTCTACAAGGATCACAAAGGTTTAGGGTAAGACCCACCACCAGTTACTTGGAGCAACTAGGATGAATAGTAGATGTATTGTGTCAGTGTAAAGCATACTGTACTTGGTGCAGTTAGGCAACTGAATCATGTTATTTCTTCTGAGCAAATACCTTGCAAAGAAAACCGATGTGAATGTTTGTCATGTGTTTAGTCCAACTGGCAGTCTCAGTAACTGGGTCTGTTTGACAAGTGCCCAATGATGCTGAGTAGAGAGATGGCTGATTACTGTCAGTGTTTTGAAGTTGTGAACAGTGACCAACTGGTACCATACTTTCAGGTCTTGGACTGGATATCTCTGTTGCTGGATGCTCACTTTACGGTGTTGGTTATGGCAACAGAGGCTCGTGAATTAATTACCCACCTTCACAAATTCATCAGATCACAGGTATGGTACATTAAAATACTTTCAACACATTTGTTTATAATCTCAGGTACTAGCTAATATTCATATCAGGTTCACTCTGAGAAGTTTGCTTAAGTGCAATGAGTATTCCTTCCGCAAACCCACCTAATCTACACGTCCCTGAACATTATGGGCAATTTAGCATGGCCAATCCACCTAGCCTGCACACTTTGGACTGTGGGAGGAACTCACGGGGAGAATGTGCAAACTCCACACAGACAATTGCCTGAGGGGGAAATCAAACCCAGCTGCATGGCACTGAGGCAGCAGTGCTAACCATTGAGCCACCATGCTGCCCATTAACCCTACCTCTGGTAACTGGGGGACGCCGTATGGTCCAACAATGCTCTTCTGGTTGACTTCAACCTGTCTTTTTCCCAACTCTCTCTCTGTACTTCCCCCTCCAGAAATATATTTTTTTGTTCCATGCCCTTTTCCCTTCAGTTAAATCTCCTGAGTTCAGGCACCTAATTTTCATCTTGCTGTTCTATTCGCTCTCCATACCTCTTAGTAGTTATGTTCAAATAACTGTCTAGTTTCCTTGTGAAATAATACATAAATTGTATTTTATTGACTGCTTATGGTGGGGATTTTAACATTTTACTTTAACCTCTAAAGTTGTCTTTCTCATTTTGTCCCTTGTTTTTGTATTAAATTTATGCCCTCTGACTAATTTCCTTGACCAGTGGGTATACTGTATTCAGTACACTTCAATATTCTTCGGATTTTTGAACATCATTCAAATTTACTAGATCAAACTTGCTGGTTAATTATACAAAATAAGAGTGGTGGATACTGAAATTGTGAAAGGTAATTTTGTTTTTCTTCTCACAGATGCTGTCAAATCTGACTATTTCCAGCATTTTCTATTTTGCTATTAGAAGCTTCTAACTCCCTCAGCCGTAATGAAAGAAAACTTTATCCCAATTTTAGCCTAGTACTCTTTACACGTTGGCTGGTTCTTTTATTTCCTTACTAAAATTGGTTTCTAAATTGTACACACTTGAGAGATCTCAAACAAATTTGATGTTGCCACCATTTTGGTTTTTGTTGTCTGTTTGATAGAAACCAAAAAATTCAGTTTTCTGCTTTTGTGACTTCTTCGACTTCTTGTGCCACATTTAATCTACTTAACTTTACTCCATTTTAAACCTTAACATTTTAAGATGCTTTTTTTTTCCCAGTTATTTATGCTTTTATCTTTCTATTGTACTAATTTGTCTGATTCCTCTACAGTATTGCAATGCTGGCCACAATTTGCTAAACTTAGAGTCATAAAACCATTCCTTACCTAAACTGACCCTTTGGCTCAACTCGTCCATGCCAGCCATGTTTCCTAAACTGAACTAGTCCCATTTGCCTGCCTTTTGCCCATATCCTGCTGAACCTTTCCTATCCATGTACCTACCCAAATGTCTTTTGCATGTTGTAATTGTACTTGCCTCTACCACTTCCTCTCGCAACTCATTCTATACACACGCACATACCACCCTCTGTGTGAAATTGTTGCCCCTCGGTTCCTTTTTAAATCTTTCCCCTCTCACCTTAAACCTGTGTACTCTAGTTTTGGATTACCCTACCCTGGGGGAAAGACCTTGGGTATTCAGCCTATCCGTGCCCCTCATGATGCTGTTAATCTCAAAGAGCACCCCTTAGCCTTCTACATTCCAGGGAGAAAAGTCCCAGCCTGTCCAGCCTCTCCTTATAACTGAAGCCCTCTAGTTTTGATTAACATCCTTGTATATTGTTTTTGCACCCATTCTAGTTTAATGTCATCCTTCCTATAGCAGGATGACCAGAATTGTACATAGTGTCTAAATGTGGCCTTACCATTATCTTGTACAGTCGTAACTCCTGTACTCCATGTACCCTGTCTACTTGTGACGCCACTTTCCAGGACCTATGTAGCTCACCCCAAGACCTCTGTTCAACAACACTCCCCAGGGCCCTACCATTAATTGCATAAGTGCTGCCCTAGTTTGTCTTACCAAAATGCAACACCTCGCGTTTATCCAAATTAAACTTCATTCCTTGGCCCACTGGCTCAGTTGATCAAGATCCTGTTGTACTCTAAGATAACCTTCACTGTCCACTTTACCACCAATTTTGGTGTCATCTACAAACTTAATAACCATGACTCTATATTCTCATGTAAAGTGTTGATATAAATGGCAAACAACAGTGGACCCAGCATTTGTGACCAGCCACGTGCCACAGGCCTCCAGTCTGAACATCAGCCCTCTACCTTCACCCTCTGTCTCCTACCACCAAGCTAATTTTGTATCCAGCTAGCTACCTCTCCCTGGATTCCATGTGATCTAACCTAGCTAGCCAGTCTACCATGCAGAACCTTGTCAGAGGCCTTGCTAAAGTCATTGTAGACAACACTGCTCTGCCTTCATCTATCTACTTAGTCACTTCAGAAAACTCAATCAAGTTTGTGACACATGATTTCACATGCACACAGCCATGCTGACTATCCCTAATCAATCCTTGCCTTTCCAAATGCATGTAGATCCTGTCCCTCAGAATCCCCTCCAACAACACATCCACAACTGACATCAGGCTTACAATCTGTAGTTCCCTGGCTTTTCCTTGCAGCCTCTCTTAAATAATGGCACTACATTAGCCATCCTCCAGTCTTCTAGAACCTCACCCAGCGTTATTGATTAAACAAATATCTGTACTAGGGGCCCAGCAGTTTCTTCCCCAGCTTCTCTCAATATCCTGGGAAACACTTGATTCAGGTCCTGGGAATTTACCTACCTTTGTGCGTTTTAAGACCTCCGCTTCCTCTTTGTCATATGGATTTTTTTCGAGACACCACTAATTATTTCCCAAGTTTCCTAGCTTTCATGTACTTCTCCACAGTAAATCCTGACACGAAATAAATATTTAGGATCTCACCCATCTCCTGTGGTTCCGTACGTAGATGGCCCTGCTGATCTTTAAGGGGCCCTATTCTCTCCCTAGTTACTCTTTTGTCCTTAACAGACTTGTCGAATCTCTTTTTGGATTCTCCTTAATCTTATCTACCAAAGTGCTCTCCTCCCGTTTTTGCCCTCCTGATTTCCCTCTTAAGTGTACTCTTATACTCGCTATATTCAAGGGATTCAATGCATCCCAGCTCTGTGTAACTGACACATGCCTCCTTTTTCTCAACCAGGTCCTCAATATCTCTAATCATCCAGTGTTCCTGAATCCTGCCAGCCTTGTCGTTCACACTAGCAGGATCGTACTGTCCCTGAACACTCATTATCTCACTTTTGAAAGCCTTCCACTTGCCACACATCCCTTTTAACTATAAGCAGCCTCCCCCAGTCAACTTTTGAAAGTTTTTGTATAATACCGTTAAAATTGGTGCCCCAATTTAGAAATTTAACTCGTGGACCAGGCATATCCTTTTCCATAACAATTTTAAAACTAATGGAATGACAGTCACTGGTCCCAAAGTCCTCCCCCACTAACAATTCAGTCACTTGCCCTGCCTTTTTTCCAAGAGGAAGTTGGATTTTGCCGTTTCTGTAGTAAGGCAATTTACATATTAATTGTGAGAGTTTTCTTGAATGCAATTAACAAATTCCTCCCCATCCAACCTCTTAACATGATGGAAGTCCCAGTCTATGTTTGGAAATTTAAATTCCCCTCTTATTACAACCCTATTATTCTTACAGCTTTCTGTGATTTCCCTACATATTTGTTCCTCAATTTCCTGCTGAGTACGTGGGTGCCTTTGTACAATCCCACCAAAGTGATCACCCCATTCTTAGTTGACAGTTCCACCCATCTCGCTTCGCTGGACAATCCCCCAGGAATATCCTGTCTAAGTACTACCATGATGTTTTCCTTAATAAAAAAAATCCCTTTTTGCCTAAGGAGCTTCCCTTTAACCCATCTGTTCAGACTTCCAAACTGTCCTGGAATTTCTGTCGTATCCCCTTAATTCCATGTTATTTCTGTCATGGGTGTCTTTTTTTATAAATTACTAACTTTTTTTTAAGGCCTTATAAGTGCACCCACTCCCCACTCCTGAAAGAAAACTTTGCAATCATCCTCTTTCTTCCAAACATTCTACAAGATTAAACTTGATATTTCAGGAATCCATACTGATGAGCTTAATTATCTCGTTTCTTCAGGCATCAGTTAAGATGGAGACAGGTTAAGCTGAGCATATGGAATTAAAACTGTATTGATCTATGAAGCAGGTGAATATCTTAAATTTGATCTGACCTAGCAGGTGGAATTATTTAATATGGGTCGTCACCGTGATCTGTCCAAACTTGCAGTTTGATCAGTGTTAAGCCAGAATCTGTTCTGTCTTAAAATTTGAGGAAGGACAGATCTGAAGGTTCAGTTTTGTGAATCAGAGTCTATGGGTGCAGCAGAAATATTTATAAATGGCAGGAGCCACACCAAGTTCACCAGTATTCCACTTGTATTCTAAACTACAAAAGCAAAAAAATGGAAATTGCTGCGTGTGCTACATGGACCAAGTGATCTTAAGCAGAATTAGAATTCTGGTAGTTGCTAACTTTTTCTAACATTTTTTAAACTTTCTCTGGCAGGTTAAATTTTATTCTCAGCTCAGCAAGATTGAGGGAAGTCTTCAGAATCTACATCAACTCAAACCAAAGAAGAATGATGGACTGTACTCAATTGAAGTGATAGAAATATTTTAGTGTACAAATTTGTTAAAGAAATGTATGTAACTTTTCCTATAATTGCTTTGAGTTATATTTATAATATGAAAATATTAATTTTCTTCAAATATTTGAATGTTGTATTTCGCTGAAATAAATGCTACTTTTCTTACACTTCTTTAAGTCTGTATCTGTAAGCCTGCCTGCAGCCTTATCCTTATGCAAAAAGAATGCCTGAATGTTGTTAGGCATATAAGGCAGAAAGGAATAGGTTATGGTAATAACGTAAAAGTTTAAAATGAGGGAAAGGCAAATGTATGATGTTGAGATGCAGCCTGTCATAAACGAACTGGAAGCAGCTTCTTGAAGGTAAACTAATGTTAGGGCAGTGGTAGACATTCAGTTAAACTAGAGATTGAACTCTCAAGTCTCGTGCCTTCCCTGCTCCCCTTTGTTTTTTGCTATGTGGGTAGTATGGTTAAAATGACGTTATGCACACTTTACTTATATTTTATGTCTCAGCCAGTTTAAAAAAAAAACCTTAGAACTGCAAAAAACACAACCACAGCAGTTCTGGTCACCTAATTAGAGCAAGGATGTGATTTACTAGAGTGTTGGCAGGAACAGTGAATTTTAGCTAAGAGAAAGAGGTAGATGGCTAGTAGATTTAGAAATGATTACAATGCAGGGTCAATCAGATAGATGGGTGACTCACGAAAGGTAAGAAATTTAGTTCAGAAGTCTCCTGTGGTTATTCCTCTCTCAAATGGATATTCAGTTTTATAATACTATGAAAAAGGAAGTTGTTCAGGAAAATAGAAGAGGCAGTCAGATCTTGGTCACTAAGAATGAACCTTATGTTAAGTGGGGTTTGACAAAATTTAAAAGAATGTTTGTTATAGGGGACTGTTCTGTCAAAGGCATAGACAGGAGATTCTCCAGCAGTAGACCTGAATCTAGGATGGTATGTTGCTTTCCTAGTGCCAGGATTAAGGACATCTCAAAACATTTCAAGCATTTTGTTAAAAGGGAGAGTGAGAAACCACAAATTATTGTACACATTGGTAGGAATGACATAGTTAGGGAAAAGATTAAGGCTTTACAGAGTGAATATAAGAGATTAGCTAGAAGATTAATAAACAGAACCTCAAAAATCGTAATCCCTGGTTACTCCTGGTGCCAAACTCAAGTGAGCGAAACAATAAGAATAAAGAAGATAAATCAATGGCTGAAGAGGTGGTGTAATGTTCAGGGATTCAGGTTCTTAGATTGTTGGGATCTCTTCTGGGCCAGAAAAGACCTGTTCATAACGGATGGGTGTCACCTGTACCAGAAAGGGACTAATATCCATGAAGAAGATTCGCTCATTCTATTTACGGAGACTGTAAGCTATTAGAAGGAGTGGATGGGTAGAGGGATCATAAGTAGCAGAGTAAATAGAAAGATCAATGAGGATGGTTTTGAATCTGGAACGAACAAGTTAGTTAGAAAAGATAGACGAGCAAGTTAGAGAAGTAACTCTGAAGAATTAAACTGCATCTATTTCAAAGCAAGGGGCTTTACACCTAAGGCTGATGAAGTCTGCATGTTTGGGAACATAGGATTGAGATGTCATAGCTATTACAGAAGCCTGGCTGAGGGACGGACAGGACTGGCAGCTCAGTGTTCCGGGTCTCAGATGCTGCAGGAAAAATAGCAAATGAGGGGAGAGAGTGGCTTTTTTGATTAAGGAAAACATTACTGCTGTCACTAGAGAAGATTTTTCTGAAAAATTGTCCAGTGAGAATGAGTTGAAATTAGAACTAAAAACGGAATGATGGGATTGTACCATAACTCCCCACCCTCAAATAGGGAAATTGAGAAACAAATGTGTAGAGAAATCTCAGCTATATGTAAGAATAATAAGGTTGTAATAGGTGATTTTAATTTTTCAAACATTGACTGGGATGACCTTGGTATTAAAGATTTGGATGGTGAAGAATTTGTTAAATGTGTTCAAGAAACTTTTCTCTATCCATATGTAAATATTCCAACTAGAGAAGGAGCAAAACCCGCCCTGTCTTATGACCCAACAGAAAGTCAAATGACTGAAGTGACAGTAGGGCAACACTTTGGGACTCGTGGTCATAATTCTATTTGTTTTAAAATAGTTATGGGAAAGGATAAGCTTTCCACAAAAAGTCAAGATTTTTTTTTAAGCTGGACTAAGGCAAATTTTAATGGTATGAGGCAAGAACTTAAAAAGTTGATTGGAGTAAACTGTTTGCAGGTAGAGGGACGTCTAATAAGTGGGCGTCTTTCAAAAGTGTGATAACGAGAGTTCAATCATTATGTAAAAACCGAAAGAACTGCGGGTGCTGTAAATCAGGAACAAAATTAAAGTTGCTGGAAAAGCTCAGCAGGTCTGGCAGCATCTGTGAAGGAG
>JAHRHZ010000083.1:748554-770124 GCA_024137785.1 Ginglymostoma cirratum | reverse complement strand
AAACGTCAAGTTTTCCTGCTCCTATGATGCTGCTTGACCTGCTGTGTTCATCCAGCCCCATGCTTGTTAAATGAGTAAACTCCCTGATTTAGTAGTTTCAATATGGACAGTGATTGGACACAATTGCCTATGAAACAGTCGATGTCGTTGGTTGTTGTTTTCACAAATGGCTTTTCAATGTGGAGAAATTGAGGTATTACTCCTATCGACGGCAATGAAAGCAAATACCTAGTTGGCTTTCAAGCACTTAGAAGGTCTTGATGTTATGAAAGATGCTGTGTCAACACAATTTCTTTATGATCACCTTTCATTTTAATTCTCCATCCTTCACACTGACAATTCTGTCCTTGGCCGACTGCATTGTTCCAGGACAAATGGGATATGAGTGAATCAGATGACAAAATCTTCCCGGAAGATCAACATAAACTTGAGGAAACAGCACCTCATCTTTCAATTAGGCACAACCTACCAGACTCAACATTGAGGTGAACAATTTCAGTCCATATTCTCTGCACCTAACTTGTTCCTTTTTCTTTGTTTTATTCCCCTTACTATCTTTCCATCAGCACCAATCTTTCTTTGTTTCTTTCCTTGCCCTAACACTGTTCTGTTTGGCCCTGGAGGATAACTCTTCTTCAATTCAATCTCTCCAGTCTTTCACCTTATCAAAATGCTATTTTTGTTCTTGTCCCACCTAATCACCTATTGGTCAAAACCTATTACTTTTCTAACTCTTCCCTGAACTCATGAAAGGTCATTGACCTGAAACATTACTATTTTTAATCCCTGTGTAGGTGCAATCTGACTTGCTGAGTATTTCCACCTTTGGTTTTTCCTTGTTTGACAAACTCTCCTTTTGTTATCTTGCACACTAATTAGAATGCATGAGATGTTCCTTAATTTGGTGTCACAAAGTCAACAACTGAGGTTCCTCAGGATGAAGGCTGTTGACATTCAACTTAAAAAAACAAGAGGATCTGTTCAAGGTCTCTTCCAGAATTCTTGTCACTGAATGAACTCATGTTCAATCTCTAACTTTAAAGACAAGGAGTGAAAATATTATCTATTATTAGGAGTGTTGTCAGAAGACTAGTCATGACAAGATTTTCTGTTCAATGTTGATAGCTGCAGACTTATCTAACCATACTCATACAGTCCTCAGTATGAAGTTGTTGACTTGCTCCAACAACAGGAGGACAAGGTATGCCCTAACACACTGACCACACTGCCCTACATCAAGAACATATCGGAACAGACAGCAAAACACCAGGAATCAATGGTCGCCCACAAGCCCACAGCAACTCTACAACAAAAACTCACGAAGATTAAAGACCCCATTCCCACAACTTGCAGAACCAATATGGTTTACAAAATACCATGCAAAGACTGCCACAAATATTACATTGGACAGACAGGAAGGAAACTAGCCATCAGAATACATGAACATCAACTAGCAGTAAAATGGTACAACAAAATCTCCTTAATATTGGTACACTCAGACAATGAAGGCCATCAGTTTAGCTGGGACAAGGTAACCATAGTAGCCCAAGCCAAACATAGAAATGCATGGGAATTCCGAGAGGCATGGTTCTTCAACCATAATGTAATCAACAAACATACAGAATTGGACCCCATATTCAAACCCATACAGAACAAAACTGGAAATGACACTACTCACCATAACAGTTCAGACAGTATAAATTCCAAGCACAGTAGAATACCATCACTTCTTTGGAGGCTCCACCGATGATATCACCTAGCATGGTGATGAAACATTTGAACGAGAACAAGCCAGCTCAGTGAGCAAGTCAACAACCTCACCCACAGCTGGAGCTACAGATCTTCGCCAAAACTTTAAATACTCCTCAGTATTTTACTAGCATTATGCTTCATTTGGTTTTAGAAATAGATATATTTGGCATTTTAACGCATAAAATCTATCATGCATTTAATGTTCTTTTGATTGAAATTGGAAGAATTTTTCAGAGCTTCTCCCTGTTTTCTTTTTGACTCCTCTGGGAGATTGTTTGACTGTGGACTGCGAGGGCATGTGGCAAGTGTAATTTTTATCCTTTCATGAGATGTGGGCATCACTGTCTAGGCCAACATTTTTAGTGAGCCACACTCTTGAACTGCTGGAGTCTATATTAGGTACAATTTGTTTAGGGAAGGAGTACCAGGATTTTTAATCTATTGACAATGAAGGAACAAGAATATAGTTCTAAGTCATGGTGGTGTGGCTTGAAGGGATACTTAAAGGTGACGTCCCCATGCATCTGCTGCCTTTGTCTTTCTAGGTGGGAGAGGTCCTAGCTTTGAAAGAAGCCTTATTAAGTTGCTAGAGTGCATTTTTAACACACTGCTGCCGCTGTGCCATGCTGGTGGAGAGAGCTGATATTTAAGATGATGAGTCTTGACGCTGAGCCAACAGGCCACTATGTCCTGGATTCAATCACACTTATTACTTGTGCCTTGTGGACAGGCTTTGAGGAGGAGGGGGTGAGTTACTCATTGCAGAATTCACAATTTCTGACCTGATTTATATTCACAGTATTATTTGGCTACTCCAATAGAGGCCTGGTCAAAGGTAACCTGCAACCAAGATGTTGATAGTGGGAGGTTCAGCATTGGGATTACCACATGTCAAGGGGAGAAGGTTAGGTTCTCTTTGTTGAAGATAATCATTGCTTGGTGCTTGTATGGTAAAAAGTTTCTTGCCATTTATCACCCAAAGTATGGTGACGTCCAGGTCTTGTTGCATATGGACATGAACTGCTTCAATTGTCAGCAATCACTTGCTCACCTGGTATGTTGGGCCCCCTAGGAAATTCCATGTCACTGGCCATGGTACTGTGGGTCCTCATGTAGCTGATGAGCCCAATCCTAGAGCCACACCTCTAACATGTTTGGCAGGTGTTTCTGGGAGGCAGAATTAGGGGAGGCAACAGCCTAGTGGTACTATTGCTGGACTGTTAATCCAGAGACCCAGATAACAATCTGGGGACCTGGGTCTGAATCCTGCCATGGCAGATAGTGGAATTTGAATTCTATAAATATCTGGAATTAAGAATCTAATAATGACCGTCAATCCATTGTCGACTGTCAGGAAAATCCATTTGGTTCACTAATGTCCTTCAGGGAAGGAAGCTGCTATCCTTACCTGGTCTGGCCTACATGTGACTCCAGACACGCAGCAATGTGTTTGACTCTTAACTGTCCTCTGGGAAATTAGGGATGGGCAATAAATGCTGCCTAGCCAGCGACACCCTCATCCAGTGAATGAAAAAAGAAAAAAAAATTCGTCCTTGACCTTGAGATTGCTGATGTTCCAGTTCTTTTTCCATACTTTCTCACACTGATGGGTGTTCTCAAAGAATTGTGTGTCTTTATATAGGAGGTTCCTCCAAATCAGTTTCTTCTTGACAAAGGTCTCCCAAGCATCTATGTTGCAGTCCTTGAGGGAAGTCTTCAAGGAGTCTTTAAAGTGTTTCCTTTATTCTACTCAAGCGCCTTTCTTGAGCTAGATGAGATGATTTACTTTGTCAAACAGACCTCAGGCATCCTAAGCATGTGGCCAGCCTAGAGGAATTGGCTTTGAATGATTGTGACCTCAGTGCTGTTGCTATTGGCTGATAAAGGATATTGATGTTAATACAACTGCCCTCCTAGCTGATACAGAGAATCTGTCTCAAACAGTTTCAAATAGAAGTTGGTACTTCTCAAAGGATTTGAGGTGGTCTCTATATGTAGTCCAAGTTTCAAAGCCATATAGAAGAATAGGAAGGATGACCGCCGTATACACAAGGATCTTGGTATCTGTGCAGATGTCACAGCCATCAAAGACTTTCATCCTTAGGCATCCAAAGGCAGTGCTTGCAGATTGGATGCAATGTTGAATCTCTGCATCAACATCAGCCTTAGATTAGAAGTAACTTCCCAGCTAAGGGAAATGTTCCAAGTTTGGGAGGACTTCTCTATTGATCTTAATGTAGGGGTGAATTGAAAGTTGACTTGGGATAGGCTGGTAAAGATTTGAGTTTTCTTGAAGATGAGGCTGAGACCAATTCTTTGGTATTCTTCCACAAATGCTTTAAGTAAGGCTCGAAGATTCTCTTCTGAGAACGCAGAGATGACATTGCCATCTGCATACTTAAGTCACACAAGCATGGTAGGTGCATTTTCTTCCTGGTTTCAACCAGTTGAGGTTGAAAAGTTTTCCATCCATCCTGTTGACTGAAAAGCTTGTTCTTCACAAGATGAAGAATGGTGGTGATGAAGGTGAAGACACCAGGAGAGGCAGGCAGATAGTGCAGGAGTCTCCTGTGGCTATTCAACTCTGAAACAAGTGTACTGTTTTGGATACTTTTGGGGGGAATAGCCTCTCAGGAGATAGTACAAGCAGCAGCCAGGCCTGTGGCACCACAACTGGTTCTGCTGTAGAACAAAATGGGGCAAAGTCCAGGTGAGCGATAGTAGTAGATGGCTCAATGTTCAGGGGCACAGACAGGTGTTTCTGTGGCCGTGAACGAGAATCTAGGATGGTGTGTTGCATCCCTGGTGCCAGGGTCCTGGATGTCTCTGAACAGGTGCAGGACATCCTAAAATGGGAAGAAAAACAGTCAGAAGTCATTGTCCACATTGGCACAAATGACATATGCAGGAAGAAGGAAGATATCCTGCGAGGACCATTCAGGCAGTTAGTAGGGAGCCAAAAAGCAGGACTACTCAGGTTAGTAGTCTCAGGATTACTATCTGTGCATGGGCTAATGAGGCGAGGAACAGAGAGAGAGTACAGTTGAACACATGGCTACAGAGCTGGTGTATGAGGGAGGGCTTTAGATCTATGGATCATTGGTATGTCTTCTGGGCAAGGTAGGGCCTCTACAAGGAGGACAGGTTGCACCTGAACTGGAGGCTTGCTACAGCTCTGCGGGAGGGTTTAAACTAGTGCGGTGGGGGGATGGGAGCATAGGAGATTGACAGGTGTGCTGAAAGAAGTTTATAAAATAATGAGAGGTATATATAGTGTTGATGGTAGTTGTCTTTTCTTACGATATGGTAGTTCAAGACTAAGGGGCACATTTTAAGGTGACAGGAGAGAGTTTGAAAAATACATAAGAGGCAAATTTTTTACACAGAGTGTGGTTCACGCATGGAATGAACTTCCTGATGAAGTCATGGATGTGGGTACAATTGCAACATTTCAAAAGACATTTGGATGGATATATGAATAGGAAATGTTTGGGAGGATATGGGCCAGGAACAAGCAGGTGGGACTAGTTTACTTCGGGATTATATTCGGCATGGACTGGTTGGTCTGAAGGGTCTGTTTCCATGTGTATGACTCTATGACTTTATGTATTGGGAAAGCAACTAACATAATCAAAGACCCCTCCCCCTCCGGTTATACACTCTTCCACCCTCTTCCATTGGGCAGGAGATATACACGTTTGTATACAAATACGAAACAGATTCAAGAACAGCTTCTTCCCAGCTGTTATCAGACTTTTGAAGGGATCTCTTTAATTTTAACGTTGACCTCTTTCTGCACCTTCTCAGCAGTTGTGACCCTGTATCCTGCACTCTGTTCTCTTACCCTAATGCACTTGTACAGTACAATCTGCCTGTAAAGCACATAAGACAACACTTCTCACTGTACTTCAGTGCTCACAACAGTAATAAATCAAATCAAACCAAATCAAAATTAATGAGGGTGCCTGGCTTCTGACCAGCCAAAATTGAGAAGGCTCATTCAGGAAGACCACAGACACATCAAGGGAATTAATTGGGAATGTGCAGGAATGAGGTTGAGGCATCATAAGAAGTGCACAAGTCTCCAAACAACTCATCTACCCAGCCCTTCAAGCATTACCTGACATGCATGTGGCAAAGTCTGCAACTCACACATTGGATTTAGAGATATCTTAGGACCCAATGAGTGGAAGCAGGTAATCCATGACTGAGGGGTTGCCCTTCTATATGAAGGATGTTGTTAAACCTGATAAGAGTGCAGAAAAAATTTACAAGCATATGGATCTGGAAGGTTGGGGTTATAGTGACAGACTGAATAGGATCGGGCATTTTCCCCTGGAGTGTTGGAGGCAGAGGGGTGACCTTATAAGGGGCATTGATAGGGTGAATATCCATGGTCTTTGTAATTGGGTGGGGGTATCCAAAACTAGAGGGCACAGGTTTAAGGTGAGAAGGGAAACATTTTCATGCAGAGGGTGGTGTGTATATGGAATGAGTTGGTAGAGGAAGTAGTGGAAGTGGATACAATTACAACATTTAAAAGACACCTGGATGGGTATATGGATAGGAAGGGTTTAGAGGGATATGGACCAAACGCTGGCAAATTGGATTAGATCAGATTGGGATGTCTGGTTGGCACAGATGAGTTGGACTGAACAGTCTGTTTGCTTGCTGTGTGACTCCATGACTCTACGTTTGTCTGGGAAAAAAGATAGAACTAGGGAGAAATGGAAGATTACAACATTAATTTCCAATGTCAGGTGGGACAAGAATGACAATTCCTAAATGTGTTGGGGTAGGGAATGGTGGGGGTGGTGTGTACACCTAGGATTTATTTTACTGATTGGCTGTCCTGTTTATAGAAATGTGTTATAAGAACATGGGAAGTAAGAGTGGGAGTTGGCCATATGGTCTTTCAAGTCTGCTCTGTCATTGAATTGCTGAACTTCTACTTGACTTCATTTCCTTTCGTATCCGCTACATATTTACCCCAATTGTGATACATAATGGTTTCGTTAAAAAAAATTATCGTGGTAACAAGTGCCTAATTTTAATGATGATACAAATGGATAAAGACATCATGATTCATATCACAGTTGAAGACAATAAATTGCAAAATGCAGGTCTCCTTAATTTACAGGAGAAGAGTAAATTGCATACTGTACTTTGTATTTTGTATTAAATCCACAGATCATATGTTGTCAAGTTGGGTTTATAAAGTAGGAGACTGGGCTATCTCAGAGTCTATTCATTTGCCTTCTTAATTACAGAAAGGTGATTTTTCTTCTTTGTTAATTCCATTGCATGCTTACTTTTGTGGGGTTGTGACAAAAATTGATAGCAACGAATGGTGATAATTGATCACTAGGCACTAATAGGTCGAGTAAACTTCCAGTTTAGGGGTAGTAGGAACTGCCGATGCTGGAGAATCCGAGACAACAAGGTGTAGAGCTGGATGTAGAGCTGCTGTGTTCTTCCAGCTCTACACCTTATTGTCTCAAACTTCCAGTTTAATTCGTTACTGCCTTATCTCGTTGACGCCTATGGTCCTTGTTTGGTGCAGTTCCAAAGGTAGTGGTGACTCCAAAATACCTCTTTATATGTGTTAGTGTAAACACTTGAGTGTCAGCGAACTGTATACTCACAGATAGATAAGTGAGGCTTAACTTGACATTCACATTTACAGGCAGCTGTGAGATTTTGATCAGGATCATGAAGTTTTTACTTCAAAAAAGTAAGACTTTGGGTTGAAGCAAAAATATAAAATGCTGGAAATATTCAGCAATTGAGTCAGTAAGCGTGAAGAGACAAGCAGAATTAATATTTAATTTTGTCCACACGTAGCTCAGCTAACTCTTTGAAGGCTCCACGGATTTCTACTTGGGGAGGGAAGGAATCAGAAGGAAGCCTGTTCTCTAAAGGGTTGCAAGATAATGACTGAATTGTGCCGAGCGAGGAAAACAAAGAACACGCGAGAACTCTGCGCTGAAACGCTTTCGCTTTGCGGAATTTCTTGCTTTGTTTGTTTCACTGTAATGGTCTCCTTCATTGGCTGTCCGTGGAAGACGGGGTGTTAAGAGAGTGCTAATTGGCCATGGGCTGCTGCCGCCAAGCTCCAATTCCCCCCGTGGTCCACCCCCCCCACCCTTGTGACTGACTGTCACCCACTTGATGGGGGGTTAAACCTGGGCTCCATCAGGGTACATTTCACTTTGGGCTCAAATTTTGCAACCGATCGGCGGAAATGCTGTGCTTTCCTGCCCTGTCCTATCCGGCTGGAGATTAAAAAGAGCAACCAATGGTGAAAAGCAAACATTCTCTCGCGTTTGTTGCGGAAAGCACAAGTTTCCGTTCTTTTTGCACGGAGGGATTTGATGCAAAGTTTTTTCTTTCACCTCACAATCGTTGTTCTGTAATTCTGCCGAGCACGTTATTTGCAAAAAACAAAATCTCAAACATTCAGAAAAAAATTAAAAAGTTATTTGCATTGCGCGAAAAACAATTTTCTTTTGCATTTTACTCGTTCATACGTGATATAAGCAACAGCGCTGTCATGGTCATAGAGTCTACAGCACAGAACAAGGCTATTCGACACATCTTGTCTGTGTCCGTCAAAAACAAACACCTAAACTATTCTAATCCCATTTTTCAGCTCACGGCCCATAGCACTGCACCCTTACCATTCCAAATGCACTTCTAAAGCCTTCTTAAATGTTAAGAGTTTCTGCCTCTACCACACTGACAGGCATTGAGCTCTACATTCCCTCAGTTCTCTGTGTGAAAAACTTTCCTCACATCTCTAAATCTTCTACCCCTTAGCTCAAATCTGTGCCCTTTGTTCATTGATCCCTTCGTTAAGGGGAAAGGTCTCTTCCTGAATATTCTTACGTTCCTCATAATTTTATAAATCTCAATCAGGTCCACTCTCATTCTCCTTGTTCTTATTTTATTGAATTTTGTTAGGTATTTTTGATATACATATGTATGACTGTACTTTGGGTATTTACAAGGCTTTGTTAAATACACAACTTAACCATTTTTATTTTGCATTTAAATCGTTTGTGTTAAATGGCATAAGACTACATTGTTTTTGCTTGCATTTTGTAAGGTTTTGTTAAACATTAGATTTTACAAGTTTTTTCATATATATATAAATTTGCAGGTATCCATTTGTAAAATTTCTTTGTAAATTCATTTCACTAGTTAAATATAAAACATTGCATTAATAAAAAACAGAAAATGCTGATTATATTCAGCAGGTTTGGCAGCATCTGTGGAGAGAAAATCTGAGTTAACATTCAAGTTGAATCTAACTACCAGAATCCACAGTATGTTGCTTTTATAATAGGTTTTTCTTCCTTCACTTCTTACAAATCTGTTAGATATATAACACATAAACATTGCAGTATTTTTCTTTTGCTTAAAAATCCTTTACCTATATAAAACATTTTTGTTCTATTTTGTGAGCTTTAGTTTATATATAACAAAACAGAAATTGCTGGAAAAACTCAGAAAGGTCGACTGAAAACTTGAATCTGATTTCTCTCGACAGATGCTGCCAGACCTGCTGAGCTTTCCCAGCAATTTCCGTTTTAGTTTCTGATTTACAGCATCTGGTTTTTTTTTCCTTTTTTACTTAGTTTATATATATTTTTCTTTCAACTTCTACAAATTGATATTAGATCAAATGTTGGATTTGTTTTTATGAGTTTTTGCTTATGTATATTTTCTTTTACATCCTATAAGTTTGTTATATATACAACAGAAGTAGGTCATTAAGTGTTCCACCACTCATTTAAAGGTTGTGGTTGATTATTTAACTCCACAACCCTTTACTCCATTGTACAGTATGGACACAAAATCCACAAAAGTCCACAGCCATATCTATGCAATAGGGAGAATTAGCTTGGGGGTAACTGCCCGAAAGTGCGGAACGAGATACCAAGTCTTCATGACCTCCATCCAGTGGGATTGAACCTCTACTGGTGACTTTATTCTGCATCACATTTTAATGTACAAAATGTTGCATTTCTATCTTGTTTTACGTTCCCACGTTTTGCTGATAGATTTTTCTTTCACAATTTACAACTGTGTAAGATATGCAATGTATAAAACATTGCATTGTTTTTCTTCTGTTGCATTTTCCCACTGTTCGCTTATATTTTGTACCGCATTCAACAAATTTCAGTTAGATACATCACAACAGAAGCATTGCACTTTTTTGGGTCATGAGCCGTTGTGTTTTTTTGCTTATAAATATATATAGGCTTTGGCATTTTACAAATTGATGTTTGCAGTAAAAAAAAATTGCTGGTTGTGTTTTGCTAGCTTGGGTGTGGGATTGTGACAGGGCCGGAGTTCCGGGGTTGCTGCTCGTGCCAGGTCCCGGGAGGCGGCGCGCGCGAGGTGCTGGTGGCGGTGAAGGGGGGGGGAATCACGTGACCAGTTGACTGGTTGACAAAAATGGCGGCGATCCCCGAATACAACATGGATGCCGGAAGGTTGGAGTGAAGCAGGGGGCGACGGACGAGAAGGAGGAGGAGGGGGAATAGACAGAGGGGGTAAAAAAGGGAAAACAAAATAACAATAAACACCTCGAGGCTCGGCGCCTCCCGCCCGGCATCTGCGGAAAAGGGAGGCGGGAAAGACAGTCTCTGAAAATAATAATAATAATAAATCCAAATCTTTCTTTGCCCCTTTGGGGTGGGAGGGTTGAGGTGGTTTTGAGGGGAAGGTGAAGGAGGCAAAGGGGGGGTTAAAATAAAGTGAGGCGGAGCTGGAGGGGGTGGGGGGGAATCACCATGAGAGGAAGGCGAGGTAGGCCGCCCAAGACGCTCGATGCTTCGCCGGCGGGAGGTGGCGGGGGACCGGCCGGCAGTCTGAGGTACCGGGCAACCGGGGTCGGCAGAGGCAGAGGAGCAGACCGGAGGCTGAATCACGCCGAAGCTGGCGGTAGAGGGAGCCGGACCTCGAGAGGCGGCAAGGCGGGGAACCGGGGCAGGGCCAAGGCCGCGGCTCAGCAGCAACGGCAAGGCAGCCGCTCCCGCAGGCTGACCGTCAACAAAGTCGTCTACGACGACCACGAGAGTGAGGAGGAAGATGAGAGTCTGGTGTCCGAGGAAGACGACGACGACGACGAGGACGAGCGGGAGAACGACGACGAGGACGAGCAGGATTCGGATTATCACCAGGCCACCGAGGAGGAGGAAGAGGACGACGAGGACGACGATGCTAGTTATTGCACAGAGAGCAGCTTCAGGAGTCACAGCACTTACAGCAGTACTCCAGGTAATGCTTCCAACATCACCAGAATCCCGACCCTTTTTATGTTAAATAATGTATTGTTCGATGACACCTATATGACATGTTTGGTTGGACTGTTTGGAGATCCCACTTTGTCAGATAATTACATATGCAAGATTCATCAAACTCTTTCTGCATCCGTGCATGCAACAGTTGCCATGAAATGACATTTGCGAAATGCGACTTAACTGTTAGGAAACGTAATCTGACCTAAACTGTCATGATGATCCAGAGTTGCATTAGTTTAATCGCGCGGAGTAAGTAGTTTGTTGCAGTGTTGCTGAATGGTTGGGATGTGTCTAAACTGTACACAAACTGTTGCTCATCCTGCTAATGAGTTGATTGTGGGCTTGGGGAAGATCCTCGGTGACAACTCGGCAGTCCAGTTGCTTTTGACATCAGGGAAACAGTTTTAAATCTGGTGCTATTTTTCAATTTTAAAATAAATCTGTTTATTTGGTCAGTTATTTTAATATGGGAAAATCATGAAAAGAATGAAAATGTAAAACTGGGAAGTTGAAACAAAATAATTGGAAACTCCAACAATAACTCAGTCTTAGTAATGAACTATTTTGTTTTACCTTGGAAAGAAACAGAAACGTTTCAAGTCAAGATCCAGTCATCAGGACAGTTTAATAGTTCTTACGAAATAAGAAAACACAGGCATTCTCTGGTTTATATTTGATTTCATAATTTTTAACAACTGATTTTAAAATTGTCGGATGGTTAAAAAGTCCTATGCTTTGGAAAATAATTGATAGAGTACACAAAATATTTATCACTGTCTTGTTATCAGAATTAGATGTTCACATGGTCTGTAAATTTGAACACCAGTTTATTTTCAAATATTAAACATTATACTTGTTAACAATCCTGCCAAGCTTTAATTTCCTTGCCATTTGGAAAGGTTAACCTACCTTTGATTCTTAAAATCTTGTAATGTCAGTAATGTGAAAAATGAGCCAAGATATAGGCTCTCCCTGAGAATCAAATTGACACCAACTGTCATTTTAGCTTTTAAGCAACTTATGACATGCCTCCATCACATTGAGAGATGGGAATTGGACCTTTGATGTTCTGACCCAACCATAATTTTAGGTGATGTAGCCATGTCTCACAATTACTCATGAAAAGAATGGTTGATTAATTTTGATGTGCCCAACACTTTTAATAGAAGGCTGTATATTTAGATTATGGATATTCCTCCCGTTCTGCATGCCAGTACCTCCTTTTGGGTTCTAGTTCTTGCCAGTGGTGGTCATAGTGGCTTCAATTCTTTTGTCCTCCTTCTATGCTTCATGTGCTTGCACGAAGTGTGCACTATTCTGGTTGTATTTAATCCCAGTCTAACTTTCCTCTCTGTCAGTAGGGCAATTTGAAAAATTGAGCATTCTGCCTCTGGAGTATTTCCTGACTGTTTATGCTGAAACCCACATCCCTGTTGTTATCACCTCAAGAATATTTGTTTAATGTTCCTATCCCTGTCATATCTACTTCACAGACAGTAGTCCATTCAGAACTCAACCTAGGACCTCTCTAATAGTATTCTACATATCCATTGGCAGTTTCCTTGAACGTGTAATTTCAGCATTCACCACATTAAAACAGTTAAGTATGTTTGAAGTAAAATCTCATCTACGTGTAAGCAACCCTCTCCAGTTAAATCTCCGTTGTGGCCTGTGGATCTTCAACATTTCATTACTTTGTCCACGAGCTTTCTGTCACACCTCTACCAGCCATTACTTTAATCACAATGTCCCAGATCTTTGAAACTCACTTGGAAACATTGTTACACTTTTGCCTTCCTTCAAAAAACTGTTATTTTTTCCTTACCACCTACTCTGTCTCTATCTTTACCTCTGCTACTCCTATCTCAATGCACAGGCTTCTTGATTCTGTTGCATCATTTGTAAAATACATAATTTTTCTAAGGGAAATTTGAAATGAAAATACAGCCATTAGGGTAATGATAATTTGCTTTATAACAAGCAAAAACGTTGCTCTAAATTTCGTTAAAGTGCCATGCACCAAATCACTCCAAATCAAAATTTTGTTTATGTGTATTTGTGGTAGGTACTGATCAATTAATGTTGTTCCTCTTGTTTTGTACCTGCTTGTGGATGTTTTGACAAATATTTTGGTTCATGATGTAGGTCGGGACTGTCCCTCTAATAATGATGTTTGTAAGTGAAATGTCAAACACTAAAAAGTGAATTAAATGCTCAATGTTGTGTTCTTCAGTGGACTTAAAACACGTCAGAAATGCAGTCTGAATGGGCAACCAGTTTATTAACACTTTTTTTATGAAAAGTCATGGAAACAGGAGTAGGCCATTCAATTAGATTATTTCTGATCTGTGATTTGGTTCCACATCTTTATCATGCTCTATCTGAACCACATGCTTATAAGCCAAATGCTCATCATTTGATCTGACAATGGTGTGTGCGCATAATGCCTTGTAAAAATTGGGTTTTAGTACAGTTAAAAGTGGAAAAGTAATTACATAGTGCAGCCCAGCAGGAGGCCATTTGGCCTATTCACTCTGCTTCTTTTGGAGATTAATCCGGTTGGGTCCCCTATTTCACTCAGTGTCTCATTTTCTTTCTTCTTCCCCACCCAAAGCTCAATCTTTCCCTATTTCTGTGCAATTTTTTGTCTCCATCGAATCTTCTCCAATTACTGTTTGTAGGCTATTGTTTATTCTGTGTCCACTACCCAGTGAGGTATCTCCAGTCTATTCATGTAACTAATCCCTCATCCCTGAAGCTATTCCAGTAAATTGCTCTGTACCCTCTCCAAAGCTTTCATGTTCTCTCTACTGTATGGAGTCCAGATTTCTGTGCAATGCTCCAGCTGGGGCTGAGGTAGTCTTTTACACATGTTTAGCATAACCTCTTTTCGTTTCTACTCTGTCTTGAATTAAAAAGAAAACAATCCCTTATGCTTTATTAACAACGTCGTTCACCTGTCTTGTAACTTTCTAAAAATTTGTACCCAATGTAATGGACTTTAGTAATGCCTTTGACAAGATCCTGCACAGCAGGCTAGTCACGAAGGGTGAGGTTGCATGAGATCCAGGGAGAGCTAGCTAATTTAGTTCAACGTTGACTGATTGTTAGGAAGCAGGGAGTGATGGTTGAAGGTTGTTTCTTGGACGGGAGGCCTGTGACTAGTGGTGTACTACAGGTAGATGCTGGGAACTTTGTTATTTACTTAAATGACCATGATGTGAATGTGCAAGGCACGATTAGTAAGTTTGCAGATGATACAAAATTAGGAGGTATCATTGATAGCGAAGAAAGTTATCAAAAATTACAGAGCGATCTTGATCAGATGGGGAAGTGGGCTGAGGATTGGCACATGTAGTTCAATACAGATAAGTGTGTGGTGTTGCACTTTGGAAAGGTAGGACTTATACAGTAAATGGTAAGATCCTGAGGAGTGTTGTAGGATAGAGGGACCTAGGAGTACAAGTACATAAATTGTTGAAAGCAGCATCATAGGTGGACAGGGTGGCGAAGAAGGCATTTAGCATGCTGGCTTTCATCGGTCGAGGCATTGAGTATCGGAGTTGGGATGTAATCTTACATTTGTGTAAGTCGTTGGTGAGGCTGCAGTTGGAGTACTGTGTATAGTTTTGGTCACCCTGTTATAGGAAAGACATAGTTAAACTGGTCAGTGTGCATAGAAGATTTATGAGGATGTTGCCAGGACTAGTAGGCCTGAGTTATAGGGAGAGGTTTGCCAGGATAGGACTTTATTCCTTGGAATGTAGGAGAATGAGGGGTGACCTTTATTGAGGTGTATAAAATCATGAGGGGCATAGATAGGATAAATGCATATAGTCTTTTTCTGAGGGATGGGGAATTGAAAACTGGAGGGCATAGGTCTAAAGTGAGAGGGGGAAGATTTAAGAAGGACCTGAGGGGTAACTTCTTCATGCAGAGAGTGGTGTGTATATGGAATGGGCTGTCAGAGAAAGTGGTTGAGGTAGGTACAATAGCAACATCTAAAAAACATTTGGATAGCTACATGATTGGGAAGGGTTTAGAGGGATAGGGACCAAATACGGGCAATTAGAACTAGCTGATTGGGCACCATGGTCAGCATGGACCAGTTTGGGCCAAAGGGCCTGTTTTCATGCTGTAATGCTCTGTGACTGTATGACTCTAGTGCTTTCACTGTAAGTAGCAGTTGCGTTTCAACAACTCAGGACATTGTAGGGGTCTTTATACTGTATCCACAAGTGTCACTACTTTCTATCATCTTGTTTCAGTTTGGTTGCACTGCACTTGAGACACACTTCAATGATTCAATTTAAAATAGCATCCCATGATCAATTAAGCAAAGTATTTAACAATATTTATTGAATCTGGATTTTCATCCTTCCCTCAAAAAACACTTGCAAATACTTCTTCATCAACTAACTCCTCTTTCTCATAGCATGCTGCTTTTAAGTTCATAACATTTAGTTGAATTAATAGCTATGTTCTCACTGAGCAATTTTCCAATTGTTTAGCAGATTTAAGATACAAATAATCTTAAATTCCTATTGCATAATTATTGTATGTTATAGACATGCAAGTTTTTTTTTGAAGTAATGCAAGATGTGAGCTATTGACTAGTGTGTTTCTGTGCAGCAACTTGTGTTTTCAGCTGTAAACGCTGGCATTGTAGAAGTGAGAAGCAAGGGCAACAGAATCTGCGCTTCTGTGCCTCATTGGGGACAGATGTTTAGTATTGACATGTTCATGCAATAATGAACAGAATGAAAAATCTGACAGGAAAATGTTGAAATTGGTTGAGGGGGAGTAAGACAATGGTACTTGCCAATCAACATGTATACTGATTTAACTTTGAATTAGTTATTGTAACAAAATCCTGGGAGTGCAAATATGATTAGATGACCTAAAATGTATTCTTTGCCGGATAAGGAACGCATTTATGGATTGGCTAGTGTTATGTGACCATACTGAGATAACAAAAAGTCTGTTTTTAAAAAGTAGTGTATTTTTAAAGAGAGTCATTTAGTTTGTCAAATTTAAATCTTTGTTTTCCTAAGATTTTGCTCTTGGGTCAATTTACAGTGAACTTGTCCTGGTTTTCACAGTTACCAATCAGGCAACATAATTACATGAAAAAAAATGACCTTTTTCTTGTACCAACCCAGATCACTATCTTAGTATTTTGCTTTATTTCATTTTTACTTACTATTCTGCTTTCTAGCCAATGGCCCGTTAGTTTTGCTCCTGCAATTCCGAGTGGAAATTTTGTCTTAAGAAACAGAATCTTAGACCATTGCTTAATGATGCTGATGAACCTCGTATGAGTACACATCTGCTGCAATGATACTCTAATTCTGAAAATTGAAAGACAATGTAAAGTTTGAAACTATTGGTTAAGTAAACGTTTACAGATGCAAAGAAAGATTAATGGTGTGTGGAAGCTATTTTAATTACACTTGTGTTAGCTGAACCTTGTACTAAAAAGACATGTCTTTGTAGGGACTTGTATCGTTGGTATGAGTTTTGCAGTGGACTGTAGTATTCCCATATTCTGCTCTCTGATTGGAGTTAATTTTTAGTTTTCTATCACCATGCTTCTGAGTTTTTTTCCATAGATCTGATATTTTATTCACTTCTTATTTAGATATTGAGATGGGACAATTTTGACCAGAATTGAAAATAGATGAGTAATATTGTTGAAAGCACTAACGAGATTCATGGATGCCTAACAAAGTAACTGAACAGTTAATTTGTTGTGGTTGTGCTAGTTGAGAAGTAGTTGGCAAGGGCACAGAGAGAACTCCCTACACTTGGAATTGTCCCAAAGAATCTTTTACATGCACCTGAACACCTCAAACATAACATCGCCTGTGAAATATGTCACCCTTAACACCAAAGTTGCCTTTAATGTTACTCTGAAGTATCTGTCTTCATGATGTACTCAGTTCTGTTCTTGTGCTTCCAGCACCTGTGCCTTATGAGGGAGCAACATATCTTGTCAGTTAGTCATTTTCAAGTTTCTGAATTACACCATCTGTAAATTCATATAACTAATTTGTGACATTTTTCTCAGTTAGCTATAAATATAACAAAATTCAAGTAGGGAACAACATCTACCTTCTTATGAGCATTGCCATTAGTCATGCATTGAACAAAGCAGGAGAGCCAACCTATCTGATCTTATTTCCAAGCAACCTTGGGGCAGTATAATCAGAATATGACATACACACGAGAGTGGCCAGCTAAATTAAGAATGTGCTGCTTTGATTGTTTTGTTGAGGATGTGATTTTTAAAAAATGTTCTTCTGTTACTAACTGGATTATCAGATGGCTTGTTCCCAGGCTTTCACTTGAAGCTACAGGAAGCTGGTCAGCAGCAGGTTAAAATCCTGAACAAACCTAACAATTATTAGTTGATTCTTAAACACTTTTTTGTATTTTTGTAGCATTGTGATTTAGCCTTGTTTATTTGTACTTCAGTAAAGCCTTTGACAACGTTCTGCATGGTATACTAATTAGTAAAGTTAGATCACATGGGATTCAAGGTGAGTTTGCAAAGGAGGCAGAGGGTGGTGGTGGAGCATTGTTTTTCCAAACTGGAGGCCTGTGACTGGCAGTGTTCTGCAGGGATTGCAGTGGTCTGCTTTTGTCTGCCCTTTATATAAATGATTTGGATGAGAACATAGGAGGCATGGTTAGTTAAGTTTGTGGATGACACCTAATTCACCCAGTCTGCACATCCCTGGACACCTTGGTGCAACTTAGCATGGCCAATCGACCTAACCTGCATATCTTTGGACTGTGGGAGGAAACCAGAGCGCCAGATGGAAACCCATGCAGGTGCAGGGACATTGTGCAAACTCCACACTGTCACCCAAGGCTGGAATCGAACCTGAATTCCTGGCACTAAGACAGCAGTACTAACCACTGAGCCACCATGCTGCTTGAAAGCACAGTATGATTTTTGCTCAGTGTTATATTTCCGTGGTGAAATATGGTTAGTCATTTTTTAGATACCCTTTGCTGAATTAAGGATTCATTTGTGGAAAAATGGTGAATAATGTTTATTTGTTTTGTCCCCCATTTTTAATTCACCTGCTGTCCAATTGCAGGACTGAAAATCCCTTATGTCATGCGTCAGTCACTGCCATTGGATCCTTCTGTTCTGTATAACGTGATTTTGTTTTGCTTTCTTCATGACGGGAGAACATCTTACTCAAAAATTGTTTACCCTAAAATCAGGGATTTAATGTATATGGAGCATATTCGGACTACACAAGTATATTATCATCCTGGTATAAGGTTAAGTGAAGGGCATGTAACTTATTGATATTTTGTTATGAAACGGTTAACAGATAATCTGGAATTGTATAAATTGCTTTGAATGTCATACTTTAGTTGATGGCATAGATCACGGAAAAATCCAAGTACAAGGACTGCATCAGCTAGTGGGTTGGAAGTAGTCTTCTTTTGAAATTTTCTTTAGTTTGTGCTGGCCGACACTAAACAATTTCCTTCAGGAAAGGAAACTGCCATCCATAGCTGGTCTGGGGACACGTGATTCCAGACCCACAGCAATGTGGTTTATTCTTAACTGCCCTCTGGGCAATTAGGGATGTGCAATAAATGCTGCCCTAGCCAGCGATGCCCTCGTCCCATGAATGAATTTAAAAAAAAAAAAACAGCAGAAGGAGAAACCGAATCATTCCACCCACCTGCCTCTCCAAACACCATCAGCCCTACCTGTGACAAGTCCAGGCTGCTTGGTCACTTCAGGACTCGCATTTCCAGTTTGGAAGAAATTTGTCCTCGGTTTCAAGGTTCTGCCGAAGAAGAACATAAGAACTTTCGACAGGGCTAGGCAATTCAGCCCTTCAAGCCTGCTTTGCCATTTGATGTGATCAGGCTGATCTCATCTCAAAGTCAACTCCAGTTCCCTGCCTGCTCTCCATAACCTTTCAACCTATTACTAATTGGAAATCTGTCTATCTCCTCCTTAAATTCAGTGTCCCAGCACATTCTGGAATAGCAAATTCCACAGTTTCATACTCCTTTTGAGATAAATAATTTCTCCTCATCTGTGTTTTAAATCTGCTACGCTGAACATAAAAATATGACCTATCATTCTAGATTATCCCTAGGTTCTAGAAGATTGGAAGTAAGAGTAGAGTGAATCATTTGACTTGATTGGGTATGCGGTAGTTTAGTTAAAAAGGGTCAATTGCTCATTGTGGAAGAGAATTTTGAGAAGGAGTGGTTAGTGCTGTTGTGTAATCATACCAGCTGATTCCACAATAGTATTGGATGATGTAAAGGAGTTGGTCACATTGGCTGTGCAGTGCGCATAACATGATGGTAGTAGCTTAAACAGAGTGGAGTTTATCTTTGTTTTATTAAGAGTTGAGTAAAAGAGCATGGAGGCCCTTAGGTGAACTGTATTGTGCTGCTGGCTAACAAAAAACAATCCAAGACAGGAATAATGGAGGATAATGCTTCTGCATGTCAGATTGCATCTGAGAAAATCTAGGTATAAAGCCTCCTGTTGTGTCCTTCAGTTGTTAATTTTATGTTGCATACATATATGTAATTCCTAAAAAAATTATCTTTGTGTACAAACAGAAGATACTAAAACAATTCTGTACAGTCTTTGCCAGAGGAAATGTATAAACACATTGGAATTTGACATTCTTCAGGGCTTCCCTGCACTTGCAAACAAAGGTATTATCTACTCATGCAGGACACTATCTACATTCCTTTTGAGACAACGAAAGGGTCTGATAACTGAACAGACCCTCGTTATACTTTGGCAGAAAGACCTTAGGCAGTAGTTTTTCTTCACTGCGCCCTGGCAGCAGTTGCCCTCAGCTTTAGTGCATTCCTGAACAACTAGTCCAGTCCCAGTCTGCAACACTCAGTCAAAGTCAACTCTTTACACTGGAGGACCAAGCAGTTTCTTTCACAGAGTTGATAGTCCTCCACGCACAGTTAATGTTTCTGTCGGTGTGCGTCCTGGGGCAGCAAGGCAGCTCAGTGCTTAGCTCTGCTGCCTCACAGTGCTAGGGACCTGGGTTCAATTGTGCAACTGTTTAACTGTGCAAACTCCCCACACACATTATCCCTGTGTCTCCGTGGGTTTCCTCCCACAGTCCAGAGATGTGCAGGTTAGGTGGATTGGCCATGCTGGATTTCCCATAGTGTCTGAGGTTGTGTAGGTCAGGTGGATTGGCTGTGGGGGTTGCAGGGATAGGGTAGGGGCGTGAGCCTGGATGGGATGCTCCTCAGAGATTTGGTGTGGATTTGTTGGGCTGAATGGCCTATTTCACGCCGTAGGAATTCTGTTCTATTCTATGAACAGCCCGTAGAGCACAGAGTCCTGCGTTGCGGAGCTGCTTGGGATGAATGTTGACAAAAACCACTGCATCTCTCTGTCTCTAGATCTTCTTAGAAAAGCCGCATTCCAGAAGGAGATGTATGACAGTCTCTTCCCTCCCGCAGTCTCTTCAAGTGCAGAAAGTGGTGGTAGAGAGTGTCCAAGTGTACGTGAAAGGCCTAACAGGTGGTGCTCTTCTTACTACCAGCCAAGCTATGTCTTGGTGCTTGTTGGAAAATTCTGGCAATGATGCTTTCTGCCAAATGACTGACAGTTTACTCAAGGAACAACTCTATAAGATCTCTGTTTTTCCTGCAGGGTCTGGAGCATGTTATGTGCTGTCTACTGCCTGATGAACTTGGGTCCAAGGTACTTTCCTTTGTAAATTTTTCCATTGGGAACGGACCAACTGTTTTGGAGTGTTCTGGTGCAGTGAGGCCAGACCCATCTTTCAGGTTAGGTAACTGCCCCTCTACCCCCCAGTCAAGCCCCACAGAGCTGAGTACAGCTTGGCCAGTAAGCTATCACTTCCAGTAGTTTTATTCTTCTCAAAGGACTTGAGGCCTTGGTCAGGTCATACAGAGGTGGTGGCTGGTTCAGCCTCTCCCGTGTGCTGTTGTCAAAGACCTCTGTGATAGATGACAGCAATGAATGGGAGGACATAGTGCCTGTGGACTTCGTGTCATACAGTCTGGCATAAAGGGATTTGCTGATCTTCTGGATGTCAGACTGAGATGATGTTACCGAGCTATCTTCTGCCTTCAGGCTGTTGATTGCAGAGCTCCCCCTGTACGTCGTCTGGAAGAAGAAACACTGGCATGACTTATCTCATTCCCTGGAGTGGAACTGGGACCAAAGATTATCTTGGAGATCTCGAAGACAAAGGTTGTTCACCACCTGGAGATTTTCTTTGATGTCAACCCCCTTTGTCTGCAGCAGGAATAAGTTCTGCATACGTTTATGGAGTTTAAGCAGTTTACCCCATCACTTGCCTTCTGAAAACCTTTGAGGATGAAGAACCTCTTATGTTCCTGAGATAAAAGGTACTGCAGATGCTGGAGAATCTGAGATAACAAGCATGGGGCTGGATGAACACAGCAGGTCAAGCAGCATCATAGGAGCAGGAAAACTCAACGTTTT
>JAHRHZ010000083.1:670010-748154 GCA_024137785.1 Ginglymostoma cirratum | reverse complement strand
AAAACGTTGAGTTTTCCTGCTCCTATGATGCTGCTTGACCTGCTGTGTTCATCCAGCCCCATGCTTGTTATCTCTTATGTTCCTGTTGACTGTTTCCCACCAGTCTGTTGGAGACTGAAGGAGGGGTTTCACAGTTCTCTGAACTGTGTAATCCCTTTTGAGTTCCTCAGTGTGTCCTGGGGTCAACAGTTTCACATTCCGCTTCCCCGTTCCCTTGCTGGTCTG
This sequence comes from Ginglymostoma cirratum, assembly GCA_024137785.1. NCBI lineage: Eukaryota > Metazoa > Chordata > Chondrichthyes > Orectolobiformes > Ginglymostomatidae > Ginglymostoma > Ginglymostoma cirratum. The sequence goes on along the minus strand of JAHRHZ010000083.1, from coordinate 747,929 downwards.
CTGGTTGTCCTGTAGGTCACAGTCAGCTAGCAGGAGGCAGTGGTCAAAGAAGAACACCATAGCGGTGGCTATGATCAAGAATGCTCGGGACTCGGACAGGAAACCTAACCTTGAGTGGATTTACTCGCCTGGCTGTGACCAGGTGTATCAACACTGTGCTCCACCTGCAGGGGTGCTGACGACGTCGTGCAGCTTGGTGTCTTTTACCTTTTCCATTAGAAATCTGAATGTCGTGTCTAGTTTGCTGTCAGCCCCTCTAGATCTTCCAGCCACTGATGATGCAGTTGACATTTTATGGCCAGAATAAATGACCTGGACTTTGCTAGTAGCAATGGGAGCTGCGAAAGGACAGCCAGCTGCTTGTACTTTATCACTGGGACATACGTGTTAATTAGTCTCCGCAGCGAGTTTCTGTACATAACGTCAGCTCTGCAAAGGTACAGCCCACCACCACCTTAACTTCGGAGATGGGAATTTGCTTCCTCGCAGCATAATACCCAGGCCAGAAGAATGGCAATTGCTCCCCCTTTCTGGACCAATTCGAAGGCCTGTCTGCCCATAAGCTCAGTTGTTTTCCTGTGGCTGCTGAAGTGTGGTATCCCGTGTACCTGCAGTAACAGGAAGTCTGCTCTGACGTTGTCCAGGTAAGCCAATGGGAGCCACATCGTGTTGTGGCTTTTATGCTGCACACTTTTGTAGTAGCAATTCTCAAACCCATTTTAAGTTTCATCTGGATTACAATCAGGTGTTATCAGGGTGAAGACAAAGCCGAAAAGATCCAGTTCTAAATCCAGCAGACCTGTTGTGCATCGCTCCTCGAATGCTCCAGTTGCCCAGTGCTGTGGCGTGTTTGTTATTAATTTATCTGCCTTTATAGAGAAGGAGGGTTCAAAGTTCAGGGTTCAATTGGCGACGAGTTCGGAATCAAACTTGAGAGTGAAACAGTCACTTGTTACAAGTGGCCACAGCAAATGATAGTACTTTTGCAGTAAGTAACCAATCCTCTGTCTCCCTCACTCCTTTTCTCTTCCCTTGTTTCCCCATCTCCAACCATTCCTCTCCTCTCCTCTCCTCTTCTCTTCTCACCTCCCCATCATCTTTGAATAAAAAAGTTACAATGACTATTTGCCATTCTAATGGTAGGTTCCCCAAATCTGGGAAAGTATGGAAAATTTAAAAACAAGCCATCAGCTGTCTCAGACACATCTTTTAAGCTCTTGGATGAAGTCCATCAGGATCTGGCCGTCGTCAGCCTGTAGTACCACATCCCTGGTGATAGAATTTTTTAAAATTACATTTGGTTATCCACTTCCTGATGTATACTATTCCTGCGATGTTACTTACGTCCTCTGCAGTAAAGAATGATTCAAGATATTTGCTCAAATTTGCAAATATCAGTATGGTGATGTACTAAAATTTTCCTGCCCATATCCTGTTCCGTACCAAGGTTAGTTTACTTACCGTATCTGTTTGCTGACTTAAATTGCCTTCCAGTTCACTTAAATTTAAAATTCTGTTCAAATTCTTCAATACCCCTGTGTCTCCCTGTCTCGATGACCATATCCAGCTTCACGACCCTCAGAACTTTATATTCCTCCCCTCTGTTCATCGTTCACCTTTCTATATATGCCATGTTTTCAGTCAACTCTAGACTCTGGAATTCCTCCTGTAAGTCTCTCTGCTTTTTCATCTCTTAGTTTTTTTGAGGGAGTCTTAAAAGATAACTTAAGTTTTTGTCACCTCTCCTACTAGCTGCATCTTTAGGATTAATAACAAAAACAAAGTTGCGGGAAAAGCTCATTAGGTCTGGCAGCATCTGTGAAGAAAGAAAACAGTTTACGTTTCGGGTCCGGTGACCCTTCCTCAGAAGGCTTTTGTTTTAGGATTAATGTTAGCTTGCATTTGATTTGGGCTTTTATGAAGTAGTTTGTTTTTCTATATCAAAAATGCTTTTCAACTGCTAGCATTATTTTAAAATAGAATAAAATTCCTATGTGGAGGTAGGTGTGCTACCTGGACAACAATTTCCTGTTGTACAATATATATTTTATATTGTATGTTTTTAGCAATTCTTCTTTCAATTTTATCAGCTGACTGTGTGGTAGGCAGATGATTCTACTGACCTTTCTACAAGAAAATGAAGTTGCTTACTGTTATGACGCTGGTATGTTCACACTTCTGTATTTTGAACCCTCGATATGATAAATTAATAAACATATATCTATACATTATTACCCACCTATTTGGGGGAAAAGATTGGAGAAGCTAGATTAAAGATCTGTGCAATTGTAAGTAATTTTCTGTTGCTTGTTTGTGGTTGATCTAGAAAGTTACACAAATATTAACTTTTTCTGTTGCTGTATTTATAGGGAGGCGAAGACAGACAAGGGTGCATCGGGCAAGATCGCCATTGTTTGAAGAAACAAATGTTGTTCCTCTTGATATTCCAAAATGTTCAGAAGACTTACTGGTCCCCAGTGAAGAGCTGTTGAGCATTATTGCTATTTATGAGGTGTTGAATAATTTTGGTGCAGTGTTGCGTCTTTCACCTTTCCGCTTTGAAGACTTCTGTGCTGCGTTAGTTGGTCAGGAACAGTGCACATTAATTGCAGAAATGCACATTGCTTTGCTGAAAGCGATTTTGCGAGAAGAGGATTCTTCGAACACCACCTTTGGTCCTGCTGACTTAAAAGATAGCATCAATTCTACGTTGTACCTTATAGATGGGATGACATGGCCAGAACTGGTTCGGGCCTATTGTGAAAGTGACCGGGAATACCATCACGTACTACCCTATCAGGAAAAGGACGAATATCCATATGGACCAATTGAAAACAAAATCAAAGTTCTTCAATTTTTAGTGGATCAGTTCCTTACAACGAACATTGCCCGTGAGGAGTTGATGTCGGAGGGTGTGATCCAATATGATGACCACTGTCGGGTTTGTCACAAGCTTGGTGATCTGCTTTGCTGTGAAACCTGCTCAGCTGTGTACCATTTGGAATGTGTGAAACCACCACTTGAAGAAGTGCCAGAGGATGAGTGGCAGTGTGAGATCTGTGTGGCACACAAAGTTTGTGGCGTTTGTGATTGTGTGCCTGAAATCCAGAAAAATAAACCATATATTCGCCATGAGCCTATAGGATATGACAGACACAGACGGAAGTATTGGTTCCTGACCAGAAGGATTATAATGTAAGTATAATTTTATTTTAATAGAACTGGAGCTTATCTTGATTAAAAATACTCTTAGTAGACGTCAGAGTACAATCAACATAAGTGTTGACAAATCACATTTAGGTTTTTTAAAATGCTGATTTTTGATTGAGTATGCCAGTCATCCTTTCAGTTTGTTGATCTTAATTATATTTCTGCGGGAATTTGTTTCTGTAATTGCAATATGTATTGTTCCCATTTTAACGCATTGGGTTGTGCAAATAATTACTCAGTTTCAGATATTGATATTTTGTTAATCAAATGAAGGATAAGGAGAATATGTAATACCCTCCGTCAGTAGAAAGAATTAAGGTGGTATGATACGATGTCCTTCCAGGAACATTGTCGAGCAGTTTCATATTGATTCTTGCAATTTTTTTCTTCTTGAATGCATAATCCATTGGGTTCAACCTCAAAAGCTGTAACTTTGTTATAATTTTGTGTCAGAATTATTTTGAATAACTTTATTTTAGCATATATTCTCAAAACTAGCCACTTGACTCCAAAGTTAAAATGAGCATCTGAAAGTTGAAAGTATAAAGTATATTTGGGTAGGTGATAGCCTAGTGGATTATAATTGGACTACTAATTTGGAGACCCTATTAATGTTCTGGGACCTGCGTTTGAATCCTGCCTTGGCAGATGGTGGAATTTGAAATCAATTAACATCTGGAACTAAGAGTCTAATGGTGACCATGAATCCTTTGCCAATTGTCAGAAAACCCATTTGGGACACTAAATGCCCTTTTCAGGAAGGAAACTGCCATCCTTAACTGGTCTGGCTTACATGTGACTTCAGGCCCACAGCAACGTGGTTGGCCCTTTAATTGCCCTCTGGGATGGGCAATAAATACTTGACTAGCCAACACCCCCTCACCCTGTGAATGAGTTTTTTAAAAATAATAATTATTCCACTAATCTTAAAATTTAGTTTCTTGTGAAGCTAAAGGGGTATTCTCTAATGACATTGCGTCTAACCTATTAAACTTGTTGATTCTGCACATCTTCAAAGCAATATGTTCAGATTCTAATATTCTTGAAAGAACATTCAATTCTCATCCACAGTTTTGACGCAGCATTTTGCCAAGGTTGTTTGCATGCATTCTGGTAGATCAAGTGGATCTAGTAAATCTGAAGAACAGGAAGTTATACTGTTGTCTTGACCAATGCTGTTTCAACCACTACCATGGAAAACCATTGGCCTACGTTTTAAGGTCAGCAGTGAGGCAATAACAGTCATTGCTGACCTCAGAAAACTACACACAAAAGTCTAGTAATATTTGTGATATGGGCGACCTTTATTCCCGATTGCAGTTTAAGTCTGTTGTCAAGTTGAAGGGATTACTTGGCATGCAACAACAGTGATGTTGAGCAGCAGGCTAAACAGCCGATCACATTTGAAGTATTCTCTGAGCCCAAAGAAAATTTAAACCAGGAAATTAAAGCACTGCGTGCATATATTGGTATTTCTTGGGCAGCAAAATAAACTTTACTTCTTTTAAATAGAGTAGCTCCCTGAACTGAAAATTCGCCCTTTGCATCAATCCTGTAAATAGGGCTCAAGCCATTTGCTCACCTTGCAAGCGTGTTGCAGAAACATAGCTCATCAAAGCAATCTTCCAAGATGCTGGCTATCCTGATTAGACCATCATTTTGTGTCTATCATACAAACTTGCAAATGGGCCAAAGGCCACAACTTTCAGATGTCCATCTCAAATTACCTTGAAAAGGCAAAGTTTCTCAAAATGTTGTGCTGTTACTGAATTGCCTGGCTGACTGGGGAGCCTGGTTGCCTGTTACTTTGTACATGGCAGTGCCTTGCCAATAGTCATGAGTACCAACCAAGAGAGCCCTTCTCTCCTTTAGTATAAGTTGTTATGAGTTTTCGATTTGCCATGCTTGTATTTGTGCGGATGAGTGCAAGAAAAAGAACTTAGCATTTCTTTCTTTCAGCAATACTAAAATTTATGATTAGCTCAGATAGAAACTAAAATGAAGATTAAAAAATCTGGGAGCTTGGTGTGTTGAAGAAGTGTGGATCATTGACAGCAGTGCCTGGGTTTCTACATTATTCTGTACATATGCTGACTTCTGGCATCGTTGCTTCCTCCAGTACAGTAATAGCAGTGAATGCTGATAGGTTTTTCATTGTTACTACCATCTGAAAATGGACCCAGTAACTGGATTTTTAGCTCCTTGCTTTTCGTATTATGCTGCTCACAAAGAATGGCTGTAAAAGCCTATGGGAGTAATTTAAAGTATTGAATCATAGAGATGTACAGCAGGGGAACATCCTTCTGTCCAATACCTCAGTGTTGACGAGTTTTCCAAAATTAATCTAGTCCCAATTGCCAGCATTTGGCCCATATCTCTCTATACCCTTCCTAGTCACGTACTTACCCAGATGCCTTTTAAATGTTTTATTTGTACCAGCCTCCTCCACCTCCCCGGCAGCTCATTTCGTTCATTCACCACCTTCTGCATTAAAAAGTGGTCACTTGGGTCCCTTTTAAAATTTTTCCCTTCTCACCTTAAACCTTAAGACTCCCCTACCCTGGGAAAAAGACCTTGGCTATTCACCCTGTCCATGTCCCTTATGATTTTATAAACCTCTATACGGTCACCCTTTGGCTTCTGACACTTGTAAAGTAGCCCTAGCCTATTTTAGCCCTGTAGCTCAAACCTTCCTACCCTGGCAACATTCTTGTAAATCTTTTCTGAACCCTTTCAAGTTTCACAACACCTTTCCTGTAGCAGGGAGACCAGAATTGATTACGGTATTCCAAAAGTGGCCTAACGGATGTCCTGTACAGCCGCAACATGACCTCCCAACTTCTACGCTGAATGCACTGGCTGATTAAAGGCAAGCATACCAAATGCCTCCTTCACTACCCTGATATGAAGTTGGGTGACGAGGATGCAGAGATCCTTCGGCATGATCTGGACATGTTGGGTGAGTGGGCAAATCAAAGGCAGATGCAGTATAATTTGGATAAAAGTGAAGTTATTTAATTCGGGAGCAAAAACAAGAATGCAGATTACTACCTGAATGGCTGTAAATTGGGCGAGGGGAGTATGCAGCGGGACCTGGGTGTCCTTGTACATCAGTTGCGGAAGGTAAGCGTGCAGGTGCAGCAGGTGGTAAAGAAGGCAAGTGGTACATTGGCCTTCATTACAAGAGGTTTCCAGTACAGGAGTAGGGATGTGTTGCAGTTACACAGGGTCTTGGCGAGACCACGCCTGGAATATTGTGTGCAGTTTTGATCTCCTTTTCTGAGAAAGGATGCTGTTGAGATAGTGCAGCGAAGGTTTACCTTATGGGGATTCTGGGGATGGCGGGACTGACCTATGAGGAAATATTGACTGGATTGGGATTGTTTTAGCTGGAGTTTGGACAAAAGAGAGGGGGAATCTCACAGAGACTTATAAAATTCTGACAGGACTAGACAGGATAAATGCAAGGAGGATGTTTGTGATGGTGGGTGTGTCCAGAACCAGAGGTCGAAGTCTGAGGATTCGGGGTAGATGATTAAGGATGGAGATGAAGAGACATTTCTTCACCCAGAGTGGTGAGCTTGCAGAATTCTTTAGCACAGGAAGTAGTTGATGCCAAAGCATTGAATGTGATCAAGAGTTGACTAGATATAGCACTTGGGGTGAATGGGATCAAAGGTTATGGGGAGAAAGCAGGATTAGGCTCTCGAGTTGGACGATCAACCATGATTGTGATGAATGGCAGAGCAGGCTTCAAGAGCCAAATGGCTGCCTTCTGCTCCTATTTGCTATGTTTACTTGCGACTCCACTTTCAAGCGGCAATGAATACACATCCCACAGCTCTTTGTATGTCAGCATGCCCCAGGACCTTATCATTACTTGTATAAATCCTGTCCCGATTTGCCTTAAATATGAGGTGGTGCATTTTGTTATGTAAATTAAACTCCATCTGCCACTCTTCAGCCCACTTTCCCATCTGACCAAGGTCCCGTTGGCTTCTGAGGTAACCACCTTCGCTGTTTCAGAAGTATTTCAAACTTATTTCAGAAGTAACCCCTAATGTAAATTGGTGACACTTTCATGTGATATCTCAATTTATGTTTGTGTGTATGTACATATTAGAGACTGAAAACATCAGTTAAGCTTGAATTGCTGAAATGTACTTTTAATCATTGTGCTTCTTAACCGTGAAAAACGTCATTGTGTTATTGTTTCAGAATTCTCAATTTTTTGATTCGGAGCTGAGATAATCCAGTTAGTGACTTAATTTTTTAATTTTTGTGATTTTCGAAATTTTCAGCAATTCCCTTCCTGACACTTCTGCCTCTCTACCTTACTTGCCTCCTTTTAATTGAATTAAATTGAATTAACTTTATTGTCACATACTCAAATTAGTACAGTGAAAAGTTTATAAGTTGCCAGTTACAGCACAAAGGTAGCCTTCAAAGGTGCCTCCTAAAACTTCCTGTCTCTGATCAAGCTTTTGGCCACCGAATTTAATATTTCCTTATGTGGCTTGTTGTCATTCCTCTATAGTGCTCCTGAGAAATCCTTTCGGATGCTTCATTATGTTATTTTGTTTAAATATGAGTTATTGTTAATATTATCTTTTGTTTTGCCTTGAATTTCTGTCCTTTATCTTGCTCATAGAAGACCCCAACTCCCACTATTTTAGTGAACAGTTACAATTTCTCCAACCTGGCCTGCCCGTCTTTGTGTGTGATTTGATTTAAACAGAGGCATTGCAAGCAAACTTTCACCACTGCAAAATGTAGGCATTCCACTCATACATTTTCTTCAGCAAGACCCACTGACCTGTCCTTAAACAAAGGATGCTTGAAAGTATTGAAATTTTTGAATACCTTTGTACCGCTTAAAGGTATGAGTGTTTGAATTTGAGTTCAGTGATAGCCTTCATACAATAAATACCATGTGTAAAATTGTTTTGTGGTTAATAGTAATTTGAGTTTACAGAATATCTTTTCATGTAGTCAGATGTCCCATGGTATTTCTTGAGAACGTGTTATTCTCATGAGCAAAATGACATAAAAGACAGAAAAAGTATGTTTTCCATGAAATTTCTGAAGAAGGGTCTAGGCCCGAAACGTCAAGCTTTCTTGCTCCTGTGATGCTGCTTGGCCTGCTGTGTTCATCCAGCTCCACACCTTGTTAACTAGTTATCTTGGTGTTTTGTTTATTCCCAACATTTCAAAATGGTACAAGCCAACACTACTAGTTCGCATTTTACGCTGTTGATGAAAGTCAATCCATTTTGGAACACTTCAGAAGTCAATATATATACCAATATCTGCGGTAGTCTTTGGCTCAAATATAATAGTTCTTGTAAATGTTTTTACTTGTATAGAATTGGGGCGAAAAGTCGCCAGATAATACTACGAATAGGACCATTGGAGGCTTGGGTGATTTAGGTTTGGTCTTTGATTGGTGCTGAGTTTGTTAGTTTAGCTGCAACATCAGTTAGCTTCATTTTTCTCATGCCAAAGAGGACTCCCAACCCCTCTCTGTTGACTCATTAAATTGTCTCGTTATCATATAAAGCTTAGATCAGATCCTAGTACTTTGTCCCTATCTCTGCTTCAGGTCAACAGTTGATCTGTCTATCAACTCTTGCTGTTGGTAATAGGGATAATCACTAATTTGATGGAGAATCACGATGACATTATTTAATATGAAGAGCTGCTGTCACATCTGGTGGTAACAGTAGTAAATTTATGATAAGATTTTTTTACTGCGGAAGTGTATTACTTGTATGTCTAATATGTATGTACACAATTGCTTCTGTTCACATTTCCCATCTACAAAATCAGACTTGCATTATCAGTTTTCTCATGGCCACAACCTATGAGCAGATTTGCAATTGTAATTACCTATGTAAACATTTCACCCTTTAATTCTACCCTTGCAGCAGTTTCAAAGCTGGATGGCTTTATTTACAAACTTATGAAAAAGAAAAGTGGGGAACAGCCAACTGATCAATCAAGTCTATTCCTTTATTATCATTTTGCAACTGAGAATAATGATCCTCAACTCTTGTCCCTGCCATAGCAACAAAATCTCCTGGAAGAAGCATCTAAAACAGTAAAGTCCCTATGCCAATTAAGGAGAGGGCACATCTGCAAATTCCTAAGCTTCTGAATGCTAACGGAATATCGCCATGAGATGCATCACCCACAATTTCCCTACCTTTTTATGAACTATAATTTTAGTGACATTCAGCAGCTCGTCCAGCTCTTTTGTTTTAATGACTAGAAGTGATTCTCGGCTTGGTGTTCAAAATAATGCCTTTTTCCTAAATCAAAGGGTAATCTTCATAAAAACACCTGACACATAAGGTTCTATTTTTGTGTGACCGATACATGCATTCCCTGCTTCATCCACCCCTGCCAAAAACAGGATCGAACTCCAACAATTTTCTGCATTGGCAGTCAAACTCCTCGATTTAACTTGATGGCTTCAAATACATTTCTCCAAAATCTTTGTTTTTGGGTTTTAAGACATGCAGACATTCTGATCTTATTGTAATAACTAAAGATATTTAGGATGGTATCACTTTATGACCTTTCTCTGAATGTATTTTAGAACCTTCAGACCAGGCATCAGCTGAGGGAACCAGACTGGCAGAGTATTCTAGACAATGTTAAAATTGAAGTCTTGTATAGGGGCAATATACTGTTGTGCCTTTCATTTTGTATTGGTTTTGTTAGTCACAACAATATATCTCATACTTTATTTCATTTCATCTTGTGAGACTGGCTTTGCAATTTTAGTGTTTCATTTATAGTAAAACTGCTATTTTTTCTGCTCAGTAGTCGCTGACTTGGAACCCTTCATGGCTAATGCATACTTGATGTTAGCCGTACCTTCATGCCTGGCAGATAGTTATTGATATGAAATGACACTTGACACACCAAGATCTATTCTCCTGGATCTAATTATCATTTATTTTTGCACTTAAGATGTTCTCACACACTAAAATCGTTATTATCCCACAAATTTGTGGTCAGTTTCCAAGTACGAACATATTATTAAGGTGATTGAGAACAAAATCCTGACACCACTGCCAGCAGAATTCCATGGTTTACTGATTTCCATGCAGTAATGTAAGTTGTTATTTCTTTGACAATCTAAGATTTGCCCCCCAGCTTCATGAGGCTCGATTAAGAAATCTATTCAAAAGTGTTTTGAAAATCCATGCCTGCCATGTCAGTTAAAACCCTCATCCACTAATGTGCCATGGGCTAAAGACTACTCCATTCTTTAATACTCTTTGATCTGGACTTGACACATTCTCCACTCGCTATTTTCAATGTACAGATGACATGTCAAAAACTTATTGCTGTTCATCTCTGCTTGTGTTTTAAAGCTACTAAAAATATCCTAACTTTTTAAGATGCTGTATATAGGTTTCTGTAAGATTGCACAAACTATTGTTTGTATATCTGCTTTCAGTCCCATGGCTCCTTTCCCTACTGCCAACGTTATATGTGTTGGCTGGAGATAAAATGTAGGGCAGGCTGGTGGCTCATGGTAGGTTCCCTTCCTTTAATAATAAACTTGTGTGCATTTTTATGATGATCCCACAGATTGCATATTAATTTTTGGAGGTGGCTGATTGGGTGATTATGGAATTTAGTTTCACACCTTGGCATGGTGAAATTTGGACTTCCATCCTCTAGGTTTCTCATTCACTATTATCACTGCCATGGTAGGTTAAGCCCTGAGATGAGATGCTATTTTTTAACATTTATAAATTATAAATTTAATTATTAATCATCATTGTTTATAATTATTTAAATATTATACATTTTAAAACTTATTTTTTAAAAAGTAGCTAAACAATCTAGTTAAACTTTTTCTGGAATACTACATGTACTAGGGTCGAGTACATTTACATATACATCTCACTTAGAAGTGCAGCACAAATTCCTCAGAACATCCCAGTGCAGTACTGATGCTAAAAGGGTTAGAGAATAAGTAAACACGTGGCTAAAGGAATGGTGCAGGAAGGAGGGGTTCCTTTTCATGGGACACTGGCGTCACTATTGGAACAGGAGGGATCTGTACCACTGGGACGGTCTCCACCTGAACAGTTGGGACCAATATTCTAGCAAAAAGGGTAAATAGGCTGGTCAACAGGGCTTTAAACTAGAAAGTGGGTGGGAAGTGAAAGATAAAACTTTCCCCAGTGGGGAATAAAGCGACAGGTTAGCATTTGTAGAGGTAGATTCCTCTGCGTGGAAAAATACGAAAAAAATGACAAGAAAGGAGAACTCGGAGGTTATTAAAGTCTCCAGCACAGACACAAATAGGACAAATGAGACAATGAGAAGAGGAACAGTTAATACAGGACTGGTGGTATTATATCTGAATGCACGCAGTATAAGAAAGAAGGTAAATGAGCTTGTGGCACAGATCGAAATTGGCAGATATGACGTGGTGGGCATCACAGAGGCATGGTAGCAAGGGGATCAGGATTGGGAGCTGAATATCCAAGGCTATACATCTTATGGAAAAGATTGGCAGGTGGGTTTGCTTTCTTAGTAAGAAATGAAATTATATCAAGGGTCAGAAATGAAGTAGGGTCAGATGGTGGAGAATCTGTGTGGGTAAAGTTGAGGAACCGCTGAGGTTTAAAAAAGCCATAGTTAGAATTATGTAGAGGCCTCCAAACAGTAGTCAGGAGCTGGGGGGCAAGATACACCAGGAGATAGAAAAGGTGTGTAAGAAAGACAAAGTTACAGTGTTTCTGGGGGATTTCAGTGTGCAGGTGGACTGGGAAAATCAGGATGCTAGTGGATTGCAAGAAAAGGAATTTGTGGAATGTCTGCGAGATGGCTTTCTGCAGCAGTTTGTGGTGGAGCCCACAAGGGAACAAGCAACGTTGAATTTAGTGTTGTTCAGTGAGGCAGACTTGATAAGGTTTAAGGTGAAGGAACCCTTACGAGGCAGTGATCATAATATGATTAAATTTACTGTGCAATCTGAGAGGGAGAAGCTAGAATCAGAGGTAACGGTATTACAGCTGAATAAAAGCAACTACAGAGGCATGAGGGAGGGGCTGGGCAGAATTGACTGGGAGAGGAACCTAGCCGGAAAGACAATGGAACAGCAATGGCAGGAGTTTCTAGGAGTAATTCAGGAGACACAGCAAAAATTCATCCCTAGGAAAGAGAAGCATTGTACAGTGACGATGAGGCAACTATGGCTCACTAGGGAGGTCAAGGATAGCATAAAAGCAAAAGAGAAAGCATATAACTTGGTAAAGGGCACTGGGAAACCAGAGGATTAAGAAGCTTACCAAGACCAATAGAGGGCAACAAGAAAAAGGGAGTAGATTGAATAAGAGGTAAGCTAGCCAGTAATATAAAGGAGAACTAAGAGTTTCTTTAGGTATGTAAAGGACAAAAGAGAGGCAAAAGTGGACATTGGACCACTGGAAAATGACGCTGGGGAGATAGTAGTGGGGTACAATGAAATGGCTGAGGAACTAAATAAGTACTTTGCATCAGTTTTCTCAGAGGAAGACATGAATAATATCCCAAAAATTCAAGAGAGTTGGGGGGCAGAGATGAGAATGGTGGCCATCATCAAGGAGAAGGTGCTAGAAAAACTGAATGGCCTGAAGGTAGATAAACCACCAGGACCAGATGTACTACACCCCAGAGTTCTTAAGGAGATAGCTGAAGAGATAGTGGAGGCCTTAGTGGTGATCTTTTAGGAATCACTAGAGTCAGGGAGGGTCCCAGAAGACTGGAAAATTGCTAACGTGACGCCCCTATTTAAAAGGAGAGTAAGACAAAAGGCTGAAAATTACAAGCCGATGTAGCCTAACCTTGGTTTTGGGTAAGATTTTGGAGTCCATTGAGATTTCTGAATACTTGGAAGTACATGGTAAAATAGGGCAAAGTCAGCATGGCGTCATCAAGGGGAGGTCTTGCCTAATAAATCTATTAGAGTTCTTTGAAGAGGTAACAAGCAGGTGAGACCAAAGAGAGCCAATGGATGTTATCTACCTGGACTTCAAGAACGCCTTTGACAAGGTGCCGCACAGGAGACTGCTGACTAAGATAAGGGCCCATGGTGTTAGAGGCAGGGTACTGTCATGGATAGAAGATTGGCTCTCTGGCAGAAAGCAGAGAGTGGTATTAAAGGGTCTTTGTCAGGATGGCAGCTGGTGACAAGTGGTGTTCCACAAAGGTCAGTGTTGGGACCACAACTTTTCACTTTGTACACTGATGATCTAGATGTAGAAACTGAGGGCATTCTGGCTAAGTTTGCAGATAATACAAAGATAGGTGGGAGAGACAAGTAGTGCTGAGGAGGCAGGGAGGCCGCAGAAGGATTTGGACAGGTTAGGAGAGTGGGCAAAGAGGTGGCAGATGGAGTACAACATGGGAAAGTGTGAGGTCATACACTTTCGTAAGAAGAATAGAAGCATGGACTATTTTCTAAATGGGAAGAAAATTCAGAAGCCTGAATTGCAAAAAGACTTGGGGGTACTAGTCCAGGATTCTCTCGATAAAGTTGCAGGTTGAGTCAGTAGTTAGGAAGGTAAATACAACTGTAGCATTTATTTTGAGAGGACTTGAATATAAAAGCAGGGATGTACTTCTGAGGCTCTGTGAGGCTCTGGTAAGGCCACATTTGGAGTATTGTGTGCAGTTTTGGGCCCTGTATCTCAGGCAAAGATGGACAGGCCCTGGAGCAGGTTCAGAGGAGTCACAAGAATGGTTCCAGGAATGAAATGCCTAACATATGAGGAACATTTGAGGACTCTGCGTCTATACTCCATGGGGTTTAGAAGGATGAGGGGGGATCAAATTGAAACTTTCGAATTATTGAATGGCCTCGACAGAGTGGATTTTGGCAAGATGTTTCCATTGGTAGGAGAGATTAGGAATAGAGGGCACAACCTTAGAGTAAAGGAGAGAACTTTTAGATCAGAGACAAGGAGAAACTTCTTCAGCCAGAGAGTGGTAAATCTATGGAATTCACTGCCTTGGAAGGCTGTGGAGTCCAGGTCGTTGAGTGCATTTAAGACTGAGATAGGTTCTTGGTTGTCAAGAGGATCAAGGGTTATGGGAGAAAGGGTTTGAGAAACTTATCAGTCATGATTGAATGACAGAGCAGGGGGCTGAATAGCCTAATATCTGCTCCTATGTCTCATGGTCTTGTGGTTATGAGGTTCTTTCTCATGTACTGGATTTGCATCCCTCAACTACAGATGATTAGTAGGCACGATAGTTGAAAGCGGCTAAGGGTTAATAGAATAAATAGAAGTTCTGAGCAAGGGTCACTGTTTATGAAACATTAACTCTGATTTCTTTCTACAGATGCTGCCAGACCTGAGTTTTTCCAGCAATTTTTGTTTTTGTTTCTGATTTCCAGCATCCATAGTTCTTTTGGTCTTTTAAAATAAATAAAACAATGATTGCCTTTGGTGAGCATCCAGCACCAGGAAATATAACCTCAAAACTAAAACTGAAGAGGGATTTTGTGGTGCAGTGATGATGTCTCTGTCTCTGGACTAGAAGATCTAGGTTAAACTCCTGCCTGCTCCAGCCACATGTAACACGTTTGAAGAAGGTTGACATAAAAATATCTAAAATTAGAACTGGGCTGTCCTGGGGGTGATGTCAGGGAGGATTTCTTCTCATACAATTTATTTAATATCTGGAATACTTCCCATGGAAAAAAAAAGAGTCAATTGAAAGTGTCAAAACTGAGATTAATAACTGTTTGTTTGGAAATGATGTGAAGAGTAGCAGAGCCTGTAAGGGAATTAGATAGAGATCACTGGATAGTTATATTAATTAGCAGAATAGGCTCATGGGGCTGAATAGTTTACATAATTCTTCTGATCTTCAGTCATTTCGTGAAGCAAGAAGTTAAATCGATATTGCACTGTTCGATATCCTCTGGAATTCACAAATCAGCACTTCTCAAGCATTTTGTTTTTCAGTGAATTCGAGGGGTGACGAAGAGTATCCATGCATCCTTTTTTAAATATACGTTGGAACCTTTTATGTCTACTTGATTGGCAAATGGCCTTGATTTACTATTTCAGATTTGGAGTCGAGTGTGCCAAGATGTCACACTAAGTAAAGAAAAAAAACTTGAGATATTTTGTATGTTTGACTAATGAATTATCAATGTTATTGCTGCAATTAATGAAGATGTTTGCAGTTGATCTTGGATACTTCTCTTCAACCTGTTCAGACACATTACAGCACAAGCCTGGAACAGACGGGATTAGAACCTAGACCTTTTGACCCAAAATTAGAAACAATACCCTGATTTTCAATTGATTTCAAACTTAAAATAATTTGGATTGTTGGAGTTTAAATGGAAATTGTGTTGGTTGTTTTGTTTCTGTCTTTCATCTTTGGCCATGCTTGAAATTCTTTTCTGTCTATGTTCAACTACTGAAGCAATAATGTAAGAAAAAATGAACAAAAGACTGAGTATATTGGCATGATTCCTTGTTCCTCCAAAACTGATTATTGCTACACTGTTTCATTCGGCTGCTGATCTGTGATCCCAGTTACCGCACACATACGTTTGCGAAGCCTTTCAAAGTAGAATACATTGAGGTGGTTATCCCAATTTTTGGGATTTATTCTTTTCGCCCCGTGAGGTAGTGATTCTTGAGCAGATGTGATAATTAATTAGGATGTTTTGAGGATACAGAGGATGGGAAAGAAATGTTTTCTGCTCCTGACTTGCAAATACTTTTAGGGGTGTTGAGTGCTTACCACAGTTCATTGGCTTCCTGCTGCTGTTTGTCGGGACCATCATATTTGTACAGGCGTCTTTGGTAAAGTATTTTGAAACTGCAGCGTTGGAGGAATTATATCCCAAAATGATGTGGGAGTGAATGGAGAGATGAGTCTTGCATTTCTCTTTTCCTTCCTCCAAAACTAATTGTAATGTTTTAAACAAAAAAAGCGTCATTATTTGTTAAAATTTGCTTTGATTGTAGTACAGATACTTTCACTGAAAGCTAAAAATCCAAGGTTCTTTTTCAGACAAAATTAATGCATATCCTACTTTCTTCCTTTTGAAGAATGGATTGTCACTTTTCATAGACTTGCGGGCACTTAGAATAAGTAGTGAGTCTTTGACTATTAGTTTGATTGTTAAATACTGGCAAATTATTTGATCATAACAGATATCACTGTAATTTGGGGTTTTTAAGTAATGATCCTTTTTCCACTAAAAAAAAGTCTCTGCAGTGGTCGTATCTTTTCAACAATCCTCCCTCTGTCAAACCCAGTGCAATTCAATTGTGTACATTCGTTTAATGAGATCTTGTTTTGTGCACTGTAGCTACTGCATTTATGTATTAAATGGTCTGATGGACCCTCTCTGGCTTTTCTTGCTCTTTAATTTTATTTCTTTAGTCATTTAAATACTGGGATAGGATGGGGGTGGGATACTCTTCAGAAGGTCACTGCAGACCTGATGGACCAAAAGGCCTCAAT
Organism: Ginglymostoma cirratum; assembly: GCA_024137785.1. Lineage (NCBI taxonomy): Eukaryota > Metazoa > Chordata > Chondrichthyes > Orectolobiformes > Ginglymostomatidae > Ginglymostoma > Ginglymostoma cirratum. Next base: position 731,213 of record JAHRHZ010000083.1, on the reverse strand, counting down.
CTGCACTGCAGAGATTCTGTTGTTCTGTGTTGATTGTGCAGTGTAATATACTCCTCGAAAATCATCTCTTTGACCAAGGCACTTTTACCATTCCCCCAACATCAATATTTCCAATTTTGGCTGTCTCCACGATTTTCCTTGCCTTTCTGAAATATCTTGAGACATTTTTGTTCATTAAAAGCACAGAGTGCATGCAAACCCAATCTAACACCTTTAAAAGTGCAGGAACTTAATGGGTAAGTAAAACATGCAAACAATCAAATTATACTTGTTGCATGCATTGTGGTGCATTTATCTTGAAGTTTGATCCCACTGAATTTCCCAGGAATGAGCATCATAGAACTTCTGTGGGTTCTCTGGTAAATTGAACTAACGAGGAAAGAAAAGCTTTCATTGTGTATAACAAGATGGATGTAATGTGAATGAAGCTACATATTTGAAGATGTTGCATTCACTCTAGCTGTATCCTTCAACAGTACAACCTTTGAAATTAGGTGGTACTTGGTAGGTTTATCAGCTTGTTGACTTTTGCATTAGATAATTTAAATAAAATGTACGGTAATTTTACATGTAAATTTTCAGTGTTCTGCAATTTGCAATGTTAATGTAAAAGACATTTTTACAGCAGGTGTGAAAAATCTTCAGAAGTGAATGCATGACATGTTGCTGTGCGACTTTTACTGTTATACTGGCACTCTGCTTTGAAATTGTTTTAAGACCAATGTTGTAGCAAATAAAGGTGCAATATAAGTGGCTGCAATGAATAATTTGTGTTTTCAGTGTGTGAAATGCTGTTGATCCTATGGAGTTTCAGTATATTTAATCTACTTGTGTGTAACACCAGATTCACAAACTTGTCGTGCAGCACGTTGCTGTTGGGAATTCATTGAGGGAGTTATTGGTATCCTTAGACTGCGTAATTAAACATTATCACAGTATTTTAAAAAAGCAACTCCTGCTTTCCATCTACGATGCATTTGCATCTACCAGACATGCATCTGTTCACAGTGCAAGTGTTTGAAGGTCCTTAATAGGAAGTCAGTGTTTTAGGTAAGGCTGAAGAGATTTCAGGAAGGCTTTTAAAGCTAGGGGAAATTAAATAGCGTGGAGGTGGAGTGTTGGGAGAAAATTTACGAGCCTATACTCCAAATGGACAAGAGAGGTGGAATGCACCATAATCGAAATTTGTCAAGTTGCCAAAAAAAAAACTAACAGTTGGTAGGATAAAGTGATGCTATGGAGAATTTATGGATGAGGCCTCACTACATGGGTGTTACCTCATTTTTCAAACCTGAAATGAAGAGGGCTTTTGTGCCCACAAAAAATTTGTAGTTGTTACATGATTTTTTTCTTACAGTTTCAGTTCTTAGAGTATGGCACCAACAGTGTATGTGTTCGACATGGGTGACACTTTCAGCATTCATGAGTGAATATAAAACATATAAAGAATTGCTGCAAATCTGTCACAGAATTATCCTCCGGTTCTCCTGTTTTGGCTACAGTTGAATCAACGGAATCCTTATTTATGCACCCTGAAGTTTATGCCAAAATTATGGGAGATATTTCAAGTTGTAAAGAAGCCCAGGGAAATTCCTGCTGCCTCTGGTTTGTAGTTTCTGGCATTCTCATTCCAGTAAAATTCTGTTTAATATTCAGTGAAGGATTTTATTCAGTGTGTCTGTCTCTTTAGACTTCAGTCAAGTCTTTTTCTCCGTAACCACATTCAGAATTTTTTGTCATTAAGGAATCCTAGCACATCAATTATAGGAAACATTCTCCTCAACAACAAGATGATGGCTTCTGACCACTGTTCCAAAATCAAATTCACTTGTCGCAGAGGTACTAAGGGTGGGGGAGGGTAGATGTGACTTTTGTCCAGCATTACAATGCATCAATTGGTGGAAAAATACCTAACATAACGTATTTCAATATTATTCCTGTTGAACTTAAGAACCCTACTTGATGATTAAAAAATGTACTTTGTACACAATACAATATATCTCCAAAGTCCATAACTTGGTGGGGGAAAAAATCTATCCTTGACTTTGGTCGATGTCACATTGGCTGAAACTGTTTTCATTTGGATGCATATACCTGGGTCTCAGCAAGAGGCTAAACTTAGTGTACAATTTCTGTGTTTAAAAAGTTCAGCAATGTATTTTCGGAGGTTAAGTACTTGAAACTCAAAGCTGAGGTTTAAAATTTATGCAGTTTGCTAAACCTACCTATGTTATCTGAAGAGGCTAAAAAGCTTTCAACATGTTAGCTGAACCTATTCGTGTTCTGTCCAAACATCTGCGTGCTTGACATCCACTGGAGGTGGGAAACCAACTATTTTCCCCAGTCTGATTTTAAGTAGCCTTGGAAGGCTTGATAAATCTTGATGTTTATAAAGAAGTATAACTGTAGGCCAGTTATCTTAACGTCTATTATTGGGAAAATATTAGAGTCTATTATAAAGGATGTAATAGTAGAGCATTTAAAGAAACATATAAAATAATCCAGCAGAGTAGGCACGGCTTCATGAAGGCGACATCATGTCTGACCAATTTACTAGAATCCTTTTAGAAGGTAACAAGCAGGATAGATAAAGGGATGTAGGATATTTCTGTTTTCAGAAGGCATTTGATAAGGTGCTACTTAAGTTTGGCTACTTATGAAGATAAGAACCTCTGGAGTTGGGGATAGCCTATTGCATGGATGGAGAATCGACTAATTAATAGAAGCAGAGAGTTGGGCTCAGGGAAGCATTTTCAGGATGGTGGCCTGTACCTATTAGAATGCTGCAGGGATCAATCGTGGGGCCACAATTATTTACAACATTTAGATTAGTGACTTGGGTCATGTACAATAGCCAAGTTTGCAGATGACACAAGAATAGGTCAAAGCTGAGTAAGAAGGAAGACACAGTCTGCAGAAGGATATAAACAGATTCAGTGAGTGGTCAAAAACTTGAAAATTTGAATATAATGAGAGGTTATGTGCTTTGGCAGGAAGAATAACGAGGTTGAATATTATTTAAGTGGAGAAAGAGTGTGGAAAGTTTTAGCACAGGTATTTGGGAGTGCTCTTGCATAAATTACAAAAAGTAAGCATCCAAGTTCAGTTGGTAATAGGGAAGACAAGTAGAGTGTTGCCCTTACTTTGAAAGGAAATGGAATATGAAAATAAAGAATTATTCCTAAAACTATGCAAGATAGTAGTCAGATCACACTTAGAATACTGCGAACAGTTTTGATCCCTTGCCTAAGGAAAGGTATACTGCCATTGGAGGCAGTCCAGAGAAGGTACACTAGGTTGATTCAGAATATGGAGGGATTTTCTTATGAGAAGAGTTGAGTAGATTGGCCTTGTACTCATTGGAGTTTAGAAGAGTGAGGTGACCTTAGTAAAAAATAAAAGATTTGATAGAGTAGATGCGGACTGGTTGTTTCTTAGATTCTAGGACCAGAGGCCATAACTTCAGGATAAGGGGTCAGCTATATAAGAAAGGGATGAGGAGGAGTTTCTTCTGAAGGTAGTTAATCTGTTGAATTCTTTGCTGTGGAGTGTGAAAGAGGCTAGACGATTGGGAATGTTCAAGCTGAGAAATTTATTATGAGCTAAGGAATCTAGGGCTTTGGGGAAAAGGCAGGAAAGTGGATTTCAGGATTGAGATCAGCTATGATCTCATTGAATGGTTGGAGCAGATTCAATGGGATGAATGGGCAAACTTCTCCTCTGCCTTATGGTTCAAAGAGCTCAGTAAAAATTAGGTAACTGTACAAAAGTAAAATATTCAGATGTTGGAAATGTGAATAAAAACAAGAAATGTTGATTATATTCACTAGTCTAGCTGCATCTGTGGAGAAACAGTTCATGTTTCAGATGGGTAACTTCATCAGAACTGGTCAGAACAGTTCACATAAAAGGTCAACAACCTGAAACATTAGCTGTCTTTTACCATGGATGTTGCTAGATCTGCTGATCGTTATCAACATTTGCTGTTTTGATTTTGTTAGCGAAGTTTGAATCTTAACTCTGATCGATCCAAGTAAAAAAAAAAATCACTTTATACCTCTCCAGATTTATACATTTTGGGGAGGAAAACTACTGTGATAATGTGACTTAAGGCTGCTGCTTCATTTTGACTAATGTAGCCACACCATCTTTTTGTGTGTCTGGCAACTTAGCCTGAATGCCGTAGAACGCTTCTTGATATGATTTGATGTATTTTTCTTACAGTGAAGAAGATAAAGAAGATGAAAAGGATAAGAAAGTGTGGTATTACAGCTCAAAGGTACAGTTGGCTGAACTCATTGAATCTTTGGACAAAGAATACTGGGAATATGACCTCTGCAGAATACTGGAAGAAATGCGTGATGAAATTCATCGGCATATGGACATTACAGAGGAATTAACCAATAAAGTTCGTGGCAATAATAAATCTTGTCTTAGTGCAGCTAATGGTAAGTGAAGTTGACATGAAGAAGAATGCTGTCGTGTCTGTTTTTTGGATTTAAAGTAGTTGGTTGATACTCTTTTGTAATATCCATTGCAGAATAAATAGAGGATGCTTTGTTCATTTGTTGAATACAGACCTGTTGCACACTGGGGAGAATCAAATGGCTTGCTGACAAAGTTTGTCTATCATTGTGCTTGCTTAGACTAAAATATTATGTCTCGAGCAGGCACAGAATTGGTGTGGAGATGCAACCAATGATGGTCCAACAAGTCAGCACCCTCTTTTCAGTCTGTATAAACAGGTGACCCTTTTTTCAAATCAGTTTTTTTGCGTCCTAGTCCTGATGAGTGCATGATGAAAAAGCAATGGTTTCTTGTGTCCTTTTTGCAATGTTTAAACTCTGCTACCAAGTAATTATTTGTTATGTTGAATTGATTTTTTTTTTTTTGCTGAATTATTGAAGTGATCTTGAAATTGATGTTTAGCTATTGCAGTCAGTTTTACAATCCCTAAATAGATGACCTCTGGATTCAACCTGGAAGCTGAGCAGTAGTGCATTGTTTTTAAGTTGTCATCATATCTAGCTACGGCAGAGTATTTTAGGGGTTGTGCAATTACCTTATCCATGTTTGAGAGGAAAATGTTGTTTCGATCCTTGATACATATAGCTGTGTGCAACTGGATGTTTTAGTGAAGTTAATTTTTTTTCCTTGCTTTTATAAGAAAATTTTTTTTTTTGCTATGGAAGTTGTTAAATTTATTCTCAGCTGCAGTTTAATTGGCATTGGATGTTGGATGGTCCTCTGTTTCTGCTGTCAAACTTCAGTTATTCAATATCTTTAAACTCATAAGCTAAATAAGAGTTGGTGTTTAGCCATCAACTCTGACCCTTGGCAACTTTGTTTCAACTGGACATGCTTCATTAATGTGGCTTAAAATGTTAGCCTTTCTCAGATGGAACCAAGATATTTAGTATGTTCTCATTTCAGATGCAAAGTCCCTGAAATGCAATAAGCATCTTAGTGATCCAGAGACTGTTGATATTTTTGTAATCAAATTGTAATGCTTGCCATTGCTTACTGTAATCTTCTGCAACTCTTGATTTGGTTAGCAAGGTTTAATAGATCTGCCTGTGAATAAGTAATTTTTAAATATTCTGCATAGTTTTGATGCTGGAAAGCTTACTTTTAGATCTATTTTTGATATTTAATGACTAAGTATTAATTTACATGACAAATACTATAGTTTTTCTCCACGTTTAGAAAATAATGGCAGAAGTTTGTGGTCACAAATGTGAGTTTATATTGCACTGGTATCTGTCATTTTGAAGTGGATGATTGTTTGGTCTTACTTAAATCTGATTTCTTTTCCCTGTTCCAAATAGTATTCCACTTACTGAGAAACTTACATCCCTATGGGGCTTTGACAGTGCCAATTTCAACATGACCTGTTGAGTTGGATTTTCACACTATCCCTTTTTCTATTTCTTTTTCTCTTTTTCTATTTCTTCCAGACAAAAACACTTAACTACTCAGTCAGCACCTATCTTGGCGCTTCCATCTCCACAGTCCCCATCCTGAAATTGTATTATCCTGCCACGATTCTCTACCTGGGAACCATCCTTTGCGGAAGGTTAAGGTGAGAACCCAAATCCCCCTTCATTGGTGCAGCTTGTTAGTACATCAAGCTTTGCTGCCAGCTCACTTTGAATTTGGTTACTTGGCTAAATAAATTATTTGTCATTAGCAATCTTAACCTGTTTTGCCTGTTGTGGCACTAATGCTACTGCATGCAGATTAGTCTTGGCAGAGATAAAATGAAGGTCCTGGGGCATGTAGCACCGTTGGGATTTCAATAGGTATGATTTGATATAAGCTGAAAAAGCACAGCCCGAAATGTTGACGTTCCTGCTCCTCGGATGCTGTCTGACCAGCTGTGCTTTTCCGGCTCCACATTTATTGGCTGTAACTTCCAGCATCTGCAGTTCTTACTGTCTCCATGATTACATATGGTACACTTAACTGCTGTGATAAAGAGATTGTCAAACCGTGATAGCAAGGGAAATCACTGTGGGATGTGGGAAGGTTTTGCAGGAATATAGGATTACTGAAAGTAATCGGTGAAACTATAACTATTCACTGATTTTTCTTTTCTGCTGATACATTCCTTCTGGTGCACTTAACAGTGTACACATGTATAATACCTACCATTACCTATAGAGAGACTAGTTATTGAGAAACTAATTTTAACAAAGCATGTCACAGTCATTTTCATTACAACAGCACTTGAAGTAGATCAGTTAGTTAAACAATGGCTTTAATGTATTAACACTTTTTTAAACCTATTGTTTCCAAACCACATGCCCCTCCCCAAAAAAAAGACCCACAGTAAGGTCGTCTTAAGGCCAAAATGATTCAGTGTTGCCTGTGCTAGTTTTGCAAACTTGAGATGAATTTCCTTTATTAAACTTATGTAAAAATCCACAAGCTTCATGAAATAGAGCAGCATTAAAGCCTGTAATGTTTTATATTGGGTTACATTTTTAATTGTGATTTCGAAATGACATGGGCACTTCTGATGACAAGGCATACAAGGCTATGAGCCAAGCTGAAAAATCAACTTAGAACAGTCAGGTGGTTATTTTTGACTAATGTGGATGCGATGGGCTGAAGGGCCTTTACTGCGCTGTGGATCTAGATTGATGACTCTGTAATGTTAGTTGCAGTTTGTGTTTTAGTCCCTAACACATTTTGTCCCTGTGCTATGAGTAATTGGTTTTAGAAGACAGTACTGATGTATTGAAACTCAGTTATATAAAACTAAATTATATATTTTACCAATGCTTAACTTTGGTTATGGTGACTAAGGAATTATAGTTAATGTGAATGTCACTGTCATTTATGAGGCATTGGGACATTTCACTCCTTTTGGCGTAACTATCACAGCATACCTATCACTTTGTAGTCCCCGAATTAATGTATAGAAATTGGTGAATAGTGTAAATCTATCCAGACTGCTGCAAGAAATTCCCTAAAGCAAGTATCAACAGCTCCCCCTGTCGTTTTTGTTTTCTACAGCACCCATCCTTGAAGTCCCTGAGTAAGAAAGTTTATTGACATGTTACTATTTAAAACTGCAGTCTAAACTACAAAAGAGACTGGGAATTTCATTTTGCCAATCTGGACTGGATTCAAACCAAGTAACTGAAAAATCATACAGACAACCTAGTGCTAACCTAGATGCTAGAAATGGCTGCTGTTTTCTTTGACACTGTATCATTATCTCCACTGAACACGGGGACTTGTAATTGGAATAGCTGTCCATAGACTGGTCAAGTAGCAACTAGATGTATGTTCACAAAATCGTACATTTAAAGTCAGTATCTCACATTCCTTCCATCATGATCATCATGGTAATATCCTATTCCACTGACAGCACAGATCCGGCAGAGGTGGTGGCACAGCAGTGCATTTTGGCAATGGCTGCCCCTAGGAGTCCTCACAACAATTTCAGACCCCCAAAATTTCATGTCATCGAGTCAATCCAAGCAGGGAAAGCCTGTGCTGATTATCAACAACAGCCCTCTTTCAGCTGAATCAGTGTTCCATGATGTTGAATACCGCTTGCAATGAGCATGGAGGTGGAGTTTGAGTTTCATACTGGCTCAGTGACTCCGGTATATAAGTTGGCCAAGTCCTGAAGGAAAGATTTTGCCAAATTGAGACTGCAGCAGGTGTTGAACCTGTTTCTAATCAACCTGTTCTGAGATGTTATTACACACTCTGGAACAGGTGGGACTTGAACATGTGCCTTCGGGTTTGGGGTAGGGACATTGCCACCGCACTGCAGGAGGGTCCCAGCAGGCGTTGAAAGAGTCAATAAGCAGTTAACTCCAGATGATTTTGAGAAATAACCACAAGCATTGAATAGTGTAACTGCTGAGTCCTGACAGAATCCCAATTGTCATGTTGAAGGCTTGAGTTTCAGAGCTAGATGTGCTGTTCCAGTAAAGCTGCAAGACTGGTAACGACCTGACTTGTGGAAAATTGTCTAGGTATATTTTGTCCTTCCAAAGAGTTGAACAAATCCAACTTGGCCGATAATTCTGCATCAGCAAGTTGAAGGAAGTTGTCCTTGACAGTGTTATCTAGTTCTGAGTCATTCAGCTCCAGATAATGTTGCAGTCTTGGTCCAAACTTAACCAAAGAGCATAATTTCAGAGGCAGACAATACTGCTCTTGAAAGATAAGTAGCATTTGATTAAGAGCAATACCAAAGAGCCTGAGTAAAATTGAAATCACTGGTAATAGGGACAAACATCAACTGTATGGCACCATACCTAACATAAAGAAATATGGTATTGGTTGGTGGAGGCCAATCTCTTCACCAGGACAATGCTGCCATAGTTCCTTGGAGTAATGGCTTTGCCTAATCCATCTTGTTCTTCAATGACCTTTCCCGCAATGCACGGTCAGATATGGAGATTTTCGATGATTACGGTGTTCTGTATGAGGTACTGAAGCAGTCTTTACTAACATGAAGCAAGACTGGACCAAATTCTGGCTTGGACAGTAGTATGTCATCTACGAGACATTTTGCAGCAGTATATCAAGACTTCTTTCACAGGCATCTTCCAAAGCAACAACTTGTACCACCTGGATAAATAAGTGATGAATAAGGGCAGCAACTGCATGTGGATACTGCAATTTTTAAGTTCCCATCTTATTCAAACCCAGCCATGAATTTGGAGGTATTTTGTGATTCTTTAACTGTCATTGTGGTGAAATTTAAGAGCTTGTTTCTCCCACAGCACTGTGGATGTACCTAAACCGGATAGATTGGATTGGTTCAAGAAGGTGGTTCACCAGTACCCTCTGAAAGGCAATTAGGGATACGCAATTAATGCTGGCCTGGATTGCAAAGCTTTGCTTCAAAACTGTAATAAAATGCTGAAGTCAAGCAAGTATTTGCTTTTTTTCAGCTCTTTTCGTGGCTTCAGTGATTCACAGTTATTCTAAGGTGCTTTTTGGTGAATGAAATACATTTTGGTAGAGTCACTGCTGTAATGTAGGCAACACAGCAGCTAAATTGCATGTGGCAAGCTTCCACAAACAGCAATGTGATGAGGAGTAGATAATCGATTCAAGTACTGTTGGTTGAAGTGTAAATATTAGATGAACCAATAGAGAGACTACCCCTGCTCTTTGAAATAGTGTCTTTGGAAACTTGTTCACTTCTTTCTTGCACATTTTGGTCTTTGGTTAGTTGTCTCATCTAGTAGTACGTAATTTTGACAATGCAGCTTTTGCACAGTGTGGCGCTGAGTCTCAGTCTAGATTATTTCAAGTTTCTGGTGTAAAACTTCAACCCGTGACTTTTTAAAACGCTGACCGTGTTGGCAACTGCTTCACAGCTGAAGAAGTGGTATTATGCTCCATTGAGCTATCCAACACTATAAGCAGTAGATATTTCTGAGTTTTTGAACTTGTACATTTGGTTTCATGTAGGCTATATTTAAGAGATCAGATTTGGCTTCAAATTGGATTTGAGCCTGAGAATTCACGTCAGTTGGATGACCGTTACTTGCTTAACCAAGGTGTCGTCACCTTTGAAAATCTATCATACCTTTATAGAGTGTGGCTCTGGAGTGATTCAGACTATTCCAGATATTGAGCGTGAAGAAAGACTACAAATGCATTCACTTCTCAGTGTGGACTTGAGTGGTCTGTATTGTCCAATACTTTATTTTTGCTCGTTGTCTGATTCTAAGATAAAGTAGCTTTGCTTTGATGGCCAAGTACCCTAAGAACTATTGATAGCTCGCAGTTGTTTAACGGAGAAATCCTCCTTTTGAAAGGAATGTTTTTCCAAGTTAGAATTGAAGTACAATTTATCTTTCATGAATTGCTTGCCATTAAAGATGAAATGTTGCAGTGTTTCTCTACTGAAAATGTTGGTAGAATTTTAAGGACAAAACTGGCTTTAAGAGGAATGACTTGAAGGATTTGTGGAAGTATGTTGCACGCTGATATGAGATTTGCCTAGTGAAGCCGAGATATAGCTTTAAAAGTGGTTTGGCAGTTGGGCGCTCAGGTATCATTCACTTCATTTGTTCATGAATCTTCATCTTAATTATGTTTTCTTTCAGATTTGTCAATTTTTTTCCCCCCATATTTTGTTCCTTAATCTTGGTAATATTTCTTAAATTTATGTTCTTAGCATCCTTCAGTTACCTGTCGCACTCCTTCAGAGGTTAATTTATCTTTTTGTTTCCAATTTGTTTTTTCTTCAATCGTTTTCTTTTCTCCCCTTTCGTGTTCATTTAGGAAATGGGGACTCCGTGGAGCCAGGCTGGGGAGGATTACAGGTTGTGGGAACTCTGAAACAAGCTCCTACGCAACAAGGCGGTAGGCAACACTCTACAAACTAATATTGAGAGCAGTGGGTTACTTGCAAACTACTTTAGCATGATCATTTGATCACTTGGCCATGTGCCGCAGTGAATATTTCGTTTTCCGAAGGTAAAAGCAAAGGGTGACTTGAATTTTGTTTGAATTTTGTCTAATTTTTGTTTTTTTCTCATTCGAGGGAGTAAGTAGAAGTGAAGAGAGTAAAGGTTTCACAGTGGTGAGACTTGCACTAGTGTGTCTGGAAGATAACTGGGCAATGTTGAGTCAAGATTATTGATTAGTTTTTTTAAAAGTTGCATTTATATAGCATCTTTCACTACCTAAGGATGTCATAAAGTACCTATTGAAGTGTATTTACTTTAGTTGTTTGGCAGCACAGAACTTGAGTTTAGCTGTAAAAAAGCCACTTTTGTTGAAGCTTTTTGACTTGCATTTATCAGGAAAGTTTGCAAGAAATGCCAAAGTGAAGGGAAAACAACAATTATACCATATACTAGGAAAGTGTTGATTGCTTGGAAAGTGTACTCTGATCAGTAGAGGTGTTGCTGTGGAGAATGTAATGATGACTGTTATCTGCAATGTTTGCTTTAACTTTTAGACAAGGCAGATTGATTTTGGTCAAGGCATTGCTCTGAGAAATGAACCAGAGAATGGATGGCAGCTGTTTTGCTACATTGTAACAGGCAGTACACTCTCACGTAATTTCTGTCTACAAAGAGCAGAGCCCTGTGCGTTAATGCATTTAGCTTTTAATATACGCAGATATGCCAAACTGCAAGCCTGACAGATCGTTTTGTAATATAGGAAACATGCAAGCCAGTTTTCCCACAGCAAGCTTCCACAAACAACAGGAGTGAATAATCAAATACTGCTTTAGGGATTGATGATTGAGAGATAAACATTGACCAAATAATGGGGATGAACTCCACTGCTGCTGTTCAGACCAGTGCTATAGAATATTTTATTTCCTCTGTAGATAGCAAGCAAGCCTCATCTTTCATATCTTATCCAAAAGATGACAGCTCTTAGGCGAAGCACTCTTTGTGAATGGTACAGGTAGTGTTCGAGCCTCTTAAGTGAAACTTTAAACTACAGTCTTTTTACTCGGGTGAGTATGCTACAAACTGCTCAATGGTTGAACCCATTGGAAGTTAGGGCATTCATTTTAACTTTGTGAAGATAAATCATTAATGCTTTGAAAGCGATGTAAGTGGCTGAGGGTATGAAAAGTTAACATTCACCAGTGACTAAATATGTAATGGATGCTTTCTTTCAGGTCATGGGCTATAGCTATCATTGGCAAGGCAATTACTGATTGTGAATCCTAATTGCACTTGAGAACGTGCTGAAAGTTGTCTTCATGAAATGCTGGAATCCTTAGCATCATAAAGATTTTACTGCACAACACGAGATGCTTCGACCAATCGTGTCCGTAGCTCTTTGGCAATCATCAGATATTCATCTGTTCTAATCTCATTTTCCAGCTTTTGACCTGTGGCTTTGTATGATTTGGAATTTCAGGTGTCTATCTTAAATGTCTTAGTGGTTCCTGCCTCTATCACCCTTTAGGTAATGAGTACTAGATACCTACACTCCTTAGGATGTGATCAGTTTGAATTTCCAGAAGGTCTTTGACAGGTGCCATACAGGAGGCTGTTAAACAAGATGAGAACCCATGGTGTTAGGGGCAAGTTACTGGCGTGGATAGGAGATTGCCTTCTGTCAGTCAGCCAGAGAGGAAGGATAAGGGCGTCTTTTTCAGGGTGGCAGCTGGTGACAAATGGAATAGGACAGGCATCTGTATTGGGACGACAAACTGTTCGTGTTATTACCGGAACAATCTCGTTGATGGAATGAGGCTATTGTTGCTAAGTTTGCAGGTGAGACAAAAGTAGGTAGAAGGATAGGAAGTATGAGGGAGGGAGGCTGCAGAAGGACTTGTATAGGCTAGGAAAGTGTGCAAAGAAGTGACAATGCGATGTCGGAAAATGTGAGGTTATGCTGTTTGATAGGAAGCATAGATTTTCTAAACAGGGAAAGCTTCGGGAATCTAAAGCACAAAGGGACTTGGGAGTCCTCATTCAGAATTTTCTTGAGGTTAATATGCAGGTTCATTTGGCAGTTAAGAATGCAAATGCAATGTTAACATTGATTTTGAAAGGACTAGGTTCATGAGGTTAATTCCCGGCATGGCAGGACTATCACATGTTGAAAGATTGGAGCGACTGGGCTTGTATACACTTGAGTTTAGAAGGATGAGAGGGGATCTGATTGAGATGTATAAGATTATTAAGGGATTGGACACTCTGGAGGCAGGGAGCGTGTTTCCGCTGATGGGTGAGTCCAGAACCAGAGGACACAATTTAAAATTAAGGAGTAGGCCATTTAGAATAGAGTTGAGGAAAAACTTCTTCACCCAGAGAATGGTGGATATATGGAATGCTCTGCCCCAGAAGGCAGTGGAGGCCAAGTCTCTGGATACTTTCAAGAAAGAGATGGATAGAGCTCTTATAGATAATGGAATCAAGGGTTATGGGGATAAGGCAGGAACAGGATACTGATTGTGGATGATCAGCCATGATCATAATGAATGGTGGTGCTGGCTCGAAGGGCTGAATGGCCGACTCCTGCACCTATTGTCTATTGTCTATAAAAGCAGAGATGTATTGCTAATACTGAAGAAGGCTCTGGTCAGACCACTTTTGGAATATTGAGAGAGGTTTTGGCCCCTGGAAGGATGTGCTGGCCTTTGAAATGGTTCAGAGGAGGATTGTAGGAACAAGCCTGGGAATGAAAGGCTTGTCATATGAAGAGTAGTTGAGGACTCTGGGTCTGTACTCTGGAGTTTAGAAGGATAAGGAGGGGGATCGGATTGAAACTTACGTAATACTGAGAGACCTAGACAGAATGGACGTTGGGAAGATGCTTTCCCAAGTGGGAGAGACTAGGACCCGAGGGCACAGCCTCAGATTGAAGGGATGACATTTTTGAAATGAGATGAGGGATTTCTTCAAACAGAGAGTGGTGAATCTGTGGAACTCGATGCTGCAGAAGACTGTGGAGGTCACATCACTCCATTATTTAAGACAGATAAATAGGTTCTTGAATCGTAAGAGGGCCAAGAGTTACGGGCAAAAGGCAGGAGAATGGGATTGAGAGACATATCAGCCATGATCAAATGGTGGAGCAGACGCGATGGGCCAATTGGCCTAGCTCTGCGCCTATATCTTATAGCTTATAGTATGTTTGTGCCCCTTTAGGTTTCTAAGCCCTACCCATACAGATTCCTCTTGACTGAAGCTAAGATCCTTCTTCGCTATTATGTTAATGTCCTCTTTATGCATCAATGCTACACCACCTCGTTCTCCTCTTTGTCCTTCCTGGAAATTGAATACCCTGGGTCTCCATAATCCCAACTACATCATACCCATTTATATCTATTTGTGACTGATTCATCCACTTTGTTGAAAGTGCTCTGTGCTTTAAGACCCAAGGCCTTAAGGTTTGTCTTTATAACATTGTTAGTTGCATTCGCATTATTTTGCAATATGACTCTGTTTGATTATCGCCCTGGAATTGTCTGCTGAGCACTTTCCTTATTTCCTATTCTTGTTTTTTTCCCCCATTGTTTCCTTCTCTTTTTGTGAATAGATCCCTATCCCCCTGCTATTTTTGTTTAAACCCTTCCTAACTGCACAAGCAAATACTTCCTCTTGTACATTGCATCTGGGCGTGGCCAGAATGAATGTGTCCAGTTTGTACTGGTCCAAATGTTGCTAGAGTCTGAAAACATCCCCCTTGCACTATCTCTCCATCTGCGTATTCATCTGATTTATCCTGCTGTTTCTGCTGACTAGCAGCTAGCACTTGTAAGAATACTGAGATTACTACCTTGTGGTCCTACTTTTTAAATTGGCTCTCTAGCTGTCTGTTTTCTACTTTCAGATGCTCATCCTGTTATTTTTATTCTTAAACGCATGTTGATGGTACTGATATGTATCACAATCTCTGGCCGTTCACAATTCTGCTCCAGAATGATCAGTAGTCTGTCAAAGACTTGCTTGCCCCAAGCACCTGGGAAGCAACATACCATCGCAGAGTCTTATTTGCAGCCACACAAACTTCTTTGTATTCCTTTTGCAATTGAATCCACTATTGCTATAGCATTCCCATGCTTATTTCTCCTCTCCTGTCCTCCTTGCCGAACCAATCATTGGGCAATGAATTTGGCTGTTGATGCTTTCCTCTGAGAAGTCATTCCCCCATCAGTGTCCATGAACCTTCTGTTTTGTAGTCAAAATTAAACTAATTGCCTTAATGTGTTTGCTCTTCTGTTATAAACTCAACTGTATAAATATGTTATCCATTCATCCTACAGAGGTTCACCCAGGCACTTGACTGCCGTCATATGTCTTAGAAATGATGCATCTAGGTCACTGTCCAAATGACTTGTTGAGCTTCGTAAACTTAAAAATAAATTCAAAATTGATCAAAATCCATCTGCCTCGATTTTAAATTCACATCTCAAAAATAATATGTTATACATCTGTAATTCTGGGTACATAATCTAGGAAGTGTTAACTGAGTAAGTTAAGCAGAGTATCAAATTGAAAGAAAAAAAATCATAATACAGCAAAGATTAGTGGTAAGTCAAAGGATAGAGAAACTTTTAAAAAGTTAATTTAATGACCAAAAAAGGCATGAAATAAACTGGAAGAAAATAGCAAATTTTATTAAAAGAAATAGAAACCGCTTCTTTAAATATATAAAAAGGGAAGAGATAGGCCAAAATGATCATAGGTCTCTTATAGAATGAGGCTGGGAAATAATAATTGGGAATGAGGAAATGACAGAGGAATTTGGTAAGAGCTTCATATCACTCTTCACATCACTCTTCACTGTTGAAGACGCTAATAGCTTTCCAGAAAATGCTAATTAATTAAGGGACAAAAGCAGGTAGGAACTAATAGAATAACTGTCATTTGAGTAAAAGTAATAAGAAGACTAATGAGACTGAAGCCCAGTATAACATCTGGAACTGAAGGGATGCATCCTGAGGCATTAAAGGAAGTAGATATAGATGATGCACTAGTAGTAATTTTCCAAGAACCTTCAATTCTGGAACTGTCACACAGAATTGAAAAACTGTCATTGTAAAATGCTTCTTCATGCTTCACATAAGTAGAAGCTAGTTAGCTTAACATCTATCATTGAAAAAGTGTTAAGAGTCTGTTACAAAGGATATAATAGTAGAGCATTTTGAAATACACAATATAATCAAGCAGTGTCGGTTATGGCTTAATGAATGGGAAGTCATATCTGATAAAGTTATTAGCATTCTTTGAGGTGGTAATGAGCAGGATTGATAAAGTGGAACCAGCAGATGTAGTATATCTGGACAGTAAGGGTTTGTTTTGTAAACCTGGATTTTTTTACCCTCAGACAGCTGTCGAGGCTGTGTTGTTAAATATATTTATGGCTGAAATCGATAGATTTTTAATCAGTAAGGGAATCAAGGGTTATGGAGAGAAGACAGAAAAGTGGACTTGAGAACTACAGATCAGCCATGATGATGTAATTGAATGGAAGAGCAGATTCTGGGATAAATGGCCTAGCCCCTACATCTTATGATCTTGTAGATTATTTTCCAGCTAACAGGTGTAATTTTGCATGGAGTTTTTGCTCAGCATTGATGTGTTCGGGAAGCTTTTTTTAAAAAACTGATAATTCAGATAGGTCATTTGTTTTCAGATGCTGTAAATTACCACTTAGTGACTTGTTGTAAAGTTTCATTGGTACAGAATTGGCAAACACCATTTACTTACTCGAGGTTACAGTTGGATGCTGGTGGGTACCCAAAATAAAAATAAAGGGAAGCCTCCAAGTTTTCTCTCTCATTGTAAACGCTTGTTCTAACATTTACAAGTGCAAAATTTGAAAATACAAACTTAGAAGGGTTTAGGCCCGAAACGTCAAGTTTTCCTGCTCCTATGATGCTGCTTGACCTGCTGTGTTCATCCAGCCCCATGCTTGTTATCTCGGATTCTCCAGCATCTGCAGTACCTTTTATCTCTTAGTCCATTTATATACTATTTTTATACTTTTTATTTCCATTGTCCTCTTGCATTACATAAATAGTCTATTTTGGATTAGTCTCCCTCACAAGATGATATTGTTCTGTTGTTTTGTATTATTTTACAAGTGTAAGATTTCTACATCTTGAGAAAAATAGTTTTCTCCATGGGGAGACTGGTTCTTACATGATGTGAAGTTATTTTTATTTTCCAGTTGTATCCGTGACTAAGTTAAAATTGTTTATCTTGGTCTTTTGGGGTTTCATCTGTAGCAATATTAACTAGAGCATTTAGTCCCTGAATAGCTGAGCAATTTTATTATCCAAATGAATAAACATTTTAATTCCATTTTGTAGGTTAGCTCATTTTCTCAATCTTATAAGTACCATGTGTTTAAATTAAATCAATAGTTAAAATATTTGTAATGTTTTTCTGAACTGCAGCTATTTTAGTGACCAATTTCAAAGCAACACAGGATGCATATTTTAGTCACTTATCTCTTGACTGTTTTATATTTTAGTATTAAATTTCATGTTTTCATTTTATAACAAATTTTAACAAATGATTATCTTCTCCTGAGGTGACATGACTGGGATACATTTATGTCTTAAGTACTTAAGCAAAAATGATGTAAATGCATTTTAAACTAACTGCTTTTTAAAACAAAATTCATAGGATGTGGATGTCACTGGCTTGGCTAGGCTAGGCCAGTATTTGCTGTGCATCCCAGATGCCCTTAAGAAGGTGGTGGTGTGCTGTCGTGTTGAACCAGTGCAGTTAGTTTGCTGGAGGTAGACCTGCAATGCTATGGGGGAGTTTTGGAATATTGCAGTACTGAATGAACAGCGATATATTTCCAAGTCAGGATAGTGAGTGACTTGGAAGGAAACTTGAAAATGTTGAAATTTCCATGTATCTGTTGTTCTTGTCTTTTGAGGTCTAAATGGGTTTGGAAAGTGCTGTTTGAGGAGCTTTGGTGAATTCCTACAGTGCATCTTGTACATATGACACCTTTGGTTGCTACAGACCATCTGTAGTGGAGGAGTGAATTTTTATGAATGTGGTACCAATGAAGAGGGTTGCTATAGCCTGGAAGGTGTCAAGTTTCTTGAGTGTTACTGAAGCTTCACTCATCCAGGCAAGAAGGGAGTATTTCATCACACTCCTAACTTGTGCCTTGTAGGTGGTAGGACAGGTTTCAGGGAACTGGGAAGTGAGTTACTTGCTAAAAGAATCTTTGCTTGCTATTGGAGCGACAGAACCTGAATGATGGGCTCAGTTCAGTTTCTGGTCAGTGCTAACCTCCCAATATTTTTGATAGTATGGTATTGAGTGACAGTAATGGCTTTGATTGTCGAGGAGTGATGTTTAGATTTCCTCTTGATGGAGATGGTCATTGTCTGACACTTGTTTGGCATGAATGGTACTTAGCACATGTCAGTCCAAACCTCAACACTGTTCAAGTTGGTTGAATTGTTGCAAATGGTGCTGAACTTGATGCAGTCATCAACGAACATGCCCACTTCTGACCTTATAATGGAGGGAAGATCATTGAAGTAGCCAAGATGTTTGGGCAGAGCACACTATCCTGGGAAACTCCCGCAGAGTTGTCTGGAATTGAGATAGTGACCTTGAACAACCATAGCCATCATCTTTTGTGCCAAGTATGACTCCAACCAGTGGAGAGTTTTAGAACTAAAGCTATAATGAGGTCAGGAATTGAGTGGCCCTGGAATTGGTGGAACCCAAACTGAACCTGAAAGAACAGATTATTGTTTAGCGAGTGCTGCTTGAAAGCAATGTTAATGACACCTTTCATCACTTTGGTGATGGTTGAAAGTAGACTGATGGGGTGATAATTAGCCAGGCTGAATTTGCCTTTCTTTTTGTGTATTGCACCTACCTGGGTAGTTTTCCACATTGTCAGGTGCCCTCCTGCACTTCTCATTGAACCAGTATTGAACCCCTGGCTTCATTGTAATGGTAGAGTAGGTGTTATATCTGGCCACAAAGTTGCAGATTGTATGGAGTACAACATGACTACTGCACGATGAAGGGTATTCTCAATGGGAGGATGGGATGTTGTGCCAACAAGGACTGTGTGATGGTCACTTTTACTGATACTGTTCTGTTCAGATGCAACTGTGGAAGGCACGTTCTTGAGGGTGTGGTCGAGTATTGTTTTTCTTTCTTGGTTCTTTCTTGGCCTCACCACCAGCGGTCGATTCTGGCAGTTATGTTTTTTAGGGCTCGACTGTGCTGCTGTGTCACTCTTGGTATTGGATATGGTGGTCTCCCAGAGTACCTTCTGTGCCCTTGCACCTCTCGAGCTTCCTCCCAACAGGAAGAATACTGATTCATCAGGTTGGGAGCGGCAGTCAATAGGGATTAAGTTGCAGGATTTTGACTAGGTGCCACTGAAGAAATGATATTTTCTAAATCAGGATTGTGAGTGGCTTTGAGGTGAATTTGCAGGTGGTGGTGTTTCCATATATCTACAGCTGTTATCCTTCTAGATGGTCAGGGTTATAGGTTTGGAAGATGCTGTCTAGGAAGCCTAAGTAAATACCTGCAGTATGTGCTGCTGCTACTGAGTGTTGGTGGTAGAGGAAGTGAACATTTGTGGATGTGGTGCCAATCAAGGGATTGCTTTGTCCTAAATGGTGTCAGCATTCTTGAGTGTTGTTCGAGCTGCTCCCATCAAGACAGGTGCTGAGTATTCTATCACACTCCTGACTTGTGCCTTAGAGATGATGGAAAGGCGCTGGGGAGTCAGGAGGTGAGTTATTTGCTGTGAGAATCCAAGCCTCTGATCTGATTATTGTACCCACAATACTTGTGTGACTTGTCCAGTTCAATTTCTCATCAGTGGTAACCCCCAAGATATTGATTGTTGGAGTTTTAGTGATGATGATGCCATTAAACATCAAGAGATGATGGTTATCTACTCCTTTGTTGGAGATATTCATGCCTGGACTTGTATAGCGTGAATGTTAATTTGCTGGCCTGTGTTTGATCAGATGCAGAGAGATTTAATGGGGTCTCGAGTCAATTTTGAGGACACCTAGGCCAACTCCCACTCAACTGTATACCATTGTGGTACCACCTCTGCTAGTGAGTCGGGGACCAGCCGAAGGATGTGCCAGACATTGTGTGTAAGGCATGATCCCTTTAGTGTTACCATGTCAGGATTGACCACGGTGCGAGGCAACTCTCCCAGTTGCCGAACTATCTCCCAGATGTAGTAAGTAGGGCTCCGAAGGGTTGATAGGACTATGTTTGCCAACGTTATTTCCAGTGAGTCACTCGAAGCCAGGTGGTCTGCCCAGTTTCATTTCTTTCCTTTGTCATGGTTGATAATAAGGGAGTTAAACGTCAGCTCCATCGCTGTTACATGAAGGCCAGACCGGATAAGGATGCTAGTTTTCTTCCATGAAAGGATATTAGTGAACCAGGGCTTTTTTTAAAAATTACAATTGGCAATGCTTTATGGTCATCACTAGACTTCTAATTCCAGATTTTTATTGAATTCAAATTCTGCCATGTGGCATGATGATGGGATTCAAACCTCATTTCCCAGCAGATTACCTGGGTCTCTGTATTATTAGCCTAGCAGTCGTTACCATATCCCAGCTTTCCACAAGATCTTGTACTTATACTGTCAACTTATTTTTATTTTAAGTGGTGTTTATATTTTGTTGCCTCTGAACAGAAGAATTTCTGCAACAGCGACATAGTGAATGATGTGACAACTATCCTTCCAAATGGAATTAACTGATTGATTGTGATCACAGAATCAGAGCATGCCTTCTAGCTCCATAATACAGTGTTAACCTTTGTACTGAGTTCAGTTGTTTGTATCCTGGATTAATAGGATATGGGAAAGAAAAGTTCAGTAGGTGTTAACCTTTGGTCCAGAAACTCAAACATGCTCACCGCACCTTTTATAAACTCTGCCTTAACATTAAAAAAAAGCAACACAAGTGAATACAGAGATTGGCAAAACAAGTGTATGTGGACAGTAACAGGCTTCAGAACCTTGACTGATTGCCAGCATTCACACACGAATAATGAATGACCAATGGGTTTAGCGGTTTATTGACCAAGAGTTTCTGATATCAATCACAAATGGAAATGTTGGCTGGTAGCTGGAAAAAGAAATATACATATGGCAGTTTTACTTAGCTGGTCTCAGCCAGGACAGTACAAGTTAGCAGACTAGGATTAGAAGTGAGAACAGACAAACATAGAAGAATAGAGGCAGGAGTAAACCACTTGGCCCTTTTGAACAAGCTTCACCATTCGTCATCATGGCTGACCTTCCAACTCAACAGCTTGTTCCTCCTTTTACCCCCATATCCTTTGATGTCTTTAGCCCATATTTATATCCAAATCCTTCATGAAATCTTACCATGTTTTGGCATCAGCTGTTTTCTGTGGTACTGAATCCCACAGGCTCACCACTCTTATTTAATCCCTTCCCTTACATCTCAATACTGGGGCTTGTAGACAACATTTTCTGACTCTTGGTGTTTCCTATCTGCATCTGTACAGATTCAACATCGTAGTTTTCTAAGTCAGTTTCCATCCTTCTTATTACATTGGTTTGTTTTTGCCTAACAATGCAACCCTGCCCTCGTTCCCTTTTTGTCTGTTTGTAGTTGCAACTGTATCAATATTTATTTGAGCTACTAATTAGAATAGTGAATACTCTACACATTAAGGCATAGAGAATATAAACTTTTTAAACCTCATCTTAGCTTTATTTTGCAGTATGACCTAATTTTGTTTTTCTCCCCTTTTCATGCCTTCCATTTTCGCTTCTTAGATTTGTCTTTTGTTTTTATCTTTGTTTCTTCCTCTTCCGACAATCCTCC
Source organism: Ginglymostoma cirratum (assembly GCA_024137785.1). NCBI lineage: Eukaryota > Metazoa > Chordata > Chondrichthyes > Orectolobiformes > Ginglymostomatidae > Ginglymostoma > Ginglymostoma cirratum. Next base: position 709,408 of record JAHRHZ010000083.1, on the reverse strand, counting down.
ACCATATGCATTTCATTTCTGTACTCGCTAACAACGAAGCAGTTGTGGTCTAAAAAGTATCAAATACAAGTTCAGCTTCATTTGTGCTCTTTTAATGTCTTTGGTTTCTAACATTAAGTTTTACCACTTATACTCGCTTCAGTGACCTTTCTCTGCAAAATGTACTTGTTAACATTTCTCTGCATTGATTTGGTGATTTTGCTGCCCTGTCTGTGAAGCTGTCTCTTTCATACTTCCCAGTTGTTGATGTCTTAACTTGTTGACAGTAACAATTTATTGTAACTAGTTAGTCCATTGAGCCAAAGCTGCGGTGTTGATTTTTACATTGAATGAGAACTATTAGCAATATTGATCAGATGGGTGCTGAAGATCGCTTAGTGGGGTCATCATTTATTGGGACCCGTATCTGTGATGCACCACTGAAAACTGCTCTCATAATGGCAACAGTGAAGTACAGACCAAATTTTTTTTAAAAATGTCAAATTATCCACACTCATAACAAGAAGATCAAGTTGCTGCAGCAGCTGCAGCGCCCTGCAGTCTCAGATGGAACAAGTACTCCTCCACCTTCTTAATCTTTCTCCATGGTCATCTGGAAGAAGGCTTGTGGTATTCTCCACTTTTAGATTTGATTTGATTTATTATTGTCACATGTACCCGAGTAAAGTGAAAAGTTTTGTTTTGCTTGCAGTACAAGCAGATAATAACGTACAGAGATCATAGATTGAACAGAGCAAGGAATACGAAGTTATGGCTGCAAAGAAGGTACACAAAAAAACAAGAATCATTAGAATCAACAGTACAGAAGAGATCCTTTGGTGCATCGTGTCTGCACCAACAAGTAAACCACATTACTTCCACTTTCCAGCACATAGCCCATAGCCTTGAATGTTATGATATTTCAAGTGCTCATCCAAGTACTTTTTAAATGGTGAGGTTTTCTGCCTCAACCACCCTTGCAGGCAGTGCATTCCAGATTTCCACCCTCCGTGTGAAGTTATTTTCCCCTTAAATCCCCTCTAATCCTGCCTTTAACCCTAAAATTATATCTTCTTGATATTAACCCTTCAGTAATGGGTAACAGTTGATCTCTATCCACACTGTCCATGCCCCTCAATCTCTCACTCCTCCTGAGAGGTCACCTCTCGGCCTTCTCTGCTCTAAAGAGAATACCCCAAGCTTATCCAGCCTCTTCATAGCTAGACTGATTCATCCCAAGCAACATCCAGGTGAATCTCCTTCACTGCAATCACATCCTTCCTCTCGTGCACTAACTGATCTGTTAACCTGTCCTGCAACCTTCAGGCTTCTGTGGACAAGCACGGAGTGTTCCCTCTGTTACTCTGAATTTCCTAATGATCTTCCATTCATTGAGTATTCTCTTTCTTCCAAAGTATACCATTTCACACTTGTCAGTGATAAATACCATCTGCCATTGATCTGACGAATCCGTCTGTATCTTGCTTTAATCCAAGACGATCTTCTACTGTCAACTACCTGGCCAATCTTTGTATTATCCACAAACTTACTCAGCATCATCCCCATATATCTCGAGCAGTGAGGTACCTAGAACTGATCGCCGTGATATACCGCTGGACACCACATTCCAGTTACACAAACAACTTTGTATCATCACCTTCTGTCTCCTACCACTAAGCCAATTTTGGATCCAACTTATCAAGTTCTCCTGGATCTCCCATGTGCCTTTTTTATCACTTTCCATGTAAATCAGAAATCCACATAAATTGCATCAATTGTGCTACAATTATCTACACACCTAGTCACCACTTTTCAAAATTCAATTAAATTTGTTAGGCATGATTTCCATCTGACAAAGCCATGCTGACTATCCTTGATCAAACCTTGCACCTCCAAATGCAGGTTAATTCTCTCCAGGAACAAAAACAAAGATGCTGGAAAAGTTCAGCAGGTCTAGCAGTATCTGTGAAGGAAAAAAAGAGTTAACGTTTCTGGTCCAGTGACCCTTCTTTAGATCTTAATTCTCTCCCGAACTTAATCCTCGGAAATTAATTCTCTCCAAAATTTTCCTCAGCAGCTTCCCTATGACTTTGTTCAAATTTTAATTGAGAGAGTCCTCAAATTGTGAAAAGCAAGTTATGTACTCCTTTTTTTTTTGTATTCTAACACTTCAATAATTTCAAAGTTGTCTGGTTTTACTCCCCTAAACTATGGAACAGTGCTAACTGCAGTACAGTAATATCAAAATCAGTGCTAAGAAATTGACGCTAAGGAAATTCTTTTTATTCAGGGGATTATGGTAACTAAATTTTCTTTGATTTAAGCAATATAGGAACTCATTGTAATTAGTTTGATGTATCACATTCTTCTTTGGAAGGCCTGTACTCTTGTACTAAAATGTTTTCTTGTCCCTTTATTCGGAGGATTATGGGAGCTGAATTTTAATTAACCTAATCCATTCAGGAAGTCATGGTGATGGTCACATGAGAGGGCTCCACGAGGGCTCCAATTTTAAAAAAAAGCCTCTCTTTACTCTGTCTCCCTCTACCCTTCAACCAAGTGGATTTGTTGATTTATTCCTTTCTCCTTTTATTAATAATGCATTGTTTGTATTCCAATTCTTCTGTCTTCTTTGATATACCTCACTATTCTGGAAAGCATTATTATATATCTGGAACAAAAACAGAAGTTGCTGGATAAGCTGAGCAGGTCTGGCAGCATCTGTGAAAAAATTAGAGTTAACGTTTCGGGTCCAGTAACCCTTCGTCAGAACTCTCTTTTTTGGTTTTTATTATATATCTAGGTGGAATGATTGCGTTCATTGACACTTGAAGTCCCTTTAAAATTTTAATATAACGTTTTCAAGTAGTGGTTGATCCCCATCTATTTGGAATGTTCAGGCAAGTCATTGTAATGAGTGTGGAAATAGTTCAGGATGCTTCTGTCTTTTTTTATGTAGTGTTTCCCTCTCTCTTATCTCTTTCTTTTCACTGTCCTGACCAGTGTAGTAGTTTGTAGGTGAGGTTGGAATGTCGGAATATTAAGGCACAGAACCTGTTCCTTGATCAAGGCTGAATTGCCTGTTCCTTGATCAAGGCTGAATTGCCTATTCCTCTTGGTTCTTAACTGTTGATTTCAGAGACGAGGGTTTTGTCTTATGATGAGAAATTGAGCAGTTTAGCCTTATACTGTCTGGAGTTTGGAAGATTGAGAGGTGATCTGATTGAAGTGTATAAGATGCTAAAGGGGATTGACAAAGCAGATGGAGAAAGGATGTTTCCTCGTGGGGCAATGTAAAGTGAGAGCTTATAGTTTTAGAATAAGGCATTGCAGATTTAAAGCAGATGAGAAATGACTTCCCTCAAAGGGTTGCAAATCCGTGGAATTCGCTACCCCAGAATGTGGTGCATCCTGGAACATTGAATTTAAGGAGAAGATAGATTTTTAAATTAGTAATGGTTTGAACGGTTATGAAGATCGACAGGAAAGTGGAGTTGAGGTTGAGATAGAATTAGCCATGGTCACATCAAGTGACGAAGCAGGCTTGAGGAGCTAAATTGCCCACTCGTACTCCTGCTCCTGGTTCTTAGGTTCAACTTGCTGTGAGGGTGCATTGTTTCTAATCCTGCGCTGCTGTCTAAGATTTACCAATTTATCAGTGCCGAATGGTTAGTTCTGACTCACTTTTTGAAATAATTTAATCTGCTGTTAATGATTTTAAGATTTCTAATTAAGTAATTCTTACTTTGTTTCTGTAGATTGGATATTCTTTCCTTTGAAAAATGTTACTTTTTTGCTAGAATTACTGAATATATGTTCAATTGAATCTCAGAAGTAAAACCTTTTGTGAGCTATCTTTATAAATATTTCTTGCTTTCTGATTGAGCAAGTATTGTCTCCTGGTTTTTGCACATTATTCCCTGCTTTGACTGTAGGCATGAAGAGCTCTTGAGTTTTTAATGCAGAGATTGGTGATGTCGATTTGATACAAATTGAGCATTATTGAATCAAGTTAGAGCTGTTAGCGTTTTGGGCATCAACTTGGAAGTGCTCATTTGATTTTTTTTGATGCCATATAAAATAGCAGGGTTAGCCTGTCTATAGCCCTAAAATAAATCTCCACTCTCTTCCTCAGAGGAAATTTTGGAGCGGCAGAAAGCAAAACAAGAAGCAGAGATGGAGGAAGTTAAGCAAAAGGCAGCAGAACAAGCAGAGAAGGCCAAGAGAGAAACTGGGGATAATAGCCAAATGGAGATTGAGAGAAACAATGAAACATCAGAAGAGCAAACTGAAGAGAAGGACAAGGATAGTAAAGAGGCTGAAGAAAATCTTCAGGCAAAAGGCACAGAAGGTAAATAGTGTTTTACCCACTGTGAAGTCTTACGAGGTTAACGATCAGTTGGTGTCGTCACTTAGTTCATGGAATTGAAGCACGTTGTTCCCGTTAGTCATAAAACTAAACTTGAGTTTCAAATAGCATCTGTGTAGTTTTAATTCTGATCCCCATAACAGTGGTAACTTTTGCTAGACTCGATAGGATAATTGTGGATTATCCTATCATCTCACAGATGAAATAAAAGAGGTTTGTTCATTTTTAAAACCATCTATGTTGTGTTTACATCAGTCTGTTCTGAATTGAAGTTTATTTGGAACATTGAAGACTTGTGCTTCATGCCACTTTATTGACTAACAGAAAAATCCCAGCAGATGCATGGGATTTTAAATTGATACAGATTTAATTCTACTTGCTATGTAGACTCTGAGACCCAGATTTCCTGTATCATTAAGTTGTGTTTATTTTATTGGTGCCCTAGCACAATATTCCACTGCCTGTAGAATTACGAAAATCTGCGAGTTCTCTTTCTTTCTTCTCTTAACTAGTATCTTGGGAGAAGGTAATGTGTGTTTTATGTTCACTGGTGATTGTAGTGATGGCAGTGGAAGAACTTGAATAGGGTGCATTGAGAGCGATAGATACTATACAACATACTTAGTACCAATTCAGTGATAGTTAATCTATAATTAATTAGTACCAATGGACTAAAGAAGCTGAATGTTAACTTTTATTTACTGTGTAATGATACTTACTCAAACAGGAAATGAGATTCAAAATAGTATGTAGTGTCAAGGCTGTTTGGATGTGATCTTGTGAAAAATTGCTGATGTTGGGAAAGATTTCAGGTTGTTGTCTTTGGGAATATGCATTTCACATATGCTCTCAGGAGCAGTTTTAGCTTGGGCAAAATAAAAATGCCAGGATGGTGTCCTTTGGATAGCTACCCTGAAAAAATCTCCTTTCATTAGACAGTTGTAAATACTATAAATCAAATCAGTTGTAGGTGCTGTATATTGTAAATATTAAGAATCTGTTTGCGCACCTGTATTGTAAAATGTGAAATGAGTGATGTTTCTTAAATCGGATGTTCTCAAAAAATGACTGAGTTGTGCAAAACGTTTTAGGTATTTCCTTAGACTTATGGTCAGGGACATATTCAAAAGGTGGTGCTTGTGTTCTGCATTTTGCTATAGACCCCACACCTAGTGTCGATAATTGTAGCTCTGAAAATTCAGGGACTTTGAAGAGTGATGGCAGCAGCCAAAATGCTTCTGCAGATGAAAATAAGCCTTGCCCAGCGAAGGACACTGGAGAGCCAGAGCTAGCAAACCCTGAAGCTGAGAAGCTGACAGAGGAGAAGAAACTGGCGGTCGAATCAGTACAGCTCCCCCTGGATAGAACAGGTACAGAAGGTGACTCATCATACCTCTGTTGGGGGGAGCAGTTCTTTTCTCGATCATCATCTGAGTGAATGTACTACCTCCATCTTTGGAATCATGCATCGCACTTTTTTTTATTTTTTGTGTTCATGTTCTTTGCTTGTGGGCTGCTGTTCTGATTATCTTTTTATAAATCTATTAAATACTAAATTAATAATACAAATCATTTACTGACATTACTAACTTTTAAATCAAAATTTGACAATATAAATCACCTTTGCTTTTTGAAGTTTTGAAGATTTTTTCCCCTGCCTTTCACGCCAAAAAATCTGTTAACTTGTACCTTAAGCGATTTGACTCCAGTTTGATTGTAGCTATTTCATAGCTTTTTTCCCTTTTAAGTTTAGATTTTCATCCTTTTGCTCTTGAATGCACACCCAAGTGTCCTCACTCAGTGTGCATTCATGTGCAATTTCAAGCAGGTTATTGGGCAGAAGTATGAACACTGATTATCAATCCCTCTGACCATGTCAGGGATACGAAGACTGATTATGCTGCTTCCACTGTTGATTTGACTGAAACCTCTCGTCAGTAGACGAGGTCCATAACTGGCTTTTTATTTCAATATAAGACTAGGCAATAGGGTGAGTCAGTGAGAGTGTGTGTAATTTTTTTCCGTAGGCCATTGTTGTTTTACATCACATCAAACACAAACCTTTCTTTATAAGTTTAGTTTGTGCATGATGGAAGATGTTTGTTGTCTGTGTGTATGTGTATTGGTATCTCCAATTGAATAATTGATCTGCAGAGCAATGGTTCCTGAAGGAGGAAAATCTTTTTTAGCTATTACCCTATCCCATCAAATATTAGACCCTACCAATGAATTCCAATTGATTCAAATTAAAATCTAATTTATTGACATAATATTTTCATTTGTATACTTAATCTTCAATTATTATGGTTAACAGGTGTCATCTCCAATGAAATATATCTTAAATTTCTTGACATTTTTGACAACTGTTATGATGTTTGTTTCAAACATTGATTTTGTTGATGAACATATCAAAAAGATTCTTCAGAAAATTGCATGTCTTTTTCCCAAATAAGCAGTAAATAAAAAGAGAAATGTTCCTTTTTGATAAGGATTGTATCTGTTTTTTTCTGGATATTGACATTTTAGAGATGATTTTTCACATTGACTTACTCAACCGATTTTACTTTTTGCTTATTTTAATACTTCATATGTAAAGTAGATATTTTAATCTGGTCTCTTGTATCTCTGAACAAACATTCAATAATCCAGAACTTTAGGGACTATGTTTAATGGATGGAATTAAAAATATTATATTGTGTTTATTGTTTAAGAACTATTGTTTTGTAATAGCTTTACAAAGATTCCCACATTAGTGTTTTGCACTGTTGGCTCTGTCTCATTGTCTCATTCACCTACAGCAAAGAGCATTGCATGTGCCTTGCTTGGATCATTTGTAGTTTGTTTTGTTAACAGCTGCAAAACAAGTTTCACAGTGCAGTTTCTATTAACTCTAGTTTCCCTTTTTTTTTGCAATATATTTTAAGCATGATTACTGTTAAGTACCATCTATATTTGAGGTTAGCACTTAGAAGTAACATGCTTCTTACAAACATTAATATTTTCTTGCTTAGCATTAGCACTCAGGCAAGATATAATTCAGTAAAAATTCTTCCTCTGGTTCAATAATAAACCTCTGACCCAATAAGGCCCTTCTGCCCCAATCCTAGAACAGCACCACATTCTATGTCAGTGTAAATGTTTCCATTCCTTACACTAACTATTCTTGTGGTTTGTCTGACTAAGAAAATATTTAGCACAAAATTGTCTTTAACTTGACGCGGGGCTCTCATCCATTGAAACTTAGGTCAAATTAAGGATAATCTCAACTAAGATAAATTAAAACCTTAATTTTACATGAGACCATAATAGACAAAGTATCTGGAAAGTATTTTAGATGCCAAGAAAAGATTGCTCAAAATAAGTGAGAACTGTAAAATGGTTGACGACATAAGCTGGTGGAATGAGCATTTAAAAATGCAGGAAGAAAAATGTTTTTAAAATACCTGCGGTGTTAAATTTCATGAATAGCAGCATTAAAAGGAAGACAAATTAATTCATGATAAAGTTATGCAAAGTAGTGGCTAAGTCATAGTTTTGATATGTGTAGCTTTGCCATTTTATAGAAAGGATATTGAAATATCTGGAATGTTTATAATGTGGACTCAGCAAGTGCTTTGAACTGTAGTGATATGGATTTGAGATTCTCGAAGGACTTCAATACGTTCTGGATAAAATTTCAATAGTCATAAAGTTTTTATTTTAACTAAGTAGCTTGGCAAGAGATGTTTTCCAAGACAGAAATTGCTTTGAGTTTCCCTAGTTAATGGACAATTTTTGCACCAGACCAGTTTGTGACTTCTATTTGATGTCAGTCCCCTCATACAATTAAGATCAAGAACAAAGTGTGGAAGACAACATGGGCAGCACCCCACTATTCTGCAGGTTTTTGGATGCTAAATGTATAACCATTTCGGAGCTCTCCGTTGAGTAATTTATCATTGCAGCCTTTATTAGTTGTTTTTTACTGCAGGATCACCACCCTTACAGTTATAGGCCATTGAGTTCACATAAGAAATATTTGGCTTTGCAGTGTCAAGACAGCTCTGCTGTTCAGTAAGAAAATAACTGATCTGCTTGAACACCACTTTGCAGTCTCATCCCCTTAAGAGTTATTCTTTATGTATGTTTTAGATGAGCTTTTATGCCTGTATATATTTAGAATTTCCTTGCTTCTTAAATGCATGGCATATTGTACTACTGGATCTGTGATTAAAGCATCTTTCTTTCTGTGATTATATATTTTTTAAAATTTACTGCATGACACCTTTTGCATTGTAATGTCTAATTTTTTCCCGTACCATGTGTTTCTTGAATAATTTAATTGTTCACTTCTTTAAAATGCAGCATTTTAGGATTTTTTTTTCTTATATTAAAATGCTGAAAGGGAATCATGATTGACTCTGTCCCCACATAGCTCACTGGGAGTGTACAGCATCATGCAAAATAGGTAGGTCCTAATTTGACATCTCTGCAGGAATGGTAGTGGGGCTACCACAACTTGCTTTGGTATACAGACCAGGAAAGGTAAAATCAGTCATAGTCCCTTCTCCTAATTGCTATTCGGTGATCTTAGTTGTGCTGGGGCATATGGCTAGTAGTTAAGGACAAGTCTGGGCTCGTGTTAAATATATGCCTGGTCTTATGGCTTTTTATGAAGATTGGCAATCTTGATGAGGTCCAGGCGACCGTGGCGCTGTGCCTAAGCATGGATCAGCAACCAGAGAAAGGAACGCTGGGGTGGAGAAAGGGGAGGTGAGTGGATAGAATAGCACTTACCAAACAAGACCCAGATTTGTTATATTAAGCTCTGACATTTTCAAGTGGTTTAAACAGGAATGGATTGGAAAGAATTACTGTTGTCCCAGTACACACAGCTTTTGCATAATTAAGAATAACCACGTAAATCAATATCTTGGCTGGTATAATTTAAATGGTTAGGTACTGCATGTCATTCAATTAAGTTGAGAAAACTTGAGCTCTGTTTGACCAATCTATTCTTGAACTGTATGCCAAACAGTATTGTTAATTTCGTTGTGGTTGGTTTATCCTGTTGTCTGGTGAGTTTGATAAAAATTCATTGTCATTGTTTGTGGAGAAAGAATCTTGGATTGCTTTTGATGTTTAATAGACCAATTTGTGTCATTGTTTTCTACCACTTTAGAAGATGCTATTGAGACTTCGACTGATGCTGCAAACACTGCTGTGAAAGCTACATCATCACCGTTGCCTGCTGATGATAGTACCAGCAATGTGGATTTGTCCAATGAGACAACCACTCAAGATACCAGTTTCAAAATGGTTGATGATTTAGAGAATATGGAGGGATCTTCTCAGTCTTCAGGAAATGGCCAGGATGAAACAGGTGAACTTAAATTATTTCTGTCAAAAATGCTGACTTACTAATACATCATGAAATTTGAGTAATCAAAATGAAGCACAGGACAAATAGCAAGTTTTTGGCGGAACCCGTACTAGTCAAGAATGTATTTGCTAACTCAGCATCAGGCCAAAAAATGGTATGGACAAAACCAAAGTTTTGCCTTTTTTTTTCATTAATTAACATGAACCTTTGCTAATTTCTGTACAAGAGGTTACAATTATAGTTTTAGAGTACTATATGTAGGTGATTATCTAAGAGTCAAAACTCTGGAAGCATTACAAGTATAGTTAATGGGTGGCATAATAGCATTGTCGTGGGGTATATAGATTTATTCAACAGTTTACTGTTGCGTCTCGAGCTACATCTGAATATGGAGATTATCATCACACTCGGGGGATAGCATGGATAGAGATGCTCTTGATGCATGCTAGCAGCTTTTGTATCTAAATAGAGTATGAGTTGCAGTTGCCTGTCCAAAGAAAATAGAAAATGCTGGGCTGAGAAGATTTTGAGCTGTTTACCTCACTCCTGAAACCTTCCTCAAAGGTATCTATTATTTCCCCACTTCTTTTCTCTCCCAGTTTACTTTTGTAGTCCATTTTGTTAATAGCATTTACATATATGGGAAATTGGAGCTTAAACCCATAATCTTGTGACCAAGTGTTTTGGGACACTGATGCACTATGCTATTAATTTCGTTAAAAGTAGATTTCGTATGTGATTCTCTTCCTCTTAACATTTTACCTGGGTGTGCATTCCTAAATTTAAGAGTTACTCATCATTAGACCTTTAGTTCCATACGTTTATTGATTTCAAATTCCACTATCTGCCTTGGCAGGATTTGAACCTACCCCCCTACCTACACTCACCTTTACTGGCTCCATCCCCGCCTCTTGGATTTGTCTGCCTCCTCTCCATCTATCCTCTCCTCTATCCATCTTCTATCCGCCTCCCCCTCTCTCCCTATTTATTTCAGAACCCTCTTCCCCTCCCCCATTTCTGATGAAGGGTTTAGGCCCGAAACGTCGAGTTTTCCTGCTCCTATGATGCTGCTTGACCTGCTGTGTTCATCCAGCCCCATGCTTGTTATCTCTTATCCCTGGAACTTTACCTTGGTCTCTGGGTCAACAGTTTAGCAATAGTACCACTAGGCTGTCACTTCACTATAGACTCAGCATTATTTTGGCAAGTACTTGTGGCAAATACTTTTTAAAACTTTTTTAAGCACAAACTTGTTATTTTTAAAAATCTTCACTATGACATGAAGGAATTTCTCTAACTCACTTCAGTGAGTCAATTGATGGAAAAACACTTTTTAAACCCATTTGTATCTGTGTGGTGTGGTTTGCTAAAGTGTTGCTATTGTGGACCAGTAGCTGTTTGTTGGTTCCACAATTGGGAAAAAAAATGAAGTCTTCTGATAATGTTGCATTTAAAAAAAACTAAATCTATTACAGAAGACAGTTGAGAGTTGATTACAGTAGGGGATTTCCACAACCAAATTACTTACTTCAATGAATCGTGTATCATGTAGGGCTTTAGTATCTAATGTGTTTCTCCAACCTTTTAGGAAACTGTGTACGTCATTTCTTATGGAATATCATCTGCATATCATTTTCATGTACTTCGTAGTTTTGTGAGAACTTTTGAAAACAACTCCTTTTTTATCCTGAAGACTTACTTGTTAGAAAATACCAAGTTCAGTCATATAATCATAAGGTCCCAGATTTGTCATGAAGTTCTAAGAGGATGGACAAGTCTCGTTCAAGAGCACAAGAAAATCGAAGGTTGTCCTACTGTCAACCAAAGTGGTTTTTATATATTTTTAAAGTTCCTTATTTATAAAATGTCTAAAATGTGTACTTAGTTGTATTGTCAAGGATAATGGCACAATAAACAACTCCTTAACCACCCGCCATCCCCCAGATCATCAGACACTCACTCACCAGAATCGTTCAGGAAAGTTATGATTTCAATGCATCTTTTACTGTCAAGTCACATTCACGTAATCTTCGTGCATGTTGAAAGCCAAAAGCTTAGCTATATGGAACTGTTATTGTTGAAGAGGTTTCCCTAAGCTGAAGTTCTTCTGAAAAATATATCATACGTATTATGAAGACAGTTCATATTTCATATTGCTAGAACTTGCCTTCTGAAGAATTATGGAAAAGGAATTGATTTAAAATTTTGTGGAAATACTTAGAATGGTTTCCTTAAGAGGTTATTGAAAGATTTCTATGGTCATTGGAGTTATTATTTTAAATGAGGGTTCCTAGAAATAACATGACTTGTGATATTTGCTTGTTAAGCATTAGACCTAGTTGGGGATGTTTTTGAACATTAACTGGCTTGGAGAAGGTTCTTGCGCTTTATGTGCCTGATATGGAAGGAAGGCTACAAAGAATGAGCTGAGTTGGAAGGAAAATTATTTTAATTAAGCTGTTCAGACATGGTTGGCATGGTGGCTCAGTGGTTAGCAATGCTACCTCACAGTCCCAGAGACCCACGTTTGATTCCACCTGTGGGTGACTGTCTGTGTGGAGTTTGCACATTCTCCCCGTGTCTGCGTGGGTTTCCTCCAGGTGCGCTGGTTTCTTCCCACAGCCTAATGATGTGCAGGTTAGGTGGATTGGCTGTACTAAATTGCCTGTAGTGTCCACGGGTGTGTAAATTAGGTGGATTAGACATGGGAAATGCAGGCTTACAGGCATAGAGTAGGGGGATGGGTCTAGATGGGATGCTGTTTGGAAGGATGGTGTGAACTTGTTGGGCTGAATGGCTTGTTTCCACACTGTAGTTGAAAGAGTACCTCAAGATTGCATTTTCTGAGCAAGTTGAGTTTGCACGGCTTCAAAGATAATCATGCATCATTAGTAATGGCCACACATGCCTGAACACCCAGAGTAACAGACTTTGGAACATCTTATGCTTTAACCTTTTGACTTGAAGAATAATCAGAAAACCATAACCAGAGATTGACCCTAGAGTCTGCTAAACTGAATTTACCCTTTGGCCAAAGTGTTTGATTTTAGAAAACTAACCTCTATTGAGAAATCTATTGCGATCAACCCACCCGCCCACTCTCCTTCCGTGAGTTTTGGGATATGTTGAAGGATAAGCATACAGTTGTGGTACTGACTGTGTAAAACAATTATTGCTCCTTTATTAACCAGGTTTTGTTCTGATACATCATCAACTGTGTTCATTACAAAACCCTGGTTGGTATATCATGTTTAAATCCTGATATAGATATGATATTTAATTGGTAATGCTAACTGGAAAAAGTATTTTTATTTTATGTTGTGACCTGTGGAGGAGTGGGAATTAAGTAATGGTGGACTCCTTCAGCCTCCCGGCATAACAACGAATGCAAATGAGTAGGATATGATGTGTAACAATATATCTGAGATTGTTTGAGAGTGCATGATGCACTGTTATTGATAACTCAATAATAATTGTTTGCTGTAGAATCAGCAGAACTCAGCGGTGATAAAACATATGGTGAAAATGGTGATTCCTTTGGAGCTGGTAAAGGATCATCTATCCCTACTAGGATGGTCACAAGGTTACGGAACCCTGACAGCAAGTTGAGTCAACTTAAGAGTGCCCAAGCTGCTGCTGCAGTGCATGAAGCAAATAAATCATTTAAGGAAGGCAGAGAGGTAAGAGACAAGCTTGTACATAATCTTAGATCAAAATTGAATTGTATTTGTAATGCATTGCACACTTTACATCAGGGTATATATTGATCAATTAAATTTCTTTTTAAATTCGAGCTAACTTCATGTATTCTTTTGAATTGACTGTCAGCCTCAGATCTTTGAGGTACTTTGTCTGCTTACTACATTTAATGCAAGAACATAAACTGTGGAGTAGGTAAAAGATTTTTAGGCCATCAACTCTACTTGATGCAAATTTAATCTATGTTGCTTCTCTCCAGCACTGATCCCCCACTGCAACTTGTTGATGCTTACACAAAGAAGTCCATTTACATGTCTTCCTGTCAGTAGAGGAGGAGGAGGGAATATAGGCAATATTATTAATACTTTGATAATTGCCAGTGCCCCCTCTTCTTGAAATTTTGAAGTTGAACAACCTTGTCAAGATGTTCATTGTAAATTCAGCTTAAACTGTTTATAAATACTTATATTGAACCAGCAAAAAGTACAGAATTTGGAGCATGTAATGACATAAAATGGCATGTTGAGCCTATTTACTTTTCAGGTCCTGGTGGTGAATTCACAAGGGGAAGTTTCTCGTCTGAGTACAAGGAAAGATCTGGTGATGAAGGGAATTGTGAATAACTTGTTCAAGTTGGGTCAAGAAGGAAAGTATCGTGTCTACCAAAACCAATACAGCACCAGCACTTTGGCACTCAACAAGCATCAGCACCGAGAAGATCATGACAAACGAAGGCATCTTTCTCATAAGTTCTGCATGACCCCTGCAGGCGAGTTCAAGTGGAATGGTGCTGTGCATGGGTCAAAAGTACTTACAATATCTACTTTAAGACTGACCATTATCCAGCTGGAGAATAATATCCCATCCTCATTCCTGCATCCTAACTGGGCTTCACATAGGTGAATGGAATTAGTTTCTTTGTGTGTTTATAGCTAAATCATATTGAAATAGAGATTGTGCTTTTATGTTGCTTAATTTTCTTTGAGTTTGAAATGAGGTGGTGAACAGTGAACTTGCAATCAGTAGGCAACATTGCAATTTCAAGAAAGAACGTTTTTAGAGGTAACTGGGAAATATAATTTGCCTGCAGTAGTTTTTCCTCCAAGCTGTTGTTTTAAAGACCAACGTATAAATGTATCAAGATGAAATATTGGCTTTAGCAGAACTGGTGATGTACGTTGAAATGATAAGAGCACACCACCTAATGTTCAATAGTTGAAATTGTTTTGCCCTCCTTTCCAAGATATGTGTATATGATGGATTTCAGTCCAGTTTTCAGATGAAAGCAGCTTAGGTGAGACACACGTCTGGTCCAACAGAAGTTGCTTCATAGATCTTTCTTTGCCTAGAGTCAAGTCAATGTACGTTTGTACGAAAGTTCGGAAGCACTTGGGATGTGTTACAATCCCCTTGAGGAAACTGTAAACAAAAATAACTAAATTTATTGACTGACTCCCAAGTGAAGAAATTGCTAATAAGCTTCAACTCTTTTGTAGTTTTTACTTTAACGTGAGACCAAACCAAGGCAAATTACTGCTACCTAGGATGACCTTAACCCTGAGGTCATTAGTTAATTGTGTCACATTATACAATACCAAGTCTAATATAACCTGCAGATCTGCCAGCACCTGTGGAGCGAAAGCAGAGTTAACATTTAGAGTTTGGTGACGGTTCTGATGAATAACTACCGGACTCAAAACATTAACTCTGCTTTCTCTCCAACGATGCTGCTAGACGTGCTGAGTTTTACTGGCAATTTCTGGTTTTGTTTAATATCTCCAGTATCTGCAGTTCTTTGTTTTATGTTGTTCTGACAGCTGTTCGTTCCAAAATGCTGTTCTAAGGAACAATCCAAAAAGCAATTTAAGAATTCCTCATTCAGATTTCTATTGTCAATCTGATTTTTCTACTTTATACCTAGTTTAAAATCACCCATGATTAATACTGCTGCTTTATCAAAAACATCCGATATTTCTTGTACACTTTGTCCCACATTGCAGTTTCTATTAAGGGGCTTATGGACCGTTTCCACTCATGACTTCTTTCTCCTACTATTCAGTATCTTCACCCAGACTGATTCTACATCCTGATCTCCTGAACCACGATCGTGTCTAAATGTTATGCAAATGCATCCTTGATTAGCAGAGTTACGCTTCCATGTGGCTTCCTGTTTTTCATGAAGGTCATATACCGCTTTTGATATTCAGAACCCAATCCTTGTCGTCCTGAAGCCATGTTGCTCTTTTGGTTATCAGTCGTATTTGTTTACTTCAAAGTGTGCTATCAATTTGTTTTCTTTTGCATATGCACAGCATTCATAACAGATAAGGAGCCTTTCTGAATAAGGTTCCAACCCAAAACATCAACTTTCCTGCTCCTCTGCTGCCTTGCCTGCTGTGTTCCTCTAGCTCTGCACTGTATTGTCTGACTCCAGCATCTGCAGTTCTTGCTATCACTAAGCCTTTATTTTTGACTTTGTTATCTTTGTAACATCAAGCCTAGATTGGTGTATTCCCAGATTTTTTTTCTCTCTGCTCCTTTCTGCCATTTGCTTGTCCTCATTTCCTGTATTACTCTTCTTGTCTTAACTTTTTTGTACTCTTTTGATATGTATCCCATCTTATCACATTTGACCTCTTTCCCCCACTACTTATGGGCCAGTGGCCCTTGAAATGGAACAAAGTTCTGTCACACCAGTCTGTGAGCTGCCTTTCCACCTGCTGCCATTGCTGGATTTGAGCCTGTGTCACAGAGCATTCAACTGGAACTCTGGATTATGAGTCCAGTGTCATTACCACAACATTGTCACCTGTCAGCCACCACCCACTCTTCTCCTTCTAACAGGAACAGGTTGTAAGTTTGGAAGATGTTGATGCAGAGTTTTAGTGAATTGCTGCCATACATCTTGTAGATGGTACACATTTCTGCCACTGTACACTGGTGGTGGAAGAGGTTGATTGATAGAATGCTATTCGAGCAGGCTGCTTTGCCATGGATTGTGTTGAGCTTGTATTATTGGAGATGCAGTGTTCCAATCAAATGGAGAATATTCAGTAAACTTCATATTTAATTTTGATCTTTACAGGTGTTACCAACTTCAGAGGCAGAATAAACTTGCATTGTTAATTTTACTGATGTTTGTGCAAATATACACATTGTATATAATCAACTTTGTTTAAACAAATTGTTTTAGATCTAATTGGATAAAAGCAGTCCAGATGTGCAATAAGCCAAGAGAATTTGCATTAGCTCTTGCAATCCTTGAATGTGCAATCAAACCTGTCGTCATGCTTCCAGTCTGGCGGGATTCTTTAGGCCATACCAGGTGATTTTTGCTTAACTTTGTCGCCTTTTTGACATTCTTTTTTATAACCTTAGCTTGATACTTAATTGTTCATGCAGGCTTCTCAAAAAAAAAAACGAAAGTAGTTAATAAACACTGACCACCTGCTTTTTACCTTTTTTAAATAGGAAGATGGAATATCCTGCAAAGAACTTAATTGGAATGTGATTTCATATTCCATCACAAATAAAATACAGATTAACACCAGGTCATCTCGTATCTTTACAAAACATTAATGTACTGCTGTATCTGTATTTTCTGAGAGATTGATGAGAAGTGCCCTCTTGTGTACTTTTTTCACTTGTGTCCAATTACCATTATCAGTCTGGTCTGTTGACAGGATAATGCATGGCATGAAGGGAGTCAAAGATAGGAGAAATTAGTGGGAGCCATTGCCCCAAGACCTATCCAGCTGGAATATAATAAATTAGCTTTAAAATAATGATTATAGGTATTTAATACAGACGTGTTTGTCACTGCAATATAATTTCCAGGTTTCTATTGGAATTATGTATGGTTGTTCTATATCATAATGTCTCTGAAATATCCACCAGTGGTATATCAGTCACCCATCAAACTGGAAAGGAAATAGAAAAGTTGGATCAACTGGTACACTTCAAGTTGTTACCATGAATTCGCATTGAGACATATAGCTTTATCTAGGTCTGTAGAACACTAAGATAATCTTCCTGCATTAATCACAGGTTTTATCGATTAACATCAGTTGAGAGAGAAGAAAAAGAGAAAATCAAAAAGCGAGAGCGGAAACAAGAGGAAGAGGAAGTAATGCAACAAGCTACCTGGGTGAAATATACCTTCCCTGTAAAGCATCAGGTAGGTTCCACTCTTATAGATGTTTTCTCATAACTTATCAAGAACATAAATCGTCGTTGTTTGCATGTAACAATTAAATGAATAATTTAGTTGAATTGACAATTGAAGGTTGTAAGTTTGAACTGTAAGACTCTGCACTTTACTTAAGGTGAGTCAGTTGTTAGCTGTCTGTTAGAGTAGTGATAATCATAACTTCAAACTACTGGAAAATGTTTATAGAGATCTGCCATTTGGATGATCGCCCACTATCATGAGTGTAGAATTCAGAGATTTGACCACTGCTGATGTCATCAGGGACTAGAAGTATGATAGGATAGAGAAAGTAAATTAAGTTCTTGTTTAAACTGCATGAAATAAACTTGATATCAATACAGGTATGGAAACAAAAGGGAGAAGAATATCGTGTAACAGGATATGGTGGTTGGATGTGGATTAGTAAAACTCATGTCCATCGTTTCGTGCCCCGGCTACCTGGAAATACGAATGTACATTATCGGAAGGAGCTGGAAGGTATGTTTCAGTTCCATCCATGGTTGATTATGCTGTGCAACCTTTGTTCACTGGTTGAACACGCATAATTTTTAATATCTTGACAATTCACATTTCAATAACTGGAAGATAAGAGCATGTTGTAAACTGCTGTTAGTGAATTTGAAGATTCTAGTCTCTGCTTATGAATAAAAAATCTCCTTTTTGATGCATGGACGAGGACAAATGTTTTCTCTGAACGTTGTTTGAATGACGAGTTCTCTTCCCAAAATATTGTGAAAGCTGCGTCTTTAATTTATTCAGGGCAGTGTTAATATTTTTGATAGACGAGGAATGGATGCTTATGGGGTGCAGACAGTAATTCGGAGACGAAATCACACCAGATCAGCCATGATCCTATTGAATTGTAGAGCAGGCTCAAAAGGCCGTATGGCCTACTCCTGTTCCCAAGTCCCAATTCTTTTATAAATTCTTGATTATAAAAAGTACTTTTCAGTATACAAATCTTTCAAGATATACCTGAACAAAACTTCTTAAATCTAGTGCAAATTTACCAGTCCTTTTCATTGCACGTATATAGCATTATTGCTTACAGTCGTGCTCTTAAGTGTAGTGATTCTGCAGCTTCTGTTTGATCCCGATGGCTAATGTGATTGAAATTGGATTCCTAAATTTTGTTATTAGAGTTAACGGTGTACGTTTGACTAAAATATGAAAGGTTTTGTTAACCTGTTAGGTGAACAGAAACCTAATGCAAAACTGGATCACGATGCGTGCTCTTCTTCAGTAAAAATGGAGTCTGAAGCCTGTAAGAAACACCAGTCATCTCAACACTGTAAAGATCTGGCAGAGAATGACACAGTCACAGACAAGTCATTTGAGATAAAGTCAGAAGAGGAAGACAAGATAGAAGAAAAGGAGGAAGGAATGGAAATTGATACAAATCCTGTGTCATCACAAACTGAAAAGAGAGGTAATAATGTTACATTGCTCAGTTATGTAGTTCATTACCATCAGGCAACCACTCATTTGTAATAAAGACGTATTATTTTTAAAACCAGGTTATTTCCATTCTGTATATTCCCCATTGAATCTCTAGCATATTTCACTAGCCCCGGCTATCTTGATAGATTATTCTGAAATGCACTATTTCAGTGACATGGACGAGGCGTATGCAGATAACCACCACCTCCCTGTTGTTGCTTCTGCATCAATTGAGGAATCTAGTGGTCCTGTCTTACTGCCATGTGGCACGAGTTGGAAGAGCCTCCACTAAGCTGTACCGGTGCTTTTCTGAATGCTATTTTTGTCAGATGTACAAGAATAAATCTGGTGCATGTAGAAATGAGACTTTCAAGATGGATGTCCATCTGTTTGAAAGGTATATTTGTAACTTGTGTGGTATAATTTTCTTCTTGTACATAAAAAAAATGTGAATATAATCATTTGACAAGTTGAAGTTAGTACAGTGATGTCACTTGAATCCACAATCAAATCACACATTGATGTATTTTGTATTGGGAATTAATATTTTTGAATTGCAAGTTAAATGAAAAGTAATTTAAGTAACTATTAAGCAACTGAGATACTTACCAGACGTTGTGATTTAGTAGAAGACCGCATGTTATTTTAGTCTGACAACTCTGTAATCAAATGAAATAGGCGAAAGAGAACAAGAAATTGACTTTAAAAAATCCGCTTGTGTGTTGAAAGGTCTTGGTTAGATTTGCTCATTTGTGATAATATAACAATTCAACAAAATGAAAAGAGAGACTAGATTGGGATATCTTAGAGAATTTTGCTTTGAATTCTGCTTTTTCTCACTAATTTAGACAAGGGCAAATTTTCTACTCTCATATTTGAGATTTGATGCCTCGTAAGTAAGTCCAGTTTTCTCCCCTATGTCAAAGTTTATGCTGATTTGAAGTAAGTAAACTCTCTCTGTCATCTCTTATTCCCCTAACTCCTTCCGTAAGGAGTCTTGTCTCTAGGTCAACCTAAATGATTCACTCTTGAGGTTACTCGTTCAGTGTCACTAGGCCACTTTATTTCATGGCCATACGGTCTGACTGGGAAATGTCTTTCAGGAAACTTTGAGGGAGGGCAGTTTCCCATTATGCAACTCTGAATACTAACTACATACTTTTCTTCATTTTAGAGAACAGTGAAAATACCAGAATTGATGGTGATAAGTTAATAAAGGATGAACCAATGAATTTGGATGAGACCAAAAATGAATCCAGTTCACAAGAGCAGGAAAAAAATATCTCTACTGATCTTATCAATGTGAGTGAGGCCTTTCAACTCAGGACTTGGTATAAAAAGAGAGTAAAAACATCAAAATTAGATGGGCTGCTGGATCGGCGAATAAAACAGTTTACAATGGAAGAGAAGCAACGTCAAGAAAAACTGAAACAAGAAGCTTTAGTAAAATTGCAGAAAAAAGAACAGAAAGGTGCAACTGAACCACAGAAACCTGATGATGCTGGAAGCTGTTTTCAGAAAAAACCTGAATCCGTTGTAGCAGTGCAGGAAAAAGAACATGTGAGTCAGATCGCTCCAAAGATCACTTTTGAAAGCTCAATGGCATCAGTTCAAGAAAATGCTGTTCACAAAAGTCAAGCGTTGATCCAAGGAAATAATTCAGTTTTGGCACCGTTGAAGGAGCCAGGTATTGACAATGCCAAGTCGAACCAAAAACTTATCAAGGAGGCCACTGAGAATAATATTGAATCAGTGGTCACAAGCACTGAAACCAATGAACTACATTTAAAAAGCCGGGAAAATGGTGCCGAAGGCAGCAGTGTTCAGTTGGTTGTGGGAAAATATTCTGTAAATAATAGTTCTGATGTGAAAAATGAGTGTGTTGGCAAGATCTGCGAGTCATTGGCAGGAGGAGGAAACTATGACAATCTAAACACAAAGATGGAAGCGGGTGTTGTTGAAGGGAGTAGTGATCGAATGGAGACAAGTGAAAACACTGAAAAACACAACCCTGAAATAAAGACAAATAAAGAGATTCTTGAAATTGCATATCCTCAAAAGATAGAGCCACAAACCAGTGAAGCAATTTCTGGAAAATGTGGTGAACCAATGATTATTGAGGAAAATGGTATAAAAGAAATACATGTTCACAAGGAAAGCAATAGTATTGAAAGTCGATGCCTCGAAAAAATGGACATAGATGACAATATGGAAACTAAGATTTCTGAAATGCGAGTAGTAGATAAACTAGAGAATCAGCACCTTGTTGATCAGGTTAATGGAAAAGTCATTGTGGAATCAAAATCAGCTGTAATGAAAAATTCTGAATTGGTGTCATCTGAAGCATCTGATGTTGCTGTTAATAACTTAGAATGTCTTAAAGAAAAGAGCAGCATCAAAGTGAACTCTGAAAACGAAACAAAGTCATCTGCTAGAGATCCACTCGTTAAGCTAGTTATGAATGGAGATATTACCATGGATGATCTAGAAGAAAAGCCGAATAGATTAGAAGGAAGAACTTTAGCTGCTCATTCCAAGGTTCAAGATAATATAATAACACATAATGATAATGTATTGTCCCCATTAAAGGCGCCTAGGCTAGATGATGCAGTTCCACAGGTTAAAGCACCCAGGTTAGATGATGCCGTCCCACAATTAAAAGCACTAAGGTCAGATGATGCTGTCTCCCAGGCAAAAGCACCCAGCATAGATAATGCTGTCCCACAGGTAAATGTACCCAGCGTAGATGATGACGTCCCACAGGAAAAGGCACTCGGCAGTGATTCAGTCCTGCAGGTAAAGACACCAAGATTAGATGATTCAGTCTCGCAGGTAAAGGTACCCTGTGTAGATAATTCAAACCCACAAGTAAAGGCACCCAGTTTAGATGATGCAGTCTCACTGATCAAGGCTCAAGTGAATCCATCCAAGTTAGAACCTGTACTATTGCAGGGAGATGAACCAGAATTACATAATATTTCTGAAGTAGTAAATTCTTCCAAAGAGTCAGGTCTTTTAAATGTTGATATGGATAAATCATTAGAGACTGAAAATAGAACAAAACCATTGGAAATAGATGGACAGCTGCATAAAAAACCTGCTTCTACACCCCTTATTTCAATATCAGACTCCACTTTGAACAAGAGCTTCAGCGAGCAAAATGGGATGCAATCGGAAAATGAAGTGGGTGATGTCAATGGGGATCATGAGGTTAAAACGATCATTACTAAAATGACCACCACAACTACAACCATTTCTACCCAGTCCAAAACTGTTGTTAGTGTAACTGAAGCTTCTTCTCCACAGAGCAATATTCCATCAATGGTGTCCTGTATTAAGAACTGTGCTGTTTGTTCAACAACAACCACAACCACAACAATAACAAAAGTGACCACACCGAAACTGGACAGTACCATGGATGCTGTGACAGTCACAGAAAAAACTGTTGTCACAACCACAGTGACTGACTCTGTGGCCACTCCAGGTGGGATGTCAACAACTACCATGACAGTAAGTAAAGAATATTCCACCAAGGATAAAGTAAAACTAATGCGGTTTTGTCGGCCCAAAAAGACCAGGTCTGGCACAGCCCTGCCTTCATACCGTAAATTTATTACCAAAAGCAGCAAGAAGAGCATATTTGTCCTACCCAATGATGACCTACGAAAATTAGCGAGGCGATCTGGGATTCAAGAAGTTCCAGGATTTAACTACAATGCAAAGCCTGCACAGGACATCTGGCCGTATCCGTCACCGAGACCAACATTTGGCATTGCATGGAGGTATTCTATTTTAACTTTAAACCTCTAGAATAGTTACTGTAAGAGTAGCATTAAGACTTGACTTTTTTTTTCTTCCCCATTCCTGAGTAACATTAGTACTTTGGGATGGTTATCACAGTTCAATGTTTTGCCAGTGTTCTGCTCGTTTTCACTCTCCTTTGATTCTTGATGATGGCACCCCACAGGGTTAGCAGACTTTTAATGGCTCAGCAAAAATCCACAACTGAGGTGTGTTCTCAAATAGTGAAAGGTGATAACCAAATGACTCCTGGAGTCTGTGTTAGAATGCAAGAACCTAAAAATCAGGAGCAAGGGCAAGCCATTCGATGTTGCAAGCCTGCTCCAGGACATATTAACCTCCTTGGTTGATGACCTGCTTCAATTCATTGCTCACCATATCCTCGTAGCTCTTGATTACCTTGGTATCCAAAGACCTATTGATGTCTGTCTTGGGTATACTCAGCAGTTGTGCTTTGTGGACTATGGATAATTACTTACTAACTAAACTTGATGCCATCACTGCATACTCTTGATAGCTGTGCTTTCAGCTAAAGTATAAAACTTAGTTTTCCTTCTTTCCTCTCATGGCTCCAAGGCTAATTTTATTGCATGTGCATCCACCCTCGCTGAGATCAGCTAACACAGGATCAGTTAAAAGGTTAAACCAAAATCTTTGCTGTTTCTGCTTCTAATTGATTTAACAGCTTCATCCATCAAGGGAGTTGCCTTGACATGTATGAAACCATCTCATGAGTTGTACCAGTTCCTTCACACGTACACGATTCCTCACGCTGAGTTATAAAGAAGTTTGTGAAGGTTTTCAATTGTGTGAGTTAATGGGTTATCTGTGTTTAGATCAGTCTTACTTTTTTTAGTAAGGAAAAGAAGCAATTGTGCAATAATACTCGGAAAATGATCCGTGAAGCAAATGTTCCTTTTGGCACCTGATGCAAAGATTTGATTGTGTTTTCTGCTTGTAGTTTTTGCGCATTTTTTATGAGCTTCATTTCTGACTGATTCCTTGTTTCAATTGTTTTTTGTCCTGGTGGCCGGATATCTAATTATGCTTCCTGAAGCTCAGGCGTATTAGTTCAGGTCCATATTGACACACATTTGGTTGATTGGTAAATGAGAATAATATTCGACTTGTACAGTTTACAAAATATAAGGAAAAGAATGAAAATGCACCATTTGTAAACACAAATTTAAAGTGAGAAAATGCATAACATCGGAAAAAAGATACTTGAACAAGTTGTTTGGCTTGTCTGTGAGGTGTAGATGGTGAAATGTGGAATGTCAGTTGAGTTGTTGCCATAGCGCTGACTTGGGCTGTTGAGCATTTGGTCTACAGATTCTGGATTTTACAAGCCAAAGGGAATTGTCGCTTTTGTTTTTCAGTTGTGACTTTGCTGACTTGTGAATTGCTTGCAGCAATCAGAGTCTGAGAGAGAAAGACAAACTTTCTTGCACACACAAGTGCAAGGGTGTCTAGTGGACGTTCTTCAGCTGTGACCTCCGTAGCACCCACAAACCTCCAGAGAAGTAGAACACCAGACTAACGCACAGAGCTGGTTTGCAGTTGTTTGTTAAACTCCTCCTCTGTATTCCTCGATAGGGAAAACGTATGTCTTGCATTGGGAACTGTTTTTCTATCCCTCACATCATGCCCAATTTACACACCCCGCGATCTTCAGCTTGTATGTCCCTTTTACATTTTAACCAGAAAACCTTCACCTGTCTTAAAAAGTTCACTATGTCGAAGTAACTCTGAGATTATGATGCATTGTCAGGTGAAAGACTATACCTGATCGAGTTGTGACCCAAACTACATTTCTCCTACCTATTCCACTGCCTGTTGACTCCTTTGTTAGTCAGGAATCTACCAGTATCTTGAAAGTATTCAGTGACACTGCTGGCACCACACTCTGGGGAATACTGTTTCACAGATTCATGAGAAAAGAATCTCATCATCTTTTTCTTAAATTTGAGATTCCTTATTTTGAAACTGTCCCATAGTTCTAGTCTTTCCCACAAGGAGAAACATCCTTTCAGCATCCTTGCTGTCAGATATTTTCAGGATCTTGAATGTTTCAGTAGGGTTGTTTCTCATTCTTTGAAATTCAAAGAGATACAGGCCCAGTCATTCAAATACCTCCTTGTGAGAACCTTCACCCCCCAATAATTGCAAGAATCAGTCGAGTGAACCTCTTCTGAAATGATTCTCATGTAATTATATCCCTAAATAGGGAGATCAAAACAACGTACAGTACTCTCAGTATTGTCATCAGTGCTCTGTACAACTGTAGCAAACATCCTTCCTTACTTTAATATCCCATTCCGAGTCAATAAATAACATCGGAAAAAAGATATTTGAACAAGTGTTTGGCTTGTCTGTGAGGTGTAGGTGGTGATGGTGGTATGCATTCCATTTGCTTTCGTAATCACTTGAATGTTAACTTTTTTTTTGATTCAAGCACCATGACCCCAGGTTCCTCTGAACTGTGGAGTTTGGCAATGCTTGCCATTTAAATAACATTCAACTGGTTGTTCTTCCTGTCAAGTGGCTGAGCTCATGTTTGCCCTTTTTTTTCCCTTATTTGATTTTTTTTTCGTAAAATTTTTTTCTGGCCCTCTCACCTAACTTGTCTGCCTGAACTTACTGCCCACTCACTTAACCTACCTGTATGCTTTTGCAGAGCCCTTGTGTCCCCCTCACAACTTCCCTACCTATCCTGGTGTCATAAGGAAATACATTCATTCCCATCATCCAAGCTATTGAAATCGATTGCAAATGGTTGCGGCTCCAAAACTGATTCCCATTACACTCCGTTCACCATAGCTTGCCAATCCAAAAATTAACGATTTGTGCCAGCTGTTTCCTGATAAATAACCCATCTTTTATCCACGTTCATATGTCACCCCCTACATTATATGAGCTCTTAGTTAGTGTAATAACCTTTAATGTGGCATTTTGTGAAATGTCTACTGGAAATATAAGTGCACCATATCTACAGGTTCCTTTGTATCTATGTTGCTTGTTGCTTTCTCAAAGAACTCTAATAAATTAGTTAAACAATATTTCCCTTGCCCAAAGCCATATTGACTATTCCTGATTGTTTTGGATTTACAGAGGTGTTTGATAAGGTGCCACATCAAACAGTATTGCACAAGATAAGAACATATGATGTAGGAGTAACATATTTGTGTGGGTAAAGGAGTGGAAACAGAATGTAAGGATAAATAGGTAATTTTTGGATTATCAAGCTGTAACTAGTAGAGTGCCGCTGGTAGAATGGAATCAGTGCTGGGTCCTCAACTATTTACAATCAATAGAATTCATTTGGATGTGAGGTCTGAATCAATGGGAACTAAATTTGCGGTGATCACGTATCTACACCAAGATAGAAAGGAAAGAAAGTTGCCAAGGGGACAGAGAACCTGGAAAACCAAGGCAGTTGGTTTAGAAACAGTTCTGAGAAGGTTCACTCAGCTCATTGCTGTGATAAAGGGCTTCTCTTATCAAGAAAAGTTGAACAGGTTAGGCCTATATCGAGAAACATAAAAACATAAAGGATCTTGAAGGGATCGTATAAGGTGGATATCGGGATGCCCCTCTTGTGGAGTCTTGGGATACGGTTTAAGAATAAGAGGTCACCCTTTTGAGACAGAGATGAGAATTCTTGCTTTCTTTCCAAGAGTTATTAGAGCGTGAAATTATCTTCACCAGAAGGTAGTGGAGGCTGGGTCTTTAAATTGATTCAGGGTTGTCTTTGATGGGTAGTTTTCTGGCGACAGGTGGGCTAGGGTTTGGGGGGTGGTGAAGACAGGAAAATGAAGCTGAGATTGATTAGCCATGATCTTGGTGTCTGGTCAGAAAAAACCTGGGACAAATGGCCTACTCCTTTGGCTATGTTTCAAATACTTGGATTCCACATTTTAAATTCTGTGTTGAGATTACATAAACTGAGGTTGTACCTCCTTGGAAATAGCAATTTGGTGGGTAGTCCTATCACAGTTTTCAAGATATTAAGGGGAACAAGTAGTTTCTGTCTATTTATCCTGTCCCTGTTAATTGGAATACCTAAGATTAGAAGGCATTTTCAAAATATTGGAATGGACATGTTTGAGAATGAAATTAAGAAGAACTTCACACAAAGGCTCGTTAGAATTTGAGAATTATTTTCTGCAAGAATGTTGAGAGAAGGAATTGGTTTTAGAGTAATTGTTAATTTTACATTGAAAGTTAGATTTTTAGTGTCCAAAAGTATTAAAGCAATGGGGCAAAGACAGTTGTATGTTTGGGGGCGCAGATCAGTCATGATTTCACCAAATGACGAAACAGTCTGAAGGGGCTAAATGACCACCACCTATAGTACTTACTTTCTTCTTTCATGGCCTTGTCCTTCCTTATATCTAAATTCCTCCAGCCTTCCAACACCGAGGCCTTCCTCTAAGTCTTCCAAATCTGACCTTTTGCATATCTCTACTCATTACTCCACTGTTGATTTATAATGATGCTTAATGGTGTTTACGTTAAGACTGCAAGATGGTGTTTTATTCAGTACCAACATTTGTGCAGTGACAGTGCCTTTAACTGTGGGCCAGACGTTCTAGTTTCAAATTTCACCTGCCCTGGAGGTGTGCCATACCATATCTGAACAGGTTGATTTAAAGATTTTTTTTTCCTCTTGTTTTTCCTTTTCTCGCTAAGACCTGTTTTGTCTTTAGCCGATATAAACAAATACTTGCCTATGGCAGTACTAGTCTGAAAATACAATCATTCTGATCTTGGAAGCTATCAGACTTGGGCCTGGTATATACTTGGATGAAAGACTTCATGTTTTGCAGTAGAGCACGGGGGAAACATCAGTAGAACTTAAATGTAACATTGCCAATCTTTAAAAAAAGATAAACTGAAGAGGTGTCTGCCTGCTTGATTGCATGTTACAAATATGTGGCATCGTACGTTGACGTACATTGAAATCTATATCCAGCCAAACAAATTCCCTCCAGCAGCAAGTCACGTCAGTTGATAATGTGTCCATTGAATCTAGATCTTAATCTCACAATAATTTACACAATTGGAAATGTTCCAGAATCTGGGGAGTTTTAGATCATAACCAATGCATCCACTAACTTTGCACCAGCTATTTGAAAACCATGAAGTATTAGGCATTTTGGTCTAGGTCTTTTGACTTTTATTCTGTACATGTTTATTACTCATATTGATCTGATATCCTCACTTGCATTAGATCTTGGTATCATTTATTTCTGGTGTTCAACTGTGAAGGCAGATGTGCTGTTTGTTTAATGTCTCCGATAATTTTTGGTATTATTAATACTCTACTTGACGATTTAAGGGAGCTGATTTTACTTTTACTATCCTCATTTTGTACATGTAAAAGCTTGTACAGTCTTGTTTCAGTATTTCTTCATGGTTTATTCCAGTACTCTACTTTATCCTTTGATTTACAATCCTCAAATTTACTACTCTTTGTGATAATAAAATTATTCGTAACATTAATAAAATGTCAGCAACAAAATCCTTTTGTGCTATGTTATGCTTAACATTTTAAATTAGCTGTTGGCAGAACACTTTCTTTGCCCCATAGTTTTCAGTTCTCAGTGGAAAACATACTCATTGTGAATTATTGAATGTTTTGAAGCATTTGAGGAAGCCAAGTAAATGCACAATTATCGGAAACTGAGTTATGAGCAAAAGAAGAACATACATGTTCAGAATCCTGAAAATGACTGGACAGATCGATAGTATTCTGAAGGGTCACTGGATCTGAAACATTGGCTCTGCTTTCTGTCCACAGATGCTGCCAGACCTGCTGAGTTTCTCAAGCTAGTTCTGTTTTTGTTTCAGGTTTCCATCATCCACAGTTATTTGTTTTTTTTGTTTGGACGGATAGATACATTGATTAAAAAGAACTGAGGCATAAACATGAGAGATGTGAGATTTGCTGTCTTTGAAGCATGTCTATGAAACACTCGGACCGCTAAGTACTGAATACCAATGATCACCACACTATAAGAAAGATGCAAATCATTAGGAAGAGCATGGAGGAGTTCCGTGAGGATGTTGCCTAGACTGGAGATATTTAGTTTTGAGGGCAGATCAAATGGACTGGGGTTGCATGAATACAACAGAGAGGCTGAGCAGGAATCTAAGGGAACTGTACGAAATCATTCCTATATCTCTAAGGCTGAGGAATCCATAGATTTAGGGTAAGTGGGAAAAATTATTCAGCCAGATTTTGTTTTTTCTATTAATTTTTGTGGGATGCGGGTGTCGCTGGCTGGCTAGCATTTCTTGCCCATCCCTAGTTGCCCTTGAGAAGGTGGTGGTGAGCTTCCTTCTTGAACCGCTGCAGCCCTTCTGCTGTGGGGTGATCCACAATGCCATTAGGGAGGGAATTCCAGGATTTTGATCCAGCGACAGTGAAGGAACGGCAATATATTTCCACATCAGAATGTTGAGTGGCTTGGAGGAGAACTTGGAGGTGATGGTATTCTCATATGTCTGCTGCCCTTGTCCTTCTAGATGGAAATGTCTTGAGGATCTTCAGTGAATTTCTGCAGTGCATCTTGTAGATAGTACACACTGCTGCTACTGAGCGTTGGTGATGAAGGGAATGGATGCTTGTGAATGTGGTGTCAATCAAGCGGGCTGCTTTGTCCTGGATGGTGTCAAGCTTCTGGAGTTTTGTTGGGGCTGCAAGGCAAGTGGGATGTATTCCATCACACTCCTGACTTGTGCCTTATAGATGGTGGACAGGCTTTGAGTAGTCAGGAGGTGAGTTACTCACCCCAGTATTCCTGGTTTCTGGCCTGCTCTTATAGCCACTGTGTTTATGTGGTGAGTCCAGTTGAGTTCCTAGTCAATGGTATCCCCCAAGATGATGATAGTGGGGGATTCAGTGATGGTCACACCATTGAATGTCAAGGGATGATAGTTAGATTGTCTTTTATTGGTGATGGTCATAGCCTGGCATTTGTGTGATGCGAGTGTCCCTTGCTACTTGTCAGCCCAAGCCTGGATATTGTCCAGATTTTATTGCGTTTGAACATGGACTGCTTCAGTATCTGAGGAGTCACAAATGGTGCTGAATATTGTGCAATCATCGGCGGACGTCCCCACTTCTGACCTTATGGTGGAGGGGAAGCTGCTGAAGTTGGTTGGGCCGAGGACGCTACCTTGAGCAACTCCAGCAGAGATGTTCTGAAGCTGAGATGCTCGACCTCCAACAACCATGACCATCTTCCTGTGTGTCATGTATGACTCCAACCATTGGAGAGTTTGTCCCCTGATCCCCGTTGTTTCCAGTTTTCCTAGGGCTCCTTGATGCCGTGCTCGGTTAAATCCAGCCTCGATATCAAGGACTGTCACTCTTGCCTCTCCTCTGGAATTCAGCTCTGTTGTCCATGTTTGAACCAAGGCTGTAATGAGGTCAGGAGCTGAGTGGCCCTGGCGAAACCCAAACTGGGCGTCACTGAGCAGGTGCTGCTTGATAGCGTTGTTGACGACACCTTACATCACTTTACTGATGATCGAGAGTAGACTGATGAGACGGTAATTGGCTTGGTTGGGTTTGTCCTGCTTTTCGTGTACAGGACATACTTATGCAATTTTCCACATTGCTGGGTAGATGCCAGTGTTGTAACTGTACTGGAACAGCTTGGCTAGAGGGGTGGCAAGTTCTGGAGCACAAGTCTTCAGTACTATTGCCAGAATGTTGTCAGGGCCCGTAGCCTTTGAAGTATCCAGTGTCTCCAACCGTTTCTTGATATCTTGTAGAGTGAATCTAATTAGTTGAAGACTGGTGTCTGTAATGGCGGGGACCATGGAGGAGCCCGAGATGGATCATTCACTCGGCACTTCTGGCTAAAGATTGCTACGAACGCTTCAACCTTATCACTGATGTGCTGGGCTCTTCCATCATTGAGGATGGGGATATTTGTGAAGCAGCCTCCTCCAGTGGGTTGTTTAATTGTCCACCACCATTCACGACTGGATGTGGCAGGAATGCAGAGCTCAGGTCTGATCTGTTGGTTGTTGGTTCGCTTAGCCCTGTCTATCACTTGTTGCTTGTCCTGTTTGGCTTCACCAGATTGATACCTCACCTTCAGGTATGTCTGGTGCTGCTCCTGGCATGCCCTCCTGCACTCTCCATTGAAACAGCGTTGATCCCCTGGCTTGATGGTAATGGTTGAGTGGGGGATATGCCAGACCATGAGGTTACAGATTGTGCTGGAGTACAATCCTGCTGCTGTTAATGGCCCACAGTGTCTCATGGATGCCCAGTCTTGAGTTGCTAGATCTGTGCAAAGTCCGTCCCATTTAGCATGGTGATAGTGCCACACAACATGATGGGAATTATTCTTAATGTGAAGGCGGGTCTTCGTCTCCACAAGGACTATGCAATGGTTACTCTTACCAATACTGTCATGGACAGATGTAACTACAGCTGACAGATGAGTAAGGATGAGGTCAGGTATGTTTTTCCCTCTTGTTGGTTCCCTCACCACCTGCCACAAACCCAGTCTAGCAGCTATGTCCTTTAGGAGCCAACCAGCTCGATCGGTAGTACTGCTGCTGAGCCACTGTTGGTGGTGGACATTGTTTGGGGATTTCAGAGTATATTTTGTGCCTTTGCCATCCTCGATGCTTCTTCTAAGTGTTGCTCAACATTGAGGAGTAGTGATTCATCAGCTGAGGGAGGACAGTATGTGGTAATCAGCAGGAGGTTTCCTTGCCCATGTTTAACCTGAAACAGTGAGACTTCATGGTGTCTGCAATCAATGTTGAGGACTCCTGGAGCAACACCCTTCCGACTACATATGACTATGCTGCCACCACTGCTGTCTCAATTTTGGCACTAACCCCCAGGTGTTAATGAGGAGGATTTTGCCGGGTCGACAGGGCTGTTTATGCCGTTGTCTTTTCCGGTGCCTCGGTTGATGCCAAGTGATCCATCCGGTTTCATTTCTCTGAGACTTTTGTAGCGATTTGTACAACTGAGTGGCTTGTTAGGCCATTTCAGAGGGCAGCTGAGAGTCAACCATATTGCTGTGGGTCTGGAGCCACATGTAGGCCAGACCAGGTGAGAGATGGCAGATTTCCCTCCCTGGTGGCCATTGGTGAACCAGATGGGTTTTTCTGACAATTGGCAGTGATTTCATGGTGATTAGTAGATTCTTAATTCCAGACTTTTTCTTTCTAATTTTTGAATTCAAATTCCATCTGTGGTGGGATTTGAATCCGGATCCCCAGAACATTAGCTGGGTTTCCTGATTAATAGTCTAGCAATAATACCACTGGGCCAACTCCTACCCTGCTAATGGTAGGGATCTGGAACTTACTGCCTGAACGACTGATGGAAAGAAGCCTTCAGAAATTTAAAAGTTACTTCGTGTCATAACCCACAATCTGAGGGTCAACAGCTTGAAAGTGGGATTATGTTTGGCTACTTGACAACCACCATTGCCCTGATAGGGCTGAATGGCCTCCGAGGAATTAGTTTCAGTGGTTTCTTTCAAAGTTCACCATGGGCTATCTCAGTCATACCTGTCAATTTATCTTGAGCATTTTGAGCCTTTTGTTTTGTAATTGGCTAAGTTTCATACTGTAGTTTAGAACTTGCATGAATGCATCACCTTCAGACTTATTGTGAAAATCTACTGTTTTTCACTTATCCCCAGAGATTTTTTTTTAAATTGAGAAAGCACTGTGTTCTTTTACAAGACATGATCTTAAGTAGCCTCGTCCCTGGTTGGCTCCATGACGCATAGTTCTACAGAAACAGTCACTAATATGTTCTGTGAACTTGTCCTCCATACTACTTTTGCCAACTTCATATGTCCAGTCTATATGAAAATTAAATCCTGCACAATTGGACGCAGTGCTGGAATCAGTTGAAAATAGATGTTCTCTAAATCAATGCATTACTTTTGAGACTTGAATTAGATAAGCATGAAGCATTTGAAATGCTATTATATGGAGGCTGCTACCTTTTTGGGTTTTGTTTTACCGTGAGACAAATTATCTAAAGCACATAGCAAGCTTATAGTTTTAAATTTTACTGTTTTGGTTTTCTTCATCTTTATCTGTCGCTTGTCAAAATGCTTTACAGTTTTTCTAGCTTGCCTTTTGAAGGACAAAATGAGTAGGACCATGAAATTACTAGCAGACTGGGAAAGTTCATATGGTAGACCACTTTGGCGTGAAGCATAAATTTGATATTAAGCATGTTATAATTTGCAACATGATCTTTAGAGTTTCCATAAAGCATATTATTGTTGGTAATTAATGGTATGTTACAACAATATCTTTTTTGCCTAGATATCGACTGCAAACTGTGAAATCCTTAGCTGGCGTCAGCCTTATGTTGCGGTTATTATGGGCATGCTTACGATGGGATGACATGGCAGTTAAACCGCCATCAGGAGTCACCACTGCACGTACAGGTATGATAGACTCTAAATCATCTGAGACTCTGATTTAGGTGTTGCGTTTTGGAGACCTTTGTGTAAAGAGGATTTGCAGCTAAATGAGATTTTGTACTGTGTTGTTAGATACCTCCCAAATAAAAATATCAGAAGCTTTTCAGAACAAAGCAAGTTTACATTATATGGTTGCTCCTTAGTTTTTTGGAAAAAAAAAAGTGATTTGCAATAATAAAGAGAGAATTTTTATTTATATAGTGCCTTTCAGCGTATCTGCAAATATATATACTATTCCATTCATAAATAGTGGAATCTTGATGAAAGCAGTGTATGAGCCCAAAATGTGACAAATTCTGTGCAATTCAGATTCTACAGAGTGACTTCAGGGAGAATATTAGTAGCACTTAGACATAGAAGCAAAGTAAACCATTCGTGTCTGCCTGTCATTCAGTGAGATCAAAGCTGATCAGGGTTAACCTCCCTCAAATACTTTCATATCAAGAATCTACCTCGTGAACCGTCTCTGTCTGCTTCCAATGCTGGTATGCTTTTCCTTAGAAAAGGGGACCAAAACAGTTTCAGCTGTTGTCTGACTAGTACCTTGGGTAATTTTAGTGAAGCAACTTTTCACTGAGATGGACAGAATTAATTATGTTTGCGTCTTTCAAAATTTCATTTGTCTCCTCTTAAAAAATTAATGGAACTTAATATATCAAAAATACTGACTTTGACATCTTCAATAAATACAAGTATAACTGCATTATATGGAGTGGGATCAGAACTCTTCAAATCAAGAAGATGCCAACTTCAGTCTTGTGATTCTATCAAATTTAACTTCAGTGTGGACAGTAATTGGTCTGCTGCGTGACTCCTGGGCATTCCTCACTTTTAGTCAGTAAATAGAAAGTAGTTCTAGCAGAAATTACACCTGTTAGTAAATGTTACAATCTGGGTGCTGGGAGGTTTGGCCATGGGACTTCTAGAGTCCAGTGTCTTAGCAATATTCACAAGTCAAGTTAATACAGGAGTCATGGTCAAATGGCACAGTATTATCCATTATACCCAAGAACAAGGGAAGAAGCAGGTATTGGACTTGACTTTGAAAATATCAGTCCCATCTATATTTAAATCCAGGCCAGTTTTCAAAGAAACATAAGAGCTAGAATAGGCCATTTAACTTCTCAAGCTTGCTCTGCCATTCTCGACCTTAATTGATCATGTGCCTTATGTCGTATCCATTGCTATTGCCACATCCCTTGATGTCATTAGTAACTAGGAATCTATCCGTCTCTGTCTCGAACTTAATTAACAGCTGAAATTCTACAGGCCTCTAGGGTAGAGAATTTCATCAAGTTCCTCTCCATCTTGTTTTTCACTCCAAGAGGATGTCCCATAGTTCTTGACTCTGTTATCAATGAAATGCCCTTTCTGCATTTAATCTGTCTGTCCCTTTAAGATTTTTTAAAAGTTTTGATGAGATCAATCCTCGACAGGCCCAATCTTCTCGATCTGTTCTCATAGGATAGATCCACCACCCCAGGAATCAGTCTAGTGAACCTTTCCTGTACTCTCTCTATGGCACCTATATGCTTCCTTAGACAAAGAGACCAGAACGGTACACCATACTTAAGGTTTGGTCTAACCAGTGTTCCAAACGATTGAACCAAGAGTTCTTTGCTTCTGCCCTCAAATTCTTGAAATAAAACCTAACATTTCCTTTCTGAATTGCTTGCAGCACTCGCATGCTAATTTTTGTTTCTTTAACCTGTTTTTCTGAAATAACCTGTTCAGAGATGTTAGTACACACCTCTGGAGCAGGTAGGACTTGAACCCAGGTCTCTCAGTCCAAGGGTAGCGAACACCACCACTGCACCACAAGAGAGTCCCTCCCTGCCTGCTAATCATTGTTATTTATGAACAAGGACACCTGGATCCCTTTGAGTATCCACGCATTCCAGTGTCTCACTTTTAAGAAATACTCCGCACCTTTGTTTCTCCTGCGAAAGTGAATAATCTCTCACTTGTCCACATTGTATTCCATCTACCATGTTCTTGCCCACTTATTCAGCCTGTTTAAATCCCATTGAAGCCCCTTTGCATCATTCTTTCACATTCCTCCCAAATTTTGTATCACCCGCACATGCGGAAATGTTAGAATTGACTCCCTGCATTAAAATTATTGACATAGATAGCGAATAGCTGAGGGCTAAGCATTAATTCTTTTGGTGCCCCATTGGTTACAGTTTTCCAACCTGAGTGACCCATTTATTTCTGTTCTTTGCTTTGTTTGTTACCCAGTCCTTAGTACATGCTAGTGTATTACCCTCAATCCTGTGCACTCTAATATTGTTACTTCACCTCCTTTTGTGGGACTTTATCAGAAACCTTGACAAAATCCAAATACACCACGTCAACTGATTTTCTTCCTCATCAACTCAGTGACATCTTCAAAAGCCTCTGTCTTGGCAAACATGCATACCCTTTCATAAACCAATGTTGTCTCTGTCCAGTCGGCTAACTGTTTTCTGGTAAGCTTTCATATTGTTGTAACAACCAGCTAATTACACAAAAACATTTATATAGAGAATGTATTTTGGATGCATTTGTGTTTTTTTTTAGAATTTTAAGTGGTAATTCTTGCTAGTTTAATAAATGCAGATCTGACAGTGTATAAGCATTGATAAAAATAAAGGATAAACTCATCTTTGTTATAACTTTGCAGAAACTACAGAAACTGATATCACTACTACTGAGATTATCAAGCGAAGAGATGTTGGTCCATATGGAATCCGGTCAGAATACTGCATTCGAAAGATTATCTGTCCTATTGGTGTTCCTGAAACTCCTAAAGGTATATTTCATCTCAAAAACATACAGCATATTCAGTGTGTCACTGTTTTGCCAGTTCTCTACTAATCTTCCTGCAGAAACCCATTCTCATTCCTTTAAAGTATGTTTTTCTCAGATTTACACCTTGGTTTAAGACTTTCCCTTAAATCTAATATTAAATTCAGTCATCATATTGTCATTGCAATATGTTCCTTCGCCCTCCGTGTGCTAACCAATTCTGGTTTGTTAATTATTACTAAACTTAACATAGCCTGTTTCAAGAAATATATTACTTGAAACACTTTTTGTTTCTTCGAGCTTGTGAAAAATAAAATTCTTGATTGCAACCAATGCTTTCTGACCTCAATTTTTTCTATATACTTCACAATACCCAAGTATGACTTTGAGGTTTCCTTTTCCATATCGTCCCATTGCTTCAATGCCCCCGTCTTTCTGGTCCTGTTATTGTATATTTTATCAAAATTACTTTACCTCCTGTCCAGGTTTTCTTACCCTTTCTAAAGCTTTGACTGTTGGCGTCCAATCATACTGAGCTTGTAGTTGGATCTGTATAATACAGCTACAGCAGGCACATTGAGCTGCTTTACTGCTTCAATCACAAGTTTTCTTTCTTACCCTATGTACGTTTCTGCAGAGACCAGCTATTTTGAGTAACTGTCTCCTACCTATAAATTAATTTTGTTTTTCATGTTATCATACTGGGTAGATTTTCCTTCCTTTTAAATTGTTCTCCACAACCCTATATACTCTCTTGTAAAATGGCCAATTTTACCTTCCATTGTGAATTTCTACAAATAATTAGGGTACTGAGGGTGTATAGCAAATTGGTCTAGCATAAATGCTAGGCTAACCTTGATTGAAATTTTAACTGTTGTAGTCTCTCTTTATTACATTTTAAAGGGTCTTAACTGGGTCACTAGATGAAACTGTCTTTTTCAGTTTGTTTACTTTGGGACAAGGTTGACTTGGCCCAAGGGACAAGTTGCATGCAATAAAAGGGCATCTGTGTCAGCTAGAAACCATGAATTGTTTTGATTAAATAGAAGTTGTAAATTGGTTAACTGTTCAATTTTTTATCCTTTCTTTTGCTTTCCATTTTAAAGAAACTCCAACACCACAGAGGAAAGGCCTTCGATCTAGTGCGTTACGGCCAAAGAAGATTGAGGCCCCAAAGCAGACTGGTCCTGTAATAATTGAGACCTGGGTTCCAGAGGAAGAGCTGGATTTATGGGAAATTCGCAGTTTTGCAGAGAGGTAGAACAGATTTGGTCCATATCCATTTTTTATTCAGTGCACAATATCAAGTAATTTTAGCATTTAACAGATCTCCATTAGATGATAGTTTATTTTCATTATGTTCAATATGATTAAATTCAATGTGTAGTGAGCCAAGCAGAGACGTTATTATTAATTGATGTAAAAACTAGGAGTAGGAGTATGCCATTCAGCCAGCTCTGCCATTCCATGTGATCATGGCTGCTCCTCCATCTCAATGCCATAATTCCCACTTTCTCTCGATATACCTTAATGACTTTAACATCTAAAAATATATCTATTTCTTGCTTGAATATATGTGGTGTCTTGGTCTTCACAGCCATTTGTGGTAGCGAATCACACCAGTTTACTACCCTTTGAGTGAAGAAAAATTTTTCCTTATCTAGGAACTAAATGACCAACCCTGTATCCTCCAACTGTGACCCCTTGTTCCAGCTTCCCAACCAGGAGCATCGTCCCTGCATTTGGTCTGTCCGGCCCTGTTGGCATTTTGTACATTTCAAATTGATCTGCATTCATCCCTCGAAACTATGGTTTGATTGGACCTGTGCTCACTGATTTTCCTTCACTGGAAGGTTCTGCCATCTCTGGTTTCAACCTAATTAACTTCCACGACACTTCCTTCAGATTTGCTTGTATTTCTGTTTAATTAGTAGATGGTGAATTTATGAAGTTAAAAGTTTCACATTTGAGACCTGCATAATGTCTCAGAGCTTCTAGACTTGATGCTTCATGTGCCGCCATAAATAACAGTGCAAAACATAAAACTGGACCAGAAATTTTAAGTGCAAAATGATTTTATAATTATTGTGCCAATTCAAAGCTGTTTCACTTCTGTGCGTACTGGTTTCTTGGGAGCAAAAAACAAAAGGTTGTAGGATATTTTAAAAGTTATCACTTGTATGCCAGCTAATTTCTAATACTTCGAGATTGATGGTGGGTTGAAAATTCAGATGTGTAAAACAAAAAAATTTGGGAGGTTTAGGAAAAATATCAACGTGTACAGAATTTGTAAATACTTGAAATTAAGCTGGCTTGATTTACTCTTAATATCAGTCCCCCTAATATACATTGCTGAGGACGTTGCCAGAAGATCTTTGGCAAGTCAATCTAACTTATTAAAATGCATCAGACTAACAGCTCTGTAAAGTAATCTTGTCTTGAATTACTGGACATGCTCTGACTTGAGTAACAGGTAAAATTAACGTTTCCATGAAGACTTTTTCAGATATGTTTTCATTTACACTGTTCTATTTGAGTCATTGTGGTTTTGGGGAAGATAATTCAGCAGTTAGCTTTTATGTTGATTGTAAACAAATGGTGCAAACAATGGGAATGGAAAACTGTGCATATCTTCTATCTTTCAGAATAAGGGGGCCACACATTTCAGAGAGAGATGAGGTCTTAAGAACAAAGAAAACTTACAGCCCAGGAACAGGCCCTTCGGCCCTCCAAGCCTGTGCCGATCCAAATCCACTGTCTAAACCTATCGCTCAATTCCTAAGGATCTGTATCCCTCTGCTCCCCACCAACTCATGCATCTGTCCAGACGCACCTTAAATGAATCTACCGTGCCTGCCTCTACTACCTCTGCTGGCAATGCGTTCCAGGCACCTACCACCCTCTGTGTAAAGTACTTTCCCCGTGTATCCCCCTTAAACTTTTCTCCTCTCACCTTGAACGCGTGACCCCTCGTTATTGAATCCCTCACCCTGGGAAAAAGCTTATCTCTATCAACCCTGTCTATACCCTTCATGATTCTGAAGACCTCAATCAGGTCCCCCCTCAATCTCCTTTTTTCTAATGAAAACAGTCCTAACCTACTCAACCTCTCTTCATAGCTAGCACCTTCCATACCAGGCAACATCCTCGTAAACCTTCTCTGTACCCTCTCCAAAGCTTCCACATGCTTTTGGTAATGTGGTGACCAGAACTGTACACAGTATTCTAAATGCGGCCGAACCAAAGTCTTGTACAATT